>SMDT01000378.1:0-177169 GCA_005392925.1 Aquilaria sinensis | reverse complement strand
GACTAAAAGTATTTCATATTTAAAATACCAAAAGCTAGCAACAGAAAGTGAAAGTCGGGGAGTATTAGGGCAGAAGTGAAACATCTAAGAACCAAAAGAGAGGAAATACCAAAAGCTGGCTACAGAAAGCGAAAGTTGGGGAGCATTAGGGCATAAGTGAAACATCTAGGGACCAAAAGAGGCGTTTGACCATAGTTGGAAGAAGCAAAAAAAAAAAAAAAGCAGCAGCGCATGAGGGACGAAGGACAAAATCGTCCCTACACTGTTTATCACTGTAGTTCGAACAGTGGAGCCTTCACGACTTTTAGAATATAGTTTAATTCTAATTGAAAAGCTGTTTATACCACTTTATAGTAAAAGTACTCCTTTCGTCCAAGTTTTGATACATTTGACTTTTTATTATATTTTAATTTAGTTTTATTTATATTATTATTTGTTAAAAAAATTAAAGAAAAATATATTTAAGAGCTATATATCTTGAATTATCATTCATATACAAAGATGTTTTATTTATATTAAAATTTTGAAAATAAAAAATCCTAGATTAATTACAAAAAAAAAATGGAGCAAAACTTTTGGGACGGAGGAAGTATTATTTTTAACTCAATTCTTTTTTAATAATTGTAAATACCCAATAATAAATAAATGATGTGCCAAGTAATTACTAGATAATTTAAATTTAATTCATTTAAAGATACAGTTCTACATTTAATCATTATCAATTATATTATATAGTTAAAGAAAATATTTAATTGGTTTAGCATTTACGTATACGTTCCCACATAGTAATAAGAAATTTCCCCTGGCAGGGGCGAAAGGCTTATACAAAGAATCACACATACCCTTTGATTTCCCACAACCAATAAGCATAGCAAATTGCAAGTCTCCCAAGACAAGAGCACCCCAGTCCCTCGGTAATATCTCTTATTCGCTATTACTAATTTATTTAATTTCTCCGTTCTAAAGTTATGAAGTTATGATTGCCTTCGAAATATTTTACTTTTATGTGCATGAAAAGAAAATCATTTCATCACATCCCCCTAGGTATGATACTTTTTACACTTTGCACCACCATCGTTTGAAATCCTATGTTTTCACCCCCTACTTCTTTTTTTCTTTTTTCTGGCATCAGTTTTTGGGATTTTGATTCAAATTGCCTAGAAATTTTCTTTCAATAGGTTTAAGTTGTCCATAATAATAGTTGAAATTATTAATACATGTGTGACTTGCATTAATTACAAACTTTTACTTATTTTAACACTCTTGTGCAGCACCAACTGTGGCGAAATCAAAGTTTTAAAGTATCTAAGTGGCCAAAATCCAATAGATGAAATAGGCTCCATAATAATATATAGAAACAAACTCTGTTGCTGAACCTCGTGTGATTCAACAAACACTACTCCTTCTGTTTCAGATTTTTTACTCTATTTTTATTTTTTAATTTTAGTTTGACTTAAATTTATTTATATTATTATTTTATAAATTTTTTTTTAAAAATTATAATTATTTTAGTTTCTAAATACTCCATGATATTTAAAAAAAAATTAAAAAAAATAATAATATAAATAAATTCAAGTCAAATTTAAATTAAAAATTTGAAATGGCAAAAAACGTGGGACAGACATTAGTATTATATTTTTGCAGAGTGTGTGAAAGATGGCGTGCAACATATTGGTTGGTCCAAATGATGATGAGTTCTGCAACGAGCTTGAATAAGCCAGAGTACGCGGGGTGGAAAAGGATAAGTGCACCGTCGCCGGTGGGTGTCGGAATGTGGAAGAAGCGCGATAACGGCACGAGCGGCCGGCTGAAGGTCACAGTGAAAGCGCAAGAGGAAAGCATGACGCTACCTCAGTTGCAGGGGCTGGAGCTTCAGAAGTGGAACAGAAAGTTCCCAGTCGGGTCCCTGGTGAACGCGGTCTTCTTGTCGCTGACTCTAGCGGGTTCCCCAGATTGGACGGTGGGTGAGGAGTCCGATCACTATTCCCACCCCGAAACCCCCCAAGTCAACCAGACGCTGTTTTTCATGAACGCGACGGACCCCGAACACATGGATTCGCAGAACGGTTTGGCCTACAGCACAAGCAAAGGCGGTAAGAAGTACACTTTCGTGGTCGCCTGGAGCAATGTCGGAAACCAACAGTCTGATCCGGTGAAACCCCAACTCAATTACTTTTCTTTTCACGTGTCAAGGTAGTGAAGTGGTAACTCACGTGGGTTAGTTTAGTCCCTTATCCACAGTACAGCCAAAGCCAGGTCAGCTATGATACAGTTTATAATGGCCTAATCTTAGAACTGATGCACGTAATATCCATTTCCATTACAAAAGTTATGTGCTAACTTGTTTTAACTTAATTCAACTGACTTATTTTTATTTTTATATTTTTTTTATTAAAAATAATTTTATTTGAAAACCAATATTATATATATGCAATAATCCATTTAAAGTAAATTTTAATGATGTTGTTAATTTTTTATGAATTTTTAAATTTTTATGATGTTAAATTTTTATGAATTTTTCTTTTTTTAACGCCTTAAACTAACAAAATTCATAAAAATTTAAGAAGATTACAAAAATTATTTTTTCAATAAAATATTACAGCTACATATTATTGACTTTTAATTAAAATTAGTTTCACATAAAAATGATGTAAGCATAAAAATAAATTATTTTAAATCAATTGACTTAAATTAAAATAAACTGTGAGAAAAATACAAGCACCAGCTGTTCAAGCTTTCAAAGTTAGAAACGTACAAGTACATAAGGCCTCATACATCTCTTTTGTGTGAGAATCTAACAGATTGTAACAAAAACCAAGAATAGTTGAAGCCTAATTATGGTGATAAAAATATCTAACCGAAACAAGAAGAAATGCAGTGCAATTTTTAGTAATTAATCTTGCACGCTTGCACCAACAATTAAACGCGTGCGCGCAGGTGGTTTACACATCCATCCTTGTTGGTGATCAAGTTGACTGGGCGGACATAAAAACCAGACTGGAGTCAAGGAAGGACAATCCGGGTAAGTCGTACTACTTATGAACACATTTTTTAGATAAATAATCTATTTTAAAGCTACCATTCAGTTAGTTTTTTATTTCTAAAATAAATTTTTAATTTTTTATATTTTTAAAAGTAACTAAATTTTTATAATATTTTTACAAAAATATTTTAATAATATTTTTTTAAGCTTCTTAAATTATAAGATTTTAGTAAAATATAATTTGAGTAATTAATCACTAGGTAACATCGATTAAGCTACGGCGAAGGCAAGGCACTCTTCATGCATTATTAATAACCTTCAAGAAATCGGCCATACAAGTCTAATGCATCTACACGCTCGCATTTGCAATTCTTTTCTGATCAAATTCCGTTATTTTTCCATTTTGCTGACTTGAAACTAGGGATGGTAATTGGGTGGGTTAGCCCAGGTTTGGGTCAGATCATTCAGGTTCGGGTCTACTCGGGTTAGCATGAATTCGGGTCCAGGTCGGGTTCAGGTCAGGTCATTTGGGTTCGGGTTGATTTCGGGTTCGGGTTGGGTTGGGCCAGGTTTATTTGGGTTCGGGTTCACTTCAGGTCAGGTAATTTTAGTCTCGGGTAACTTCAGGCAAGCTTTCGGGTCAAATTCGGGTTAATCTTGGTGTTCATGTGGGTTACTGGTGTGAGTCAAAACGATTGAATCTATTCAATTTTTTTTTTTAAATTTAAATCAAATAATTCAATTTTTTGTGTGATTTAATTTAAATTAAATTTTCATTTTTTAGTATATTTAATTAAAATATTCATAAAAATCTTCTTCATTATAGTTTAGTACATATTTAAGTAATTTAACATTGATAGTAATATTTGATTGTTTTTCTAAACCCATACCCTTTAACTATCATTGTACAAATTATTCAGATCTTCACCCAACTATCACTCAGATATACACAACGACAATTTTGTTATACTTATGTTTCAATGAATTTTCTTTGAAATTACAACAAAATGCAAATCAAGTTCATTATCAGTGACTAAATTGTAAATTTTAAAAATTTTTGGGTGAAAGTGCAAAGATTTCAAAAATTTTAGGATCCATGTTGTAATTATTATGGGTGACTAAAATAAATTTTTTTAAAATTTAGGTACCTTATTGCATTATACTTAAAAGTTTAGGGATGAATGTTGTAATTTTAATAATTGCCTATTAAGATCATTAAATTTACTAAATATAAAAATTACTTCTGTTGGAAAAATCCAAATTTGGGGTTCACTAAATATGGATGTTTTTTCCCCAAATAAGATACTTGTAATATATAGAAGTCTTAAAAAAATAGAAGTTATTAAATATGGAAATCCTTTCTCAAAATATAAAAATTATTAAACATGAATATCTTAAAAAAAGAAATGAAACTACTAAATATGAGACTTACTAAATATGGAAGTACCAAAAAATGAAAGTTACTAATAACGGAAGTCACCATTCCTAAATGTAAGACATACTGAATATGCAAGACTCAAAAACTGGAAGTTACTAAATATGGAAACCTCCATATTTACTACTGACTTAATATGGAAAATAATGGAAGAGGAAAGTTAAGGTTTAGGATAAGGGTTAAAATCGGGTATTATCGGGTTTAGTTATCGGGTCATCTCGGGTTCAGGTCAGGTCAGTCTCGGGTTTGGGTCATTTCGGGTTCGGGTCAATTCAGGCTCGGGTCATTTCGGGTTCGGGTATTTCGGGTTTGGGTCATTTGGGTTCGGGTTTCCCTTTAATCAGGTTCGGGTTCAGGTCGGGTTGGGCACAGTCGGGCTCAGGTCGTTGCCTTTTTTAGTCAAATCGGGTCAGGTCGGGCTTGGGTTCGGGTGGGTTGGTCCAGGTCATCGGGTCGGGTCCAATTTTGCCATCCCTACTTGAAACTTATAATTAATACAGACAAAAACAAGCACGAGTAGAGGTGGGAGGTGGGCCGGGTTGACCTGGCCCAAACTGGGACTGGACCGCTAGTTAACCTTGGCTCGGATCGGTAAAACCCGCCCAGGAAAAAGCCCGTTATATTATGGGCTAAGTATGAGCCTAATAGAAGGAGGAGACGCAAAAAGAACAACCCCGGATCCGCCAAAGCCCGCAAAACCGACCCACCCCACCGACCTGCACCGGACTAACTTGCCTGACGCCCCTACGGCTCTTTGCCAGCAACGTCAACTGCAAAAAAATTTTTTAAAAAAGGGCTAATTACACAGCAGGCCCTCCAACAGCTTTCTGCTCCATTTCAACCATCAAATTTTCATTTTTACTCCTCCTAACAATTAAATTTCAAGGAATTTTTGGTCAAACTAATTTTTTCCCTCCCCTTATAAATACCAATGCCATTTTCTCTCAATTCTTATACAATCACTGAATCTCTTTTCTTCATTTACTATATTCTCTTAAGTATTTTCCTTATTTTCTTAATCTCTTTCAAATTTCTTACTAATCTCTCCGTAATATCTTTATAATCCCCTCTTAATTTTGCATTAATCACTAATATTAGTACGTGAGGCATGACTTCAAAAGGAAAGGGCAAGTCAACAGAGAGTTTATCTTCCCACAACACCGGCCTTCGTGCCTTGTTCCGTCGCCGATCTCGACCTGCCGATAAAAACATTTCAATTCAAGAGTTTTATGACGATAATGCCGGAATCGATGTGATGAATTATGATTTAGGTCTCGACAATCAATTATCCGATTATGAAGTGGAAGAGTTGGATGTGATGGCATTCGGGAATCCGTCAACAGAATCAATGCCTACAAGTCATGAACCCGCCGTGGAGAAAACTCAAGCATAAGGTAAATCCACGAGACTAACTGCTTGGGTTTGGGAGCATTATGAGCTCATACACGAAGGGGAGTCAAGGTATGGGAAATACAAACATTGCGGGAAAAAATTGGTGCATAGAAAGAATTTCGGCACTGGAACACTAAAGCAGTATATTGAAAATCAACATCCTAACATCCTCCCTAGTACCAGGAATAGTTCTGGAGAACAAACACAACTTGGGTCTACAACCGGTATCGATGGACCAGGTATATTTCGTTTTAACCAACAATCTTGTAGAAAAGGTATATTAAATTGGATGATGCTTACCGAAAAACCTTTTTCACAAGCTGAAGATGTCCACCAAGAATCTTGGATAAAATCACAATTAAATCCTACATTTAGAAAATTATTTAGGAAAATTGCTAGGAAAGAAAGCTTTAGACAATTTGAAGTCGGAAAATTAGATTTGCAAGCATATTTTTTTGCTCTTGATCATTGTGTGGCATTTATTTCTGATATGTGGATATCACCTATAAGTCAATCATTCTATTATGTTACTTCTCATTGGATTGATTCTGATTGGATAATGCAAAAATGAAATTTTTCATTTAAGGTTATTGAAACAGATTATCCTGGTTATCAAATATTTAATTGCATGTTAGAAACTTTATGTGATTATTTTTGCACTGATAAAGTTCTATGCATTTCATTTGATAATGCTTCAAATAATGATGTTGCCACTCGTCTTTTGAGTCAAAACTTAAAACCATCTCTTAACGGTACATTTTTTCACGTTAGATGCATGTGCTATATTTTGAACATTTGTGCGCAAAAGAGTTTAGAAGTTCTCCAAAATGAGATTTTACCTATTAAAAACTCATTAAAATATTTGATGTCCAGACCTGCTATTTTTTGTGAATTTAAAAGCTTTTGTATTTAAAATCAAAAACCATTTTTCTTGCAAACGGTTTAAATTGGATTGCCCAACCCGCTGGAACTCCACATATTTGATGTCGTAAGATGGATTACCGTATGCAAATTTTTTGTCACATTTCATGAATTTAAACATGGGTTGTGAATTTTTTACGACTGAAATTTGGGAGAAATGTTCCAAAACCGGTGAATTGCTTAAGTTTTTTTACAAGGCAACTGAATTTTTCGCTAGTGTTTACTACCCAACAAGTTATCAAGTTTTGTTTCATTTAGTAAACATCACATATGCTTTACATAAGTTTAAAGAAAACATTCCACCTATCTTTTTAGTTGCTTCTTTATTTGACCTGTACGTCAAATTAACGGCTACAACAACACTACTTGAAGGAATTTTTCATACTTATTTAGAAATGTCTCATATAAATGTTTTGGCTATGTCTGCTTCTGTTTTCGAGTACTTGCATTCTTTATACAAGTTATATTGTGAGCGGCATTCGGATAAGGTAAGATCTGAAGCTCCTTAAACTGAGCCTTTAAGGAGATTAATCTCCTTAAGATTCAACCGGGCCTTTCAAATGCTCAAACAACCCCAACCGATGACATCGGGATTAGCTGAGGTTGATGACTATCTCAACACACCGTTCGAGGCAAGAGACCTCGATATCTTGGAGTGGTGGAAACAAAAGAGATAAAGATTTCCGATATTGTTGATAATCGCACAGCAGTTTCTTACTGTTCCAGTATAGACCATCTCATTTGAGGCAGCATTTAGTGCCGAAAAATGGGTGATAACAGAAAAACGGTCAAGATTGACACCCGACACGGTAGAAGTATGCGAGTGTGACCGAGATTGGGGCCTCGCAGCACTCTGGCAGCAAGACCAAAAGAGTTCGGATAAGGAGGTAATATCCGATACCAAGGCTTGATTTTTTTTTTTTCAATCATAAATGTAGTTTGTATTTGATCTGATTATGTTGTTTGGCATAGATCATAGGTTTCTATTATTTATGATTTCTAGAATGTTTTTGCCATTTCAAAATGTAAGGCCCGTTCCGATTTTTTGTAAGTGCCGTTTGGTTTTTTAACTTAATAAAACTTAGACCGGAGGTGGTGTTTTTTCTTAAAAATATTTATGATTTATATAATCAATGATGGTTCTATCATATATATTTATATATATTGAAAAAAAATGAAACCCACCTCACCCCGCCCCGGGACCGCCCTGCCGTGGCCCGGGATTGCCCCGGGACTAGCTCGGAACTGCCCCACTTACAACCGGGCCGAGCCCGGTCCTTAGGACCGGACGGTCCTGGGCCAGTCCTACCCGGTTCCCACTTTTAAGCACGAGATTGCCATTGCAGCGACCATGCTGAGATCATCCATTACATGGTGGTCCCAAGCCAAGCCTCCACAGCTCGAGATATTGTTCTAGTGGAAGATTTCTAAAACTAAACAACCCAAGCCTCCGTTTGTCAAACTTGGGCCCGAGTCTGAGACTAAGCCCAAACTTGAGCCCAAGTCTAGGTCTAAGCCTGAACCTGTTTTCACACTTGACAATGGAGCAGTAATGACTAATTAGTAAAAGTAAAATCCTAATGTCACATCCGTGACTAATTAGTAAAAGTAAAATCTCGATGTCACTGTCCACCACATCCTTTTGATGTGATAAATCAAATCATAAGAATTAATGAAATAAAGCTAGGTCAGTATTAGGCACTGTAGCGCTAGTTTGTTTAAAATTAATAAGATTAATGGGATCCCACTTTTATCGAGTTGGGTCAGATTTTCGCAGGTTAAAAGAACCCGTCCAATAAGCATATCAAGTCACCATTCTGTTTTTGTTATATTTACAACCAATGCCACCCAGCTAAAATGACTTACCCAGCTATTGTTGGATATGTTGCTCAGGATCACCAACAGCCCTGACAACGCCATTCTTAATCTCGTGACAACTGCTGCGCGGGACGGTAATCGTGCTTAGAATCGTGCGATTCGGTGGTTGACCAATGAATCCAAGTGTGGTGAGGGGCGGTTGGAGTTTGAAAAGCCTGGGGTGGAGGTAGGGTGGAGGCAAGCGTGGGTGGCGTGTGCGAGAAATGGTGGGGTGTCAGCAACCGTGCTTAGAATCGTGCGATCTGGTGGTTGACCATCGAATTGAGAGGTGGATTCACTTCACTAGTAGCGCAACCCATGCAATCTTTTCACCGCCGTCCTCTAAACTTGGATTCATACTCCTAAGTTGTGTTTGTTGTTTGCCGCATTTAATCCATGTTCCCAAGTTGTTCTGTAGTGTCGGATTTGATCTTCCATCAGCATTTGAAGCTCCATCAGCAAGCAAGGCCATTAGATTTTCAAGTTGTCTGTTGGATTTTTCTACTGTGTTTCTCGCCAACGCCAAAAGAAGAGAGAGACTGTACATATGGCATAATAGTGTAAATAACACCAAAATAAGGCCCATTTTCGTAACAAATCTCCAACCCATCTTTGACCCACAAAAAATGAGCCCACATTAATTAGATTAAAGGGAAACGAACTCCCCGTAGTTCTCCAGCTAACTACAACCTTTGTATGTACATCCTTCCATATCTATAAAGGTGTGGGCTTTTATGTATGAATAATGTTTCCTTGTGTTTGCCCATCCTTAATTAAAGTAAACCTAGAAAATCTATCAGTTGCCATTTCAAGAAAATTTTCTTTATTTGCACAATTATAAAACCCCCCTATCAAACCAGGGTTTCAATTTACTTATTCACTTGATTAAAATAAACGTATAAATATCTATTAGTTTCCCGAATTATAGTGGCTCCAAAGTTTACCCTTAAATTATAATGCAGTTCAACTCACACTTCAAACTATTGAAAATTGGATACTTAGGGCGCTTAACTCAGTAAGACTACCACATGATAGCATGTGATCTAAAGTTTGTCCTTTGATAAAAAAAAAGGAAAACTATATAATAATCACTCAAATTCTTGTTTTTTCTCATTATAGATGCACTAAGATATACTTATTTTACTACTTCTTGGTGTAGTCAAATCATATGTTGGTGTATATGTATACTAAATTCTATAGACGCACTAAGATATATTTATTTTACTACTGCTTGGTGTAGTTACATCATATATTGGTATACATGTGTACCTTGACACACGGGATAATTATTTAATAACTATCCTATAACTACTCATATTATAAAGGGATATAACTTTTAAATGAAAGGATATGTCTATCCCAATATATATGACCCTTGGGGAGGTAATTATGCAACATAACTACCCTGGTTAGTGAAATAACATGACTTTTAATGAAGGATTATGTTTTAGGAGAATTTAACAACCTTTAGAAGGCAGTTATAACATTGATTTAAGGAGACACAACTCTTACAAGATTTGTGACTCTATGACCGAACCAACACATCCCTTCTAAAAGTAATTATTACCTTATTTTATGGAAAAAAAAAGTTATAGGTGGATAAAGGCACCTCTTGACAAAGTAGTATAACCTTTTATGAAATATTGTGACTCTTTTATGAAAGGTTATAATCCTCTATAAGTGTCAATTCATCCTCTATAAATAGAGGACAACAGAATTATGCAAAAAGTTATTACGAACACAATTTTTGGAGGTTCTACTTATTCTATTTTTCCATACACACTTCTCTATTACCATAAAGAGAATTATGGTCATGTATTAGGTATGAACCAACATATTTATTTACGCGTATTTTCAAGTTAATTAAATATTTAATCTTAGGTGTTCACAACAAGTTATGTTTTCCGCAATATATTTAAATAGACGTTTGTCATCAAGAATACTATCACTCGGTTCTTCAGTGATAATCAAATACACCTTAATTTTCATATTTATTTTATTTCCTAGAAATTAAAGTGTTCATTAGCTATGGACTAAATTTCCTTCACCCCATCAACTATTTTAGGCTTTGGCTCTTGCTAAAATATTCTTTATCATTATCATCATCATCACCATTATACCAATTAGCGCAACTCAAGCTAATTTTTTTGCTTAAATTAGTATTCACGCTTACCACTTGAATCATTCCATACATCTTTGTTTCTAGTACAAATCCCTTGATTTTATTTGACATTGCCTCTTTGAAACTCCTAACAAACGTCAAGTTATTTTGTTTGAGATTGGTTTTTAAATTTTTTGAGCTACTTCTATGAGTTGGACAAAGCTTTTCCTAGGTTCATCTTCGTCATTGGTTTTTTCCTTCAAACTTGATAGCAACCTCCGCTTGATGGGACCAAACAAGAACCTTTGCTCAATTGAATTGGAGCTAGGAATCTCGCCCAACCTGGATAAGGAGGCTTCATGGGGAACTACCTAGATTGGAGGGAGCAAAAAGAATCATAGCTCTCGAAGGTGGCGATGGGATGAGAGTGCCACACTATACTCCATGATAGTCGTCGAATGAGTAGTGAAGTGTGTTGATAATATATAATGACAGTGATTTTCTATTGCCAAGAGAGTAGAAGAGGAAGTGATTGTGGAAGACACATATAGGGTGAAGGAGGTGGTAGGGGAAGGGCCTATTGCAGCGACAAAGGTGGGAGAAGGGGAAGGTGAAGGAGATAAAGGATAAGACGGTAAGGGGGATGAAGTAAGAGGAAGGCTGAAGTGCAAATAGAAAAGTGCCAAACAAGCGAAGAAAAGGGCATGTGTGAGGAAACAAACACAAAGTTGTCAATTTATTAAAGATGGAGAGCATCATGTTCACGTGCTCTCACATGAGGATTAGGCTAAGTTAAAGAACTAAAGTGATTGATTTGTCAAAGTTTTGGGTTTGAATTGATCCACTTTATAGCCCAAGGGGAAATTGTCCAAGTCACTATAGTTTAGAGACTAATAGGCATTTAGGCCTAAGGTAAACCCGGGTTCGCTATCAATTTACTCTTATTGAGTCTATATCATTGTGCCCGAGTATTCTCCACCCTTTATAAACTCATGATTTTCAAATGTAGGGAAAACTCAAATTCATTTTAAAACTGGCTTTGAAAAACTACTGAGTACATATTAGGCACATTTAGTTGTCAACTCATCACTCATTTCGATCATATAAGTGAACTTCTTTGCTGTGCAGTTACCCTTGTTCAAAGGAAGAGCTGTAAATAACTACAATGTTCAATTTGACCATGCAACAACTAGTACAAGGAAAAAAAAAATTGCATGTAACTTATAGAACCCTTATTTTTGTCCAGAAGACTTAATTGTAGAAACTTCACAAGCCAAAAAAAATTATGTAATGTAGCAAGTAGCCAAAATGCTAAAAAGAAAAACCATTTCTCATTATTGATTTCTTCAACTGATTATTAAACAACCAGGGTGCCAAAAAAAACCAAAACAAAGTCCAGAACATAACCATCTCTTTACATTGAAGGCAAGGGAAAAACAAATTCATATTAGATGAGATCTCTGTATACAAATGTCTCTATAGTACTAAAGAGCCTAATGTAATGCTTATTCAACCTGCTGTAGTGAACACCAATAGTCAGCTA
The DNA here is from genome assembly GCA_005392925.1 of Aquilaria sinensis. Classification (NCBI taxonomy): domain Eukaryota; kingdom Viridiplantae; phylum Streptophyta; class Magnoliopsida; order Malvales; family Thymelaeaceae; genus Aquilaria; species Aquilaria sinensis. The sequence continues at coordinate 164,937 of SMDT01000378.1, read as the reverse complement.
GAAACATAAATCCTAAACCCCTATAAATTTGGATGGTCTAACGAAATGATGCCAAACCATAACACATATCCTTTTTGTCCTAAAATTTCATAGTAGTTAGATCATGGTAGTTTAGGGTTCAAAACCATAACAGATTCACGAACACCACGCAAACCCACAAAAAAACATGATCACTGGATTGGCGGCATGATGACTGTTGAATTGCCCAATTACACAATGCAAATGTCTAGAGATGTAAATGAACAGAACTTTCATTAAACCATTCGTGAACGGTTCGGTAGGAGTTTATTTATGTTTGTTTATTTAGTTAAACAAACAAACATAAACAAAATTTTATGTTCATCTAGTTAAATGAACGAACATGAACAAAGTCCCATTCATTCACTTATGTTTACAAACTTTTCTATTAGTGTTTGTTTATTTTTTGTTTATTTACTTGTTTATTTATGTTCGTTTGTTTGTTTATCTATGTATTAGTTATACATTTATTATTATATATATTTTATATATCATATATCTTTATTATTACCTACCTACATTCTACACACAAGATTATACCACCCAAAATTAGTTTTCCTTTCTTCGATTTTGCTTTTCCCACAGATAAACCTTAGAAGTTAGACCTTGACATTTGTCTTTGATTCTTTGCTCCTATTAGTGTTTAGCCATCGGCCCACCACACGCTAAGCACCATTGTGACAACATTGCTAGACTCTTGATTGGCGACCACCCCATTGTTTCACTTTCATCGAGTCTTTTCGCCACCTACCATCAGGTTTTAAGTAGCCAGCGTCTGTCCTCCCCGCTCCTCTCACCTTTCACCGACGTTAAAAGGCTATTTGGGGACTGGTTTTTGTTGTTGCCGCGCTAGCCATCGTTAGCTATTTAGGACCGGCAGTAAGGTATTGGTCAACAAAAAGCTTCATTTCTCACTTCACTGTCGGTAGGATTGCCTATGTTGTTTATTTGTGATGGTTTGATATTTTCTCTGTTATTTTCTTCACGATTGTGTGCTATTTTCTTTGTTTGTTTGTTTTTTGTGGAAGCATTTGATGCTCTAGCATTCAATTTAGCAATTAAATGAGGAAAATGGTTGAAATTAAAGGAGAATTCAATTTCATTAGCTTGAAATTAGAATACATGTCCTGTGAAATCCCCATTGTTAGAATTAGAAGTGCCATTATAGTGTATAGTTAAGTCCCTACCTTGGTCACTTAATTTATAAATTCATTGGGATTTTTTAGTCTCTCAATTTAATTTATTGTTATACTAACAATTGCTTTATTTGCATACCATCTCACATATTGCAGATTAAGTGTGTCAATTTTAAAGCTTATTGTTCTGGTTTTGAAATTGACAATGTATGACCCTTCCTTTGATCCTCCACTCTTAGTGTCTGATGATAGCTTTTTAAAGCTGCATATGCCAATCGAGTCAATTGAATCATCAAAAAGTGTGGCAGTTTCCATGGATCCTATTCCTATTGATAAAGCCAATGCTGCAACAGCAATAGACAATGGGGTAACAGGTGTTGTTCGAGAGGTGAATGAAGCAAATAATACACATGTTGCTGATGCTGAGGCTACACCATTTACCAAGTGAAAAAGGAAAAAGACTTCAGAGGTTTGGGAGGACTTTAAGGTGGTTAAATTGGCTAATGAAAATGAAGTGATTGAGTATATCCATTGTCAATTTAAAATTCCAAAGCCAAAAGGTGAGACTACTACACAAATGATTAGGCATCTTAAAAGTTGCCTAGAGAAAGCTATTGTTTCAAAAGGCCAATTGAATTTGTCAACGCTGCTTGGCACATTAGATGCTATTAGTGCAATACAAAATTTCAGGTTTGACAATGCTAAAATTCATGTGATTATCTCTCATATGATAATGGTGTATGAGTTGTTTAATGTGTTGATAAAAGCTACGAACCCATTATATCAAAGAATCACACGTGCAACATGTAAAAGTGGTTGTCTTTCTAGTTATGACATTGGAAAGAACAAGGTGAAAAATTTGCTAAACACAGCTAGTCAAGTGAATATCACCATTGATTTATGGACATCTAGGTTAGAAAATTCATTAAATGGTAGTCACTTGCCACTTTGTAGATTCATGTTGGAAGCTACAGAAAAGGACACTTAGTTTTGCTAAAGTGTGTCCTCTATATTCAGGAGTTTGTATTTATGATGTATTGTACAAGTGTCTAAAAGACTAGAACAATAAGACTAAGGTTGCTAGCTTGATGATGGATAATGTTTCAACTAATGAAGTGGTGGCAAGGCTATTAAAAGATAATTTAAATTTTCAATAAAAGCTTGTTCTAGTTGGAATACTATTTCATGTGCACTATTGTGCACACATTTTAAATTTGTTGGTGCAAGAAGGCCTCTTAGAAATTGGGGGTGTAATTCACAACATTTGTGAGAGTGTGAAACATGTAAATGCATCTCCTGCATGTCTACATGTGTTTAGTGACCTTGCCAAGCAACTACAGTTGCCAGACAGGCATCTAATTTTAGATTGTAGCACTCATTGGAATGCAGCATGTGCTATGTTATTATGTGCTTTGGAGTTTAAGGATGTGTTTGTAATGTATGCTGCCCGGGAAGTCTCTTACAAATACTTACCAAAAGTGGAGGAATGGAAAAAAGTTGAGGACATTTGCCAATTCTTGGGTTTTTTTCATGAAGTTGCTAAGATCATTTTAGGTAACATTAGCCATTATTTATCCTTTTTATTTGATAAATTATGGAGAAGTGGGTGCTGCAATTTTCTAGTTAAAATTTTTCTACTAACCTTCATAAATTTTTATTTATAGGCACTGAGTATCCTACATCCAATTTGTTTCTCATTGATCCATTTGGGATAAAAGAAATGTTGGATGACATTGCTTCCATAGGAAATGACTAAATGAAAGGCATGGCCAGTAGGATGAAGGACAAGTTTGACAAATATTGGGGCGATTGTAACTTGTTGATATCAATTACTGATGTTTTAAATCCAGGAAACATGATGAAATTGATTAAGTTTGCTTTTAAATCCAGTTACTCTAAGGTTGAGGCTGTTGTCCATGTAAAAACTGTTCAAGATACCTTGTATCATTTGTATCAAGAGTCTGTTGATGCTCATAAAGCTGCTATGGCTGCTGCACCTAGCAGTAGAGATGTCATCACCAAGGGGTGGTACTTCTAGTGCTGGAAGTGGTAGTGGAACTATTAGAAAAGGGAAAGGATAAATAAAAAGTCAAAGGTCAAAGTATGATCAATTTATTAGAAATGTTGATACTGTTTAGTTAATAAAGTCAGAGCTGAATACTTATTTGGAAGGAGTTTTCATTGGTGTTCCAAATATATATTTTGATGCCTTAGAATGGTGGAAGGCAAATACCTTAAAGTTATTGATCCATACTATTCATTTTTAGGAACTAAGGCAGTAGAGGTGGTGATTTATGGTAGTGATTGATATCATCACCACTATGAGATCAAGAAGAAAATAAAGGTAATTATCTATTTCTATTTGTTTTACACAAGTTTATAAGTTCTATAATAATATCTAATTATGTTGCTAGTTATGTCATAGAAAAAAAAAAGAGGTTACCTATTCCACTTCCTTGAGGAATTGCCTGTGTTGTTCATTTCTCCATTGTGAGGTATGGTTTATTCCAACTAAACAATTGCTTTATTCCAAGTATTCTAAGTATTCTTTGTTCTTAATTTTTAAATGCAAATCATTTTTCAAAATTTCTAACTAATTAAGTAATGATTAAAAATATTTATATAAAGTATGTTCTAACTTTTTTCTCTTTTTGCTTTAGAAACAATGACTTATTCTTACTGCCCATCTTTTTTTCAATAGATGTAGTAGCCTTGTACTTGTTTGGTGTCACAAATGTTTATGCGGAGAATGCACAAGACAAGATTTGAAAAAGCTTGCTACTGTCTATGGGAAGCTATTTATCTAGTTGTTGGTATTTTATTGGATTGTTGTAGGAACTTATGTTATTTGTTGGACTTCATTTCTATTACTTCGAATTTCACTTCCAGTTTAAGTCATGGATTGTTGGTTTGGTTGTGTTTGATAATTTATCTTCATATAAATAGTTTATGAACACTTTAGCCTGATTATGTTTGTTTGCGTTCGTTTATGTTTTTCATGAATAGTTCTATTCGTGTTCATGAACATGGTTGTTCGTTTTTTGGTCTGTTTATGTTCGTTTATGTTCATGAACGTGTTTGTTCATTTATCTTCATTTATGTTTGTTTATGTTTGTTTAAGCTCATATAAACGAATGAATACAAACACCTATTAAAACTAAATGGACGAACACAAACAAGGGAAATGTGTTCAATTATTTTCATTTTCATATTCATGTTCATTATAAGCTAAATGAAATGAACATGAACAGAGCTTGTTTGTGTTTGTTTGGTTCGTTTACAGCCCTACAAATGTCAAGTAGATGGAAAAAGGAACTCACTAATCTTAGTTATTAGAAAAAATATTTAAACAACAAAGAAAACCATTAAAAAAGACTACAAATGCACCTAAAAAGTGCAAGCTTCTGCATTAATTGAAAGAAAGATGAGATCAGTTAGAGTAGCAATAGAGAGTAAAATTTATTTATATACATAACGGCTGGCCTCCTTTATTTTGAAAAAAAATTTGTTTAAATGTATTGATGTATGCATTTACAATTTAGGATCTAAATTAATGTTGACTTCATTGGTTTCTTTGTAAAGCTTGAAAAATTCAATTTCATCCTGCATAATCATAGGAAAAATTGGTTCGAGGGCACAATTGGAAAACTGGTGTAAATAGCACTAAATTTCTTACCCCAAAATAGAAAATTTGCCACATGTCAGTACCATATCTCATCTACTAAGTGAAAAGCTTAATTACTCCTTAAGTGTATCCTGCTTTATATATATATATAATAGATGAAACTAAAACTTTGAATAAAGACGTGATATAGACTAGAATGGATGTTAAAGTTAAGTGAATCAGGGTTAATCTTCCAGTATTGCTAAGCATCCACCATTTCCAATTTTCCATTTAAGCTTTGGTTTTGTCAGCCAAAAAATGGAATGATGCAACCTTAGATAAATCTTGACACAACAGGACTCCCAAATAATTCAAATAGCATTATTGATTTGGAATGAGAGTAATTGATAGAATCCCTATCTTCAATGGCACTAAGACTTTTTTACTAAACATCCATTTTGATTTCCTAAAATTGACCTCTTGGCTTGCTTCAACTGAATATAGGTTTAGCTTATTCTAAAGGGTCCAAATAGTATCCTTGAAAAGATTAAAAAAATATATTAGACAATCATCAGGAAAAAAAAAAAAGATGATTGATAGCAAGACCATTTTGACTAGCCTTCAATCCTAAAAAAGAACCCAAAGTCTGAAGATCTGAAAGACAACTAGAGAAAGTTTTAGCACAGAGGATGAACAAATAAGGAGACTGGGGATTATCTTGACAAATTCCTGCTTTTGAAGAAAACCACTTTGTGGTGCAACCTGCACAAAAAAATTTCGTATGTAAAATTACACATAAAAATTAATTGCTATACTAATTAGAAGTTGAAATTTGAAATAGAGATTTTGGGGGATCGACTCTTAAGTGTCATTCTTACATGTACAATCCTCTAATTAACCTTTTGAGCTTTTGGTGGAGATCAGAATGGATTCTTCACGAACACGAACTCCGGGATTTGTCTTATGCGAACATGAACCTATGTTCCTAGCACTTCTTTCAGTTTGAGACTTTTCATTAGACTCCTTGGACTTGGGAGGCTTTTGGTAATATCCACTACTTCTAGCTACTTTCCTTGGAGTTTGATTTGGTGTAGTAAGAAATGAATACTTCACGTTCCTTGCCGCTTTTGCTAGATCTGAACCATAACTTGATGTTGCATTGTCGTGCGTTTTTCACATTCCTTGCTATGTTCTTCAAATCAGGTCTTGAAACTGAGATTTGATCTTCCTTGAACTTGATTTCTCTTTTTACCAGGCGTTTGTGTTTAATCAGGTTGAAGAAATGGTAAAAGCTTCTTATAGAGAAATTTTCCTTCACCCTTTCTAGTTTTCCAATTTGTTTGTTGTTGTTTTTTGGTCTAAAGGGGCTATTTATAGATGTAGATAGTATGTGGTTTGGTTCAAGAAAATCACATGTAACAATTATCACTTAATTATCTCTTATATTTATCTTAAAAAATAATTGCAATGATAATTATTAATTTTAATTATCTAAGAAAGATAATTGGAAAATAATACTTTCAATGATAGTTTCTAGAAATTTCTACATGTGCACCACTTCATCTTTTGGGTTTTGGATTTTTGAAATCCATTTAGTGAAAATGGGTTCTTATCCAAATAGCATGGATTTTTGAAATCCATTTAGTGAAAATGGGTTCTTATCCAAATAGCATAATGAGTTTTCATTCGAGGCTTTCGGTTGTATATTTTTTGGACATAAAAAACTATACTTCTTGGACCTGTAATCTCCAAATTCAAAAGACTTTTGAATTTTGGATATCAATCTTAAAATGAGCTAGACACTTTATTTGGTTTTAATTTATTTTTGACTTAATAAAATTTTGATGTCTACACAACCATTTACCAAGATTGAGGACACACATTGCATTATCCGGTGGATCCAGTTTTCAAAAAATTTCATAAATCTTAGGATTGTTTCTATGAAAAGCTATTGAAGATGATTGTAAGCCTTCCAAATGTCTAATTTAAGAATTGCTTTGTAACCTCTGAGTCCGCTTTAAGCACTGGTTTTGCTTGAGAGCATGAAGGATTCAATGATATTTTCCTAGATACATCATCCTGGGACAAAAGCATTTTGAAACTTCGAAATCAGAGAAGGGGGAAACATTTTTAGTCTATTAGCTATAGTTTTTGCAATTACATTATACATGGCATGATATAGATTTATAGGCCTGAAATCTTCAACCATCTATTATGAAAGTATGATTTATTTGGCGAAGGAGGATCCCACCATTCAAGAATGAAAGAGTAGCTTCTGTAATAACATCTCCCATAATATGCCAGTGCTTTTTGAAAACCACTGGACGAATACCATCCGGTTCAAGAGATTTAAAATTGCCTAACTCAAATGTTGTTTTTTTTAACTTAAACTCGAGAGAAATGAGTGTACAAAAAAACATATTGATGGTCAGAAAGAAACCCTGTTATAGTATAACAAAGCACTTGTTAGGCTGCTTCTCGATGGATCATGTTATTATCATACATGTCCACAAAGTAGCAGCGAATGTGGTGTTTAATGTCCTCCTCTTCATAAATCCAGCTATCATCAAACAATTTCAAAGCTAAGATCCTAGATTTGATCCACTTGCTTTTTGTTGAAAGTCAAGATTTTGAGTATTTCTGTCACCCAAAGCAAGCAATTAATCTTTGATTTTTGAGCCCATAAATGCTCCCGATCAGATAAAAGAGAAATATATTGATGTTTCAACGAAGTTACCAAAGCATGATTACAAAAAATCTGTGAGAATTGTTGAGCCTGAATTAATCATTTCTCAACCCCTTCAATCTATTGACAAAGAGTTTGAGCTAATTGCAAGCATTTTGGGGTAACCTGAAACATCTTAAAAGCCCTGAATATGAGAGCACCATTGGGACTATAATAAGCTATTCACACTTGGGATCTCGAAACCAAAAAGCTTTAAGTCTTCTTAGACGATAATACCAAAGTAGGAGAGGAATTTAACAGTAGAGGGGCATGGTCAGATCTTTGAATGCCTCATTGCAATTCTAAAACCTCATAAACGACATCCTAACCTTGCTAAAAGTTGTACCACGTGTAGAGAGAGCCACTGCTAAGGAGTCTAATTAATTCGAACTCCTCAATGAAAATTGTAAGAATTTAGCCGAATTGCCATCCAGCTTAATTTCCATTAAATACAAAAACTTGTGCTGAGTATTTCTTATTAAGGATTTCAAATGGTGAACTACCACTGGACAACCAAAACTACAATAGTTGAAACCTAAAACCCTCATTTTGCCATTGAGGTTTGACGTGGAACAAACCTCAAAATTCCATGCTCATTGCTAAAGGTCTGAGCAGTCAACCTCTAAGTAACAACTGACCGCATCTTCAGACTCAGATGCCTCATCCACAAAAGTCTATTCCTTGGAGAAACCTCGATTATTGGACACTAAAAATTGCAAAAGTAATGTTGAAACCAATTTAAACCACTTCAGGGGGCTTAAATCTCCATAATCTTCAAAAGATCTCCTTACAGGCTTTCTAGCCTCTTTTGACTTTATCTCAGAATGAAAGGCCACCATTCTTACCCTTAATGTTTATTTGGAGGCTCTGAGGATACTAGACAAATAAAGTCCCCAAGTGGTAAGGGAAAAAGTCTCTGGCCCTTTTCCCTATTTCCTTTCACTGGGAACTCAAATGACCCTCATTCAAAAGATAAGTACACTAATCAGGAATTGTACTAGCCAACTTAGCTTTTGAATACCTATCACACTTATTGTTCTCTGGTGAGTGACTGGGATGTTCAAATTCTGAGCTCCCAAGGCTTAAATTGGCACGCTGCTTCTTAGTCTTTGGAGAAGTAAGAGTTGTGGATGCTTTTCCAGGAGGGATAGGATCACACACTTTCCTTGACGAAAGAAGATTGTAAAAAGATGTCAATAGGCCTTATATGTTGGTTGGAAATCTTCAAAATCAACCAGTTGTGGTATAGTCTCAGAGAAGGAAAGTCTGATAATCATTTAGTTGGAATTGCTTATTCACCTCACTAATGTTATATTTACTTTCCATATTGTCTGCACGATCAGCTGTCATGGAAATTATGAGTTGATACAGGATAGTGAGATTGAATATGACCCATGCCATCACAATTGTTATATATTTTACAGACTCTTTCATAAGTGACGTCGATCCAATGCCGAGTCCCTTGATTGTCCTCTAAAAAAAAGCCCCGCAACGGGGTTTATCTACAAATCTGGACCTTTACTCAAAGAAAATTCCAATTATGATACACATTATTTTGTAGATCAATCTCCATAGGAAAACAATTTTGGAAGCAATGAAATGAGCTGTGGCTGGTGCCATATAAATGGGGAGGAAGCTTGTGGATTCGCACCCAAATAGATGCCAAGTTGAAGTCATGTGCAGCATAAGGCAAGTGTGGCTGTAACCTTTTGATCAAGATCATTGTCCCGTCAAAAGTCCATGGAGCCTGTTCTTCCAATTGCCTTAAATCCTGCCACAAAGGAACTTGGACAAGAAACCTATTTTTCCCCACAGCTGCAAGGACTTTAGCAGTTAAATCACCTTGCCAGAAATTAGTAATATGCCACTGTATAAAATTCCGACAATAAACCGCCTTAATAAGTACACAATGATGCAGTAACTCACAATTTTCCATTGTGAATTCGAAACCCTGTGAGAAGACCAATTGACTGTTACGTTTGTTGAAGCCAGAACCAGGATTAGAAACGGACATGACGGCCGGAAAAGATGCAATAACCGAGCAACAGAGCTTGAAATTCCACTTCAGAAGCTCAAGACGAGCAAAAGGTGGAGTAACCAAAGTGATTGAGAAGTACACTACTCCATACGAATGGCAGAAGAATGAATAGAAAACCAAGAAGATGCGTCCGCAACAGAATTAATAGTAACAGAGTATTACCGCGTATGGTGAAGCGAATTCTCAATAGTTAGGGTCTCCTTTCAAAAGCGGTCACACCAGCTGCGGTTCGATCGTGCCAGTGATTATCAAACTTCAACTTTAAGAGCCCAGACCAGATCATTGGTGGAACATCTAGAGCTAACAGAGAAATGAACTCTCACTTTGATTGCAAGAGAAATAGACAACTTCGATTGCAAGAGGAGCAGAAAAAAACGCCGATGAAGAAGCAACGGGGACGAATTAACTTGAGAAACCGAAGACCGGAACTCACTTGCCTAGATGGCAACAGATCACTGTTGGAGATGATGAGAATCACCGTCGACGAGGAATTAGGAACCCAAGAATAAGGGCACGTGAAATCACGCATTCTTGCTCTCCAGAAAGAGTTCTACTTCTACTCTGATAGGCAACAAGGAGTTAACCTTCAGGGATTGAGAAACCATAAAACCGCCTTGTTCCCCTTGGCCCTGCTGCAAGAATTATTACCCTCCCAGAACTTAAAAAGTTGCTGAACTGATTATTAAGATATAATTAAATACCGCGGTATATCGATATATTACTTACTGTGAGTGAGTGATATGGGATACAAATATTTTTACATTTTGTCATTTTTTCGCATAAAATATCGTTATATACCGTGTTATTTTAGAGTATTTCATATATTGACCACTTTTTATATATATTTTGTCAGAATACTGTGGTATACCGTAAATACCACGACATATGTACCGTGGTATTCTATTTTTTGCAGACATGTGTTTTGTATAAAAATATCTTTTATCATATATATTTTATTTATATTTGTCAAATTATGATGATAAAAATAAGAATACATATAAAAATGTGTAAAAAGATTTATTTGATTTATTTCATCTTAAAATAATATTCTAACATTTATTTTTTTTAATTAAAATGGTAACAGTATATGGTGCAATATACCATATAGTATACCTTAAAAATATGGGGTGTGGTATACCTAGTGATAACTATTTTTAACACATTCATTATCAATCATTGTTTATCTACAGTAAACAATTTAAGTAATTTATATATTGTTATAATTTTGGGAAACTTACCTAGATCTTTGAGATTTGGACAAACCTACACTTGTGTTCCCCATTTTTTTAAATACTTGCACTTATTTCTCTAAATGAGGGAACGCAAGTATAGGTTCGCCTTACCTGAGGTGTAGGCAATTTTCCCTATAATTTTTTGGGAAACTTACAATTACCCCCTAAGATATATCCTATCTTACACTTTGTTCCAGTATTTTTAGAAACCTACATTTTGCCCCTATATTTTTTATATTGTCTGATAACAACTTCTGAAACTGTATTTAAATTGTACGATAGTCATCGTACAGTAATTTTAATCTGTCCAAAATTTTTTTATGGTTAATAGATATTTTAAATTATCATTTTTTATTTTCTGTAAATGTATTTTTGTCTCTGTAAGTACATATCAGTATTTTTTAAAGGTCAGTTGGCTCTGAAAAAAATATTAAAAATATTGAAATTAATAGAATATTATTATCAGATAGTTTGAATTAAGGTTTCAGAAGTCCCTATCGAACACTATAAATCAAATAAGGGGTAAAGTGTATGGTTTTTAAAATAGAGGGGCAAAATGTACGTTAGACCAAACAATAGGGAGGCTTTTGTAATTTTTGCTAATTTTCCACATTCCTAAATTAGCTGCATGCATGCACGTGGTTTACATCTATCCTTGAAGATGATGGTCCAATTAATTTTGCCGACATAACTTGTAATACCTATGAGTTGTGGACACATTGACCTTTCTCCTGTCTGGACCGAACTTTGAGTTTTTTGTTTTTAATAAATAAATAATCTTGTATTTTAAAACTAGCAAAAACTTGCATAGCCCGACTTACATATACGCCATCCCTAGAATTTTTTTATATGTACAATCTAATCCCTAAAATTTAATCTGTCTTATTTATTTGATTTGAGAATTAGTTAAACTTCAAAAGGTTTTCTCCTATTAGTAATTAAAGATTATTGTTAAGATCTTTTTAGACTATCACCTAGTCACGTATTGACCGTAAGACCCATTGTTGAAGTAAAAAGGTAGTAAGATCAAGTAAAACATTGACAGATAGCTAGTAAAGATATTAACACTAATCAATAGTTATTGATGGATAAAATCTTTAAAAATTTGACTAGGTCTACTTGAAAAAGACAAGAGGAGGAAGAAATTATGGGGAATAGAAAAATAAAGAACTCACAATCTATGTTAATTAGAGATGTTGAAAAGAAATAAAAAAATTGGAATATTCCTAAGGTTGATAGATGTGATGTTTATCAACAAAGAACTTTTAATCTAAGAATGAATTATGCCATTAAAACTGTACAAAAAATTGTTCCAATAATGGAAGAAGACCATAAATTTGAATTTTTTTAAAATACTTGATCAAATATCATCTAGAAAATCACTATAATTATTAGCATGTTAGATTTGTGCAAATTCCTTTGAAACCCTTAACAAGAAATGGGTTGAACACTTCTGTGATGATTGCCTTAAGAAATTGTAGGCATAATAAATTCTTTGATTTTCTGTTAGACATTGTAGAATCAAGTTTGTGTGATGAACCAGTTTATTTTAATTGTCATCCAAATTTCACTGTTTCCTTAAAAAATCATTACATCATGAAAGTCTTGACCTGCAAATATCATGACATCAGGTTTTAATATGTTGGAAGGATCTGAAAATCTTGCTTTGGTTTATAGGATCTATTATAAAGTAATGATAACAAAGATTAAGCCTAAGACTTTAAAGTTTGATACATGAGGAGAAACTCTATTATTAAAAGCCAATATAGAAAAGAGTCATTCCATAACCAATTAAATGGAAAGACATCAAACTTCTAGAAAAATGAATTTTTCATAATGGAAAACCCATGAAATCTTTGAAACCTCAAGAATTATAAAGAATTGTTGAGTATGAAAATGGAAAGGTTGAAATAAGGTTTATAAAAGAGAGAATTACAAAAATCAATTTTTTAGAATTGGAATCAAAATGAATTCCCTCAAGAATTGCTTATAAACCCTCTAGGGCTTTATGCTCTTATATTCCAGAGTCTGAACATGAGACACTTGTAGAAGGAATTAGGGAATCCACAGAACAAATGTCACATCCTGTTTATAGAATTGACCTAGTTATCTTAGAAAAAGGTTAAAATTCTAGACAAGAAGAAGAAGGAAAAAAAAATCTTTATCCATAGGATCTCCCAATCCTAGTTTTTTAGATTTTCAATTGAATGTCTTAACTAGACCATTTAGGATTAACCTTCAAGGTATGAAACAAGATTTCTGGTTAGAAAGAAATGAAATTAAAAGAAAATGGTACTCTGACACATATACCAAAGAAAAAAGAAAGGTGATCAAACACCTTTGGTATAAGAAAATAATAAGAACTAAGAAGAATTTGAAATTTTTCGAATGGTTTAAGCCAGTCGTAGTGTTAGATAGAGAAATTACATTAGATGTACTGCAAGAAACTTGGTCTACATATAAGACTAAAGATGGAAAAGAAATCATATCTTTACATCCACCCAACACTACGGTCATAATGAAAGAAGAAACTAAAACATCTGCTTCACTTTTCAAAGATTTTGATGTAGAAAACCCTGAAATTGCCAACAAACCTGTAGATAAGAAGAATCTTTAGAATATCATGGAACAAAATAATTATATAAACCTTTACCCACAATCTATAGGTAAACAGATGAATAGAATTGAAACATCTTTAGACAAGCATAAGTTTGGTCTCACAAAGGTTTTAGTTTCTAAACCAGAACTTTTGCTAGAAACATCAAAATCCCCAATAAATTTTCCCAAAAAACTTCTAGAATTCAAATTAAAACCAAGTGATAGAATTATTGATTTAGCGGATCAAATAGCTAAATTGACAATTAGATATCAAGAATCCAAGAAGACTATAGATAAAAAAAGTGGTCTTTAGATAAATGTTATTGAAAAGAATCCAAACATCCAAGAATTGGTTGATTTTCATCACTCAAAAAATGAAACTTTAGATTTAAATTGTCTTCGTTCTGAAGGGGGGAAGAGGAGGTCCAATTAGAATTGTTTCAATAGTTTGGAATATACTTCATCCTTATGTTCTAACAAAACTATCTCTAGTGGACATAAGATTAAACAATTATTCTGAGCCATATGATTTTGCATAATGTAAAAGAGATTCAATAAGAGACTGAAATATAGATGGTTTGTCAAAATACCAAATAATAAAACATTATCCAACATATGATTATATTAGGAATAGTTGCGGGAAAATGAGTTGATAATTCAAACCAAGATATAACATAAATAATCATAACTGATTTTACAAGTTAGTTAAAAAATTGGTGCGAAAAGTGTCCAACTAAACGGGCCAGACAAGAGATAAAAAATACTAGAAAAATTATCATAGTACAATATGGGAACCAATTAATCCAAACAAGTGAACCTAATGTTGTAAATACTTTGCTATGTACTGTTTACTCTCATTTTGTTGGTGATGCAGCAATTAAAGAAAGTAGAAATGGTGAGCTGCTATTAAATCTAAGATGTAGAACCTTATCAAATTTAGAATGGTATAAAGATACTTTTCTTACTAGATTTTATGAAAGAGAGGATTGTAAACCCTTTATTTGGAGCAAAAAATTTACACAAGGCTTACTTAAACATTTTGGTCAATTGGTCATGGACCACATTAAGGAGAAAAACCAAGGTCACCCTAATCTAGAAAATTATATGTATGTTCAAATCATAGCAAAAAAGTTGGTTTGAAAATGTGTCATGAAATAAAGTGGCAAAAACATGTGAAAAGAGAAAAATTAGCAGGAAAAAAAGAAATGGGTAGATTCTGCTTCCAATTTGGTTATGATCTTCTAAGGCCATATTTTGAATATGAGAAAGCAAAAATAAATCCTATAGAAAAATATAAGAGAAAAAGAATTGAAAGATTAGAAAAAAAAAATAGGGCCTACTAAAAGGTTTAAAAAGAGAAAATCTATAAAAGATCAAAAGGTTTGCTAGAAATGTGGCAAACCAAGGCATTTTTCCACATAAGTGATTAGCTTAATTTGTGTGTTAATTTTGATATATATTTTAGGTTATTTTTTTTTATATTTAAGTGATTTATTACCTTCAATTTTTTATTCTTTTCATTTATTTAGGTTAGAGAGGTTGTTAAGGGAGTTGTAGATTTTTATGGAGTAAAATTATTAAATTTCAAGAAATTATAAAGCAAGAGATGCGACTGAAGATTGGAAGATGTTCTCTCCTTTAGTTGACTGAAATACCCTTTTTACAATATTATGTTCTATTTTAAGTTAAAATTATTTTAGTTATTTGGAATCCTAAGGGTTAAGGATTAGAAACCCTACAACTATGAGAGGAGAAAAAAGGATGAAATCAAGGGAGACTAGTTGTAATTGTAGGCTCGGAGAGGGGGACAAATCAAATAGAGGTGGAGAAAAGAGCAGTCGATCGTAAGTAGAAGAAAAAGCTGGCTAATTCGGGCAAAATTGTGAATTGAAGCTAGAGGAAGACAAAACAAAATTTGGAGTAAGGACAGAGTGAAAGGAAAAGAGAAAGAGAGAGAGAAAGAAAGGAACTTGGTTTTTATTTCTTTCTTCTCTTTTATTTTTGAATTGTAGCATGGATATTATTTGTTCATGTCTTCTTCTTCTTCTTCTTCTTTCTTGGGATTATTGGATTTTATTGTTACATCTAGCATGAATGGCTAAATTTCTATACTGAGGTTAGGGATGTAGCCTACTTGAATTATTTTGATTAATTTATTTGGGTTTTGTTTTAGTCTATTTCCTTTCCAAAAATTTGTAATATCTATGCTTGTTCACCAAAGATAATTTATCTTAGGGATTTGAAGGAAGAGCTGAGAGGTGAAATTTGATCCATGTGCTAAAGAAATAGAGTTGCAATAATTAGGATAGAGATATACCTATTTATTTTGATACATTGATTTGACAACCTAAACTTAGTGGATTTGATTAATTATGCATGAGATCGAAAGATAGTAGTAGATTAATCAAACACGTTACAATTACTCAAGAGAGAGTTGTAATACTAGGAGTGACCGTTGGCCACTAAAACTTGCCCTAATAAATAATTGGAACACCCTCAAGTAGGTGAAACTCAAGCCTTAGTTATCCCATAATTGTTTTCTTCCTAGTTTGTTATTCTTATTGTTGGTTTTGTTTAATCTTAGTTTAGTTTTAGTTAGTTTTACTCTCTTGAAATTTGAACTTATTTATTTTATTTTTCATAAACAATTAAATATCTGTTCCTCATGAAATCGATACCTTGATTTGTCCTAAGGATTAAAACTTACCACAACTGACCCTGTGTACTTGCAGGATTAACCCTATCAAGTTTTTGGCGTCATTGCCAAGGAGTGGCTATATTTGATTGTTTATTATTATTATTATTATTATTATTATATTTGGTTAGGTTTGTGTTCTTTTATCTTGATTTATCTTGGTATTTTTTTTCTTGAGTGTGCAAATAATTTATGAACTTTCGTAGGACAAAAAGTTACATGAACTCTGAATTCATTCCTTTGAACCCTGAAATTGAATGAACTTGTGGGGCAAACATAGCACAAAAAAGTGAAGAGATGATGCATGAAGAGAACAATGGCCATAACTTCAATCAACTTGAGGCAGATCACCCACCACTTAGAATAAATCTCAAGTCGATTTAGAGGCCAATTATTGGAGCTTCTCTGTCCTATATTAGACTGAGTGATGCAACCCAAAACTATGACTTGAAAACCATTCACATCAATATGTTGTCTTCATTTTATAGGATGAGCTCAGAAAACCCATTGTTGTTTATTTGGGAGTTTTGTAATTGTGTTTAGACCTTCCCACTGCAAGGTTTGGAATAAGATGATATGAGAATAAGGTGCTAGGATGATATGAGAATAAGGAGCTTTCCTTATTGTTTAAAGGACAGGGCCAAAAGTTGGTTCATCAATTTGCTGGAATGATCATTACACACATGGGAAGAGGTGTATACCACATTTGTGACCAAGTATTACTCCCAATAGAAAACAATTGATCTTTGGAGTAATATTTGCAGCTTTGTATAAGTGGGGGGAGAGCCATTCCGTGAGGCATCGGATAGGTTCAACATTGCTTTTGAACCAGCACCCACATCATCAGTTCTCTTTACTACTTCAGGTTCAATTTTCTATGATGGATTGAATACTACTTGTCAGACACTTGTTGATACTGCTACAAGTGCCTATATCGGAGATAAGACTTCCAAAGAAATCTAGAATACGTATGAGACATTAGCTATTAACTCTTAACAGAAAGTTGCATGAGGAAGAAAAGCTGCAGTTCTTGAAGTATCTGCTCATCATGACTTGGCAATGCTAGTAGCTAAACTAACCAAGCAAATGAAGCTGATGATGAAGAATGGGGGAGCTCATGCAAGTTCTAGTTATTATACTGAGGAGACAAACACCTGATCAAATGAATTATGTTAGCGGAGGTTTTCCAAACAGGCAGACTAGAAAATGACCCATTCCCAAACACTTACAACCCTGGTTGGAGAATTCATCTGAATTTCTCTCAGAAGGAATATAGTGCCCTAAAGTTGATTGAAACACCTGGTTTTCAAAAATAGTATAGGGTAGAATTTCAACTTTAACTGTTAGAAGATAAAAAGTAATTCATGGAAAAATTAATGATGCAATATCTTTCTAATCAAGAGGCCACCCATGAAAAAGATGGATGCAAAGATTGATCAGGTTATGCAATTTAACCAAGCTACATTTCACAATTTGGAGATGCAGGTGGGTCAATTTGCTAAGGCAGTAGTTGAAAGAGCTTAAGATTCACTTCTAAGTTAACACTAAGCAGAACCCTAAGGAGCAAGTGTAAGTAATTAAAGGAGTGGGAAAGTTATTCAAGAAAGGAACAAGCAAATTGATGAATATAATTCCAATAGAGGAAAGGATGAAAGAAATCAGCAGCAATAAGAAAGAAAATCTGATCTCAAACAGAGAACTTCTGACTCTCCTTCTTCTACTAAGGCATATGTTCCTCCCACTTCTTTTCCCCAAAGATTGAAAAAGAAAAATTTAGGTGAGCAATTTTCTAAATTTCTTAAAGTATTTAAGAAGTTGCACATTAACATTCCTTTTGCAAATGCTTTGAAGGCAATGCCTAGCTATGCCAAGTCATGAAAGGCATTCTCTCCAATAAAAGGAAGCTTGAGGAATATGAGACTATGAAGTTTACTGAAGAATACTCAACTATCATTCAATAGAAGCTACCCTATAAATTGAAAGACTCATGGAGTTTTACTATCCCTTGCACTATTGGTACTTTGAAATTTGATAGAGTTTTATGTGAATTATGAGCTAGTATCAATTTAATGTCTCTATTAATTTTCAAGAAATTGGGTCTTGGTGAAGTTAAATTTGTAACAATTTTATTGCAGTTAGCGAACAGGTCAATAATTTATCCTAGAGGATTCATTGAAGCTATTTTAGTTAAGGTGGACAAGTTTATTTTTTCTGTTGATTTTGTTATGTTGGACACAAAAGAGGAAAAGAAAATTCCTCTTATTTTGGGCAGGCCAGTTTTAGCCATAACTATGACCTTAATTGGTGTTCAATAAGGGAAGGACACTTAGGGTACAAGATGAATAAGTCACTTTTGATGTGTCTAAAGGCATGAAACATCCAGTTGAAGTGATTCATGTTTTCATATTGATGTTGTGGATTAAGAATTGAATGAGGGCTTTGACAAAGCCGTATCTAATAATTCTTTAGAGTTACGTTTGATCAATATAGGAACAAGTGCTAGTGAGACAATTGCTTTAGTTTGTAAAAAGACTAATCTTGATTTGAAACAACCACCAGCTAAAATGAAGATTGAGGTTGAGCAAGAGAATAAATTGCTCCCTTCAAGTGGTGAATGGATGTTTAGGTTAGAGGGTGGTCAGAATGCCCAGAATAAGAAAAAAGGAATCAAATGCTAGAGTCAAAAGTGCAAGTTGAATAAATTTGGCATTCAGCAATGCTTGAAACCAAGTGTTGTAGATGATGTGGTGCCTAATGGAGTAACTCGATTTTCATAGGGGTTATGTCAAGCTAATGGCAATTAACAAGCATTTGTTGGGAGGCAGCCCAATTATTTATTAATTTGCTTTGTTTGTTTCCTATTTATTTTTTACTTATTTTATTTGTGTTTTTTTTTTCATTTTGATCAAGGTTAATGCACTATTACTTTTTGCTAGAATTTCATGTAATTCTGGGCTATGGATATCTTTGACAACTTTTGCAGTTCATTGGCCTTCATAAAGATCTTGACTCTTCAACCCCAAGGCAGTATTTATTTTAATTTTATTTTTATTTTATCACTTCATTCTTTATTCAATAGATTGGGGACAATGTGTGAAATAAGTGTGGGGGAGTGATAGCTTAGGCTTGATATCTATTTTTTTTTCATTTTTCTTGTATTTTTGAGATAATTTTTTTTCATACTTTTGAGCATAGATTGGAATTCTTGAGGATGATTTTTACTTTTTGGTTCTTCAATGCTTGACTTGAGTGTTAAATAAGTAATCTTTAGATCTTTTGCATATGTAAAATTACTTTTCAAATGTTTTTCCAATTTTGGATCAAGCTAATGGATGATGGTCTTAGAAGCTATTTTTGCATCAAACTTTTGTGCTTAGTACATTGTTTCAAAACATATTAGATTATGAGTTTATATACTTGGTTTATGAGGTTTTTTTGGTTGATGGATATATGGGGGATTAATTCAGAAAAAAATTGGAAAATGAATTTTTGTTGTTTGTGAAAAAAATATCTATTCCCCTATTTCATAGTATTGAAGTAGGTAGGGGTCTTCTTTTAAGGTAAGAGTTAATCACTACTTGAAAATATGCTTGAAACATGAGTATGATCAAAGATCACCTTGGATTGTGTTGAGTTGGTAGTTTGGGTATAGACAGAGCCCCTATTGGTACACTTGCCAAAAGACAAAACACGGGAAAAGGATTAAAAAAAAAGAAAAAAATTAGTAAAAAAAAATACAGTTAATCACTCAATATCCATGGTTTTGTGGTATGTTGGTTGAATGCATTTGAGCTCTAGTCTAGTGTGGTTTATGCTTTGTACTTTGCATGAAAGATTGATGTTCTTGCTAAGTTTTGAAGAATTGAGAATTGCTAGCTTGCAAAGATGTTGTTGTCATAAATTTTGTTTTCTTTTGACTTGCATTGGATCGAAGAGGTTACATACTTAATGTCTCCTATTAAGTTCTCAGTGGCTTTGAGGTTTAAATCTTCTTCTATAGTGTTATTGCTCAAGAGTATGATTTGTCTTTCTTGAAATTTTCAGCTTTAGTTTGTTTGGGGACAGACAAAAAGTTAAGTGTGGTAGAATTTGATTAGCGTGAATTGTATGCTAATTTTGGTATCTATTTTAGGGTAGTTTTATTATATTTAAGTGATTTATAACCCCCACTTATTTATTTATTTTTATTTTATTTAGGTTAGAGAGGTTGTCAAAGGAGTTGACTATATTTAGGGAGCAAAATGACTAAATTACAAGAAATTATAAAACAAGAAATGTTGTTGAACATTGGAAGAGATTCTCTTTTTTAGTTGACTGAAATACCTTTTTTATAATATTATGTTCTATTTTAAGTTAAGAGCATTTTAGTTATTTGGAACCATAAGTGTTAAGGGTTAGAAACCCTAACTATAAAAATGAGAAAAGAGGACGAAATCGGGGCAGACTAATTGCGCTTGCGGGCTTTGGAGAGAGGGACGAATCGGATAGAGGTGGAGAAAACAGCAGCCAATCGTAGCAGGAGAAAAAAGGTAGCTAATTAAGGCGAAATTGTGAGTTGAAACCAGAGGAAGATAAAACGGAATTTGAAGCAGGGACGGAGCAAAGAGAAGAGAGAAAGAGAAAGGAAATTGGTTTTTATTTCTTTCTTCTCTTTTATTTTCGAATTGGAACTTGGATATTATTTGTTCATGTCTTCTTCTTCTTTCTTGGGATTATTAGATTTTATTGTTAAATCTAGCATGAAAGGTTAAAGTTCTATACTAAGATTAGGGATATTGTCTAGTTGAATTATTTTAATTAATTTATTTGGATTGTGTTTTAGTCTATTTCTTTTGCAACAATGACTATTATCTATATTTAATCACTATAAATAATTTATCTTAAGGATTTGAATGAATGACAAAAAGATGAAATTTGATCCGTGCATTAGGGAAATAGAGTGATAATAATTAGGATATAGATATACTTATTTATTGTAATTCATTGATTTGACAACCAGAATTTTATGAGTTTAATTAATTAAGTGAGAAATTGAGAGATAATCGTGAGTTAATTGAACACGTTACAATTGCTTGAAAGAGAGTTGTAATACTATGAGTAATTGTTGACAACTAAAACCTGCCCAAATAAATACTTGGAAGACCCTCAGCTAGGTAGAACCTAAACAATTGCTATCCCATAATTGTTTTCTACCTATTTTGTTATTCTTGTCCTCCTATAGTCTATGTTTTCTTCCCAATTTGTCTTAGGGATTAAAACTTGCTGCAATTGATGCTATATACTTGCAAGATTAGCCCCATTAATAAATGCAAAACATAACAGAAAACAATCTCTTTAGAAATAGATGAAGGCTTAAAACAGAGTTTAATGCAAATTCTATTAAATAGTGGTAGTGAGCCCGAAAAAGTCCAACAAGAAATAACTTTTAAAAGCTCTGAAGAAATACATGTAATTGACCTTTCAAATAGTTCAAAATCCAAGTCATAAAGTTGTGATTAAAATTTCGGTTGTAATTCTTACCAGCTGTAGAATACATTTGATAGTTTGTAATTAAATGTGATTCAAGTTAATGCCATTACTGAAGAAGATAAAAGAATCCTATAAATTGTTAAAAAAATTAATGATATAGAACTAGGGAAAGAAATTTCATTTAAATATCTAGATAAGGTTGGCAAACATGAACATCAATCGAGTTAGGGTATAAGAAATTTCAAAAAGAAGATTGACATACAAAAATTAACTAAGTCTCCAATTTATAGTTTGAATGAAATCCTTAAGAGAATGGACGAGACACTGAAAAGTCATAAAGAACCTGCAATAGCATAATTGACAGGAGAAATTTAAAAAGTAAAGATAGATATAAAATCTCTCAGAAATATAATTGAGATTTTAGTACTTTAAAATTTTGAAGGATACTCTCAAGATCTTCAAAAAGATGAGCTAGTTGTCGAAGACATAGAAGAATTTAGGTTTAAGACAAAGAAGAAAGAAATAATGAAAAATGGTCTAGAGATGAGCCAAGAAAATAAAGATTTAGAAATATAATTTTCCAAGAAAAACTTTTGCAAATTAATGAAGTCTATTGTATGTCAGACCAAAGATTTACTAGTAGAATAACTTTGTTAATAGAAAACCAATTCAAATTGATAGTAGTAGTCTTAGTAGATTCAAGAGCTGATAGAAACTGTATTAAAGAAGGTATTGTTCTCTACGAATATCTTGATAAGTCATTTGGATCTATTACTGCTACCAACAATGAAACTACACCAATAAGGTTTAAACTGACAAATGTTGATGTGTGTAATGAGGACATCTATATTAAGCAACATTTCACAATTTTATACATGAATCAGGAAATAAATTTAGGAACTGGATTCCTAGCTGCAATTATGCCTTTTAAAGTAAGTATGAATGGAATTTCTACCAAGAAATTTGGAAAGAAAACTACTTTTGAATTCATTGAACCGCTTAGAAGATTATTGTTAAAAGAACTCAATATAAATCTAGGAAGAAAACATTAAAGAATTAGAAGTGAAACACAAAAATTTTGAAGAAAAATTAGAAAATCAAGAACTACAACAAAAAATAGAACACTTTAAGAGAATTTTAACTAATAAGGTTTGTGCTAATATTCCTAATGCATTTTGGGGAAAAACAAGAAAGAAACACATTGTGAACCTCCTTTATGAACTAGACTTCAATGAGAAAAACATTCCTACAAGGTCTTAAGCAATCCAAATGAATGAAGAATTAATGACTCAATGTTGGAAACAAGTTTAGGATTTGTTAAATAAGAAATTGATTAGATATAGTTCTTCACCATGGAGCTGCTATACTTTTTATATGATTAAAAACTCAAAAATTGAAAGAGGAATGCCTAGACTGGTAATTAATTATAAATCTCTTAATAAAGTTCTTAGATGGATTAGGTATCCAATACCTAACAAGAAAGATTTATTATATATACTTCATAATGCTATTGTATTCTCAAAATTTGATATGAAGTCAAGATACTAGCAAGTCCAAATTACCGAAGAAGACAAATATAAAACAGGATTTAATGTACCATTTGGTCATTATGAGTGGAATGTCATGCTTTTTGGGTTAAAGAATGCTTCATCTGAATTCAAGAAAATTATGAATGAAATTTTTAATCTTTATAATTCTTTTACTTTTTTAACATTGATGATGTGCTTGTGTTTTTGCAATCGATTGATCAACATTAGAAGCACTTAAACAAATTTGTAAGAATAGTAGAAGATGAGGGACTAGTAGTATCAGAAAAGAAAATGGAATTGTTCCAAATTAGAATTAGATTTTTGGGCTATACAATTCATAAAAGAACAATTAAGCCTATTGATATATCAATAAGTTTTACTGATAAGTTTCCTAATGAAATTATGGACAAGAAGCAATTATAAACATTTATAGGAAGTTTGAATTATGTTCTAGATTTTTATAAAAATCTTGACAAGGATTATAAACCTCTATTTGAGAAGTTAAAGAAGATTTCTTCTGATTGGAGTATAGAACAAACCAAAGCTGTTCAGATAGTTAAAAGAAGAATAAAGAAATTTTTTGTGTTAATATTTCCAACCTAGAAGGTTTTAGAATTGTTGAAATAGACATAAGTGATATTAGCTATGGTAGAAAATTAAAATAGAGAATTGCTAATACAGAACAATTGGCAAGGTTCACTTTAAGAGTATGGAACCAAGCTTAAAATAATTATGCCACTATTAAGTAGGAAATTCGAGCAATTGTACTTTGTGTCACAAAATTTGAAGGAGATCCCCTTAACAAGAAATTTTTAACTAGAGTTGACTATGAAGCAGCTAAGGATGTTTTTCTTAAAGATGTTAAAAATCTAGCTTCTAAGAAAATGTTTGCTTGTTGGCAAGAAATTTTATCTGCTTTCGATTTTTATATTGAATATATTGTGGGAGAAACCAATTCATTGCCTCATTTATTGACCAGAGAATTTTTTCATGTAGAGAGAAGATAACAAAGAATTTGAATCAGAAAAACAAAGCTATTATCTAAAAAGAAATCAAAGGAGGTCATAATGGACATGGACATGGAAATGGATGCAGACATGACTAGAGCTATTCTAGCTCAGCATCATGTGAATCTAGAAAATCTTGAGGAAGGTGAATCCTCCTCCTAGAATAAATTTGAGGAAAAATCCTCTAGGAAAAGATATTTTTGGAATGACGATGATGAATTATTGACTTCCTAAGAAAGAAGAATTTTCATGAATTTCCAAAGAAATTCCCAAGAAATCAGGCAAAAGAATAATCCTTCAAGGCTTTCAAAGCCTCAAGAAATTTCCATGCACAGTTTGGATATATCAACTTTATACCAAAAAATTTATAGGAAATCCTTAGTTTCTTCAGAAGATAAAGATTTTAAGCTTCTTTTAGTCATAAAATTGGTAGAAAAATATTGGCCTCACCACCATAATCCTTAGTGGCAATTCCAACCACTCAATAAACCTACTTTCTTTGAATTAATATTACATGAAACTAGTTCTATTAAAATAGAACACAAACCAGAAGAACTAAGATTACCATTATCCTAAAAGTGGTGATGAAGAACCTTTAGAAAAATATATTTCAGAAATTGAAATTTCCTGATTTAAAATATTAAAATTTTGGGTAAAATTCACCGAGGATCACTTAGCTTATTTTTTTTATCCTAAACAGGTACTTGAGCTTAAGATTGTTTTATCAAAGTACCCTTACTTTTATTGTGCGTCCCAATTAGGTACTTTCTGTCAATTTTTACGTTAACCTTAACAGAAAATGCTAATGTGTCATTAATTAATTATAAAATATTCTTAAAATAACATTCTAAGTCCTCTGAGTCTTCCCGTTAACAATTCTAGACCATTAAGCTTTTAAATCTACTGTTTATGCTCATCTCTGCTCTTACTCCACCTCTTCCTCCTACCTTGTGGCCATCTCTGATATGGCAGCGTCCCCGCTGGATAGTTAATGGTGATGCCACGACTGTCTATTTTGGTGGGTTTTTCCAACTACTTTCCTCAAAGGCCCTTTGCCTTACCAATAGCTTTGTCGCCGCCTTCTCGAACTCTAATATTGCACCTATATCCATTGCCTTCGTACCCACCGTCATCGCCAAGATCTGGGTTTTCGAGAATACGCACAAGGATGAATGTCACCATTCCTATGAGTTTTTTGGGCGCAATGGGCAAGGATGAATATCTTGTCAAGCTCCTGTTTGTTTTCACACTAGAGATTGTCTTTGTCCATGAACCTTCGATTGACGGTAGGAGGTGGCTTTGAGGAATGTTAGATCACGAGGCAGCTTCAAGGGGTCGATTGATAGATTGAGCCTATAAATCTAGAGCTGAAAAGGTGCACTGCCGATGATGTCTTCTTATAAAAAATCCACAACACTTTAATGTGGTGGATTTGAGGCTACATAGCTCAATTTAAGCTACAGGGGTGAGGCTATAGAGCTCAATTTTGAGCATCATCCAAAGTGTGTAGATTTTGAATTGATTGATTTGGTTCTGATTGGGAAACTAGTGAGGTAGGAGAAGAACTAGTAGGAGCATAAGCTATAGATTTAAAATTTTAGGGCTTGAAATTGTTAATTGAAAAAGTTAGAGGATTGAAATTGTTATTTTGTGATTTATTTTAGTGTTTTTTTAAGCCATGTTAGCTATTTCTGTAAGACTTAACATTAGAATAGATGGAAAGTAGCTGATTGGGATGCGTAATAGGAAGAGAGGTACCTCGGTAGGACAATCTTAACTTCAAGTACCTGTTTAGGACAAAAA
The DNA here is from genome assembly GCA_005392925.1 of Aquilaria sinensis. Classification (NCBI taxonomy): domain Eukaryota; kingdom Viridiplantae; phylum Streptophyta; class Magnoliopsida; order Malvales; family Thymelaeaceae; genus Aquilaria; species Aquilaria sinensis. Next base: position 139,083 of record SMDT01000378.1, on the reverse strand, counting down.
AATAAGCTAAGTGACCCCTGGTGAATTTTACCCTTAAAAGTTTGGACATTTGAAGAATGAGGAGTTTTATTTGGAAGAAGAAGAATCTTGACCAAAGGAAAATATAAGAATATATTATTCTCATATTGGGATTATATCATGGCTTGAGATGAAGTCTTCCATGTTCATAACAAAGACCATCAGCATTCATGGATGATTTTATTCATGACCAAGCAAAGAAAATTTCCCGTTCGGTTCTATAATTGGTGCTTCAGAAAAGGTTTGTTTAGAGACTCCTTTCCAAAACAAGTCATAAAGTCCTTTGACGGATTCTACACATTCCAAGAATAATTCTTCTAGAAAGGTCAAAAGATACTTTTTCCAGATTTTTTCTTTGTTGTCATGAATCATATTTCTTGGATTCTCTTGTGGCACTATGGGAAACAAGAAGTGGATAATGATACCCATTTTACTCTTTACCTAGAACATATTTGGGAATCAAAATGGTAGGATAAATGTATCTTTAACCAGTATTTTCCTAACAATATTAGATTTGATAAAATTGATTTAGTTGAAGAATAAAAGAACCCAAGCAAAGATTTCTTAATGCCATGCTTAACCATTTCTTTCATGGAGCTCAACTCAGGTATAGCCAAATTTCTATCTCTGTAATGAAAGAAAGGATATTAAAATATGCCCAAAAGCAATTGGCTCATAAAGGCCAAGAAGGCATCGGATCATCATCTGGGAAGAATGACTCAGTATTGTCCTAGTGAAGGTATATCTAAATTAGTGCCTTTACTTTTACATGAAGAAAGCAAGTGTTAGTAGAAACTGGAGAAGAAAGGAAAGCGGCCATTAGACTGTTAGCTGTCATGAATTATTGCTTCCACCAAGGAAAATGTTTGGAACACCAGCCGACCATTAACTAGTGGCCCTAGATTTTCTTAATCTCTGATTGGAGAAGTTTGGTTAGCCTTATCTCCAAGGCATCAAAAAATCTTCTGTATCTCTCCAGTGTTCATCAACCATCGCCCGCTTTACCTATCTTCTTTCTTGCTTTCGCCATTCCTTCTGCCTCCATCGTCATCTTTCCATGGCCTCAAATCTTGGTGGATAAATCATAGTCTAGGCCTCGACACTACTACTGTAGGAATATCTTCGGGAGATAAATCGATCAACACGATTAGATTGTTGGCTGATGATGATGTCAAGAAAACTAATTTAGGTTAACAGGTTAAATCCCCCCAACTTAATAAAAAAAAATGAATCAACAACGATTAAAAATCATGAAACAAGGCTTTTGGTCTCACACGATCGAGCAGCATAGACGATAGAGATACACAATATCGATGTGGGGAATTTGAAAAGCATAACAAAAGATGTGGGAAAGTCAAGCAAGGAAGACTTGGTAAGCTATTTCTCATTACTAAATAATTTTCTTGCTAAATTCAATGTTTAATTTGTTCAAAATTTATGCCTAATTCTTCTCTCATAGAGCTTCCTGTAATGATCTGTTTCACACTAGAATTGTTAAATCGGCGAAGGATTTGGGAGATTGGCTCTTTTCGACACATTTGCTAAAAATTTAATTCGTCCACCAGAACCTTTCAAGTGGCGGCTAAGGGGGAAAATTGTGTTTCAGATGACGGTGGGTAGGATTGGGTGAGTGGTGTACGAAGGCATATGTAAAACACTTCCCTCATGTATCTCAATTTATTACCTCCGATGGTCATATTTTAGGTTATGTAACCACCTGTAAGAACAAAAAAGTATGAGCTATCCCTCTTTTCTTGAATTTCTTGGTTTCCTTAGTTTTTTTTTTAATAATGGGTTTTGATTAATTTTGCTATTTCTACATATGATCAGCAAAAAGGCTTCAATTTCTTATTTTTTTTTCTTTGGTTCCCTTTTTCTTAAATTTATTTAGGTTTAATTATGACCTATGATGTATTATATTTATATGTTTGAGTAGTATTGTTTTCACATTTTAAGATGAAAGAAACTACTGTGTTTTGTCATTTTGATTAAGGATGCATTATCAAGAACAAATCAAAAGAATGTTAGTCACTATTGGAAATAGAATTCATAATGAATTTGCTCTTAATTTGTTAAAGGTAATAATGGTATTTAACACTAATATGGTCACATGTATATAAGAGCTTGGTTTGTTATATTGTCGAAGTATTTCTAGTGGGGAATTGTGTGGTAAATACTTTGAGGTGATAGATAGGAATGATTGCTTCCTGTTAAGTCATTAGGCTTGCTGGTTGACTAAAAAAAGGATATTAGGTGTGCTGGAAACTACAGGTTTTGAATGGAAATTGCCAAAACCATGGACCCTATAATAAAAGACACATTTTGGATATTAATGATAGGAATAAACAACATGGAATTCACTGGAAAAGACACACAGAAGATTTGGTCCTTCTACAATCAAAGTTTTGGTTATCATAGAAGACTTGGTAGTTTTCAATTTAGATATTCCACTAGTGAAATATTTCTGAGTTATGCTTAGGACATGTTACTTTCAAATTTGTTAGGTTGATTTGAGGAAAGTGTTCGGGTATGATGTATTCTATGTTATTTTTCTGATAGTGTCAATTTTTTCCCAGGTGTGTTGGCAGAATTCTTTTTCCTTTTTATGTTCTAGCTGCAAATTTTGATCAAGAGTTCAAATGTACTTTTTTCATCTCTATGTATTGTAAAACATGTTAGCTTTGTATTTTAACTCTTGACTATAGTTAAATCCGTTTCATTGTTGCAAGCATTTCTTATTGATATACGACAAAAGGAACTTGCAGCTATTTGTTTCATGCTTAGAGTGAGTACTGTTTTTCATTTTTTTCTCTCTCTTTGAAGCTCAGTGTAAAAAGGTTATTCCTTTTCTACAACTTATTTAATTACTTCTCTGTTATATGAGATGTATCATGCCTTGGTCAAATAGATGAGAGAAATGTTGAGTTAAGAAATATGTATATCATGTTATGTTTCACTCGGTGTTTGCATATAGTGAAAATCATTTGGTTAATTTAGCAGAGATGATGATGTTTAGGTTGATCTATACATTCACAAGTTCAGATTTTCCAAATATTATTTTTTTAATTAATATTACCTCTTTTGCTTTAGTCGTTAGTTGTAATTGATTTGCAAGTATAGAGTGAAACGCAAATGAGAAACTTATAGGATAAAAACTTCTAGGTCTTTAGCATGATATGCACATTTTTCTTTTTTCTTAGTTTTTGATTATGTACATATGTTGACAGAGTTAACCAAAAATGTATATAAGAATTATGCCATTGCACTTCTTTTTTTGTAGTATATATGTTATCGTTTCTCTTTGTTGTTATGTACGTTGTGAAAAAATTTAAGATTATTTTTATCTTTTCTTAAATTTGTTATTGTGTTTATGATTATTTATATATCTCTTATATTCACAACTACATTTTTTTTGAATCTTTGGTTTTTTTATTTTCTAATTTTAATCTAATATATGGCAATTTCCATATTCCTTTATAAGCTCTTTATATTTACAAGATTCTATATTCAATGAACTTCATTCAGTAAGCTTTGGTTCTTGTAAATAATATCATATTTGATTCTTATGTTATCCTAGCTCCTTCGCTTTTCCCTTTATTTATAGGAAATAGTAATAGTTTTGAACAACCAATATGTATCATATGAAATTGACGTCCAGCTAGCAGCAGCATAGAGTGATGAGAATGTCTCATGGGATGGTATCACAGGGGCATAGGCCACAACAAATAAACCATTCAAGTGCTCAACTCTCTAAATTCCATGGGGACGTTGGATCCTATTCAATTTTCCTGAATTTGACCATGATGGGGCTATGAGACTATTCAAGTACTGGTATAATGATGTTATTTGGTAGGAGAAATAATAAAGATATTTAATTCAATTTATTTTATTTTATTCTTTGTCATACTGATTTTTTATTGAAAATTGCATGTGGTTCAGTTTTTGAATTAATTCATCTCCGTTCAATTTTATTTAAAATTTTTAATTAGTAAGTTGACTTCATTTTTTAGGAGTTGAAAATACTTATTTTTCTACTATATTTGCTACTAGTGTTAAGCTACACACACACACATCCATACATACATATATACATATAATTATACTTCATATTACAATACACACACACACACACACATACATCCATACATACATATATACATATAATTATACTTCAGATTACAATACACACACACACACATACATATTTGACACAAATGACAATTTTTTATTAAAATATTTCCATTGATTTCAATGGAGAAATCATCGCACATGAAAAAGTGCAATTTAGCTTCAAAAATAAGTTGATATATACCAGCTAATTCACCACAGATTAGAAATTTCTTTAAAAGGAGAGAAATTGAAAAATTAAGGAAACATGCAATTTTATAGTAAAAAGTGTATTTTCAAAAAATGAAGTCAAATTAACATAAATGACCATTTAAGCCCATAATCAAAGGAATCAATTCATTTGTTCAAAATATAAATATTAATTTAACACTTACCAAATTAATTTGACATATTGATCTAAGAATAAAAGAAACACGTTCTAAACACATTATTAAGGACATTTTTGAAGATTTATTGACAATTCAAACTAATTTAAAAATTTGATCTTCTAATCTTATATATTTACATAAAGGTAAATGATATCCATCGTCCATAAACTATCATAAGTTGCTTAATCGTTTTGAAACTGTGTAATTTTTTTCCTAACTGTGTAATTTTTTCTTAACTTCCATCACTTTTTAATGGCTGACATACGATAGAATAACAGGTGTAACAATTGGGTAGTTTGAGAATAATGGTACAATAATTGGGTAGTTTAAGGATGATAATGTAACAATTCATAGTTTCAGGATGATTATGAAACATTGGGCATAATTTAAGGATAATCAGTGTCATTTACCCTTTACGTAAGTATTAGATAAAAAAAAAAATAATCCCCATGCATAACCAAAACTAAAATAGGGCCGGCTTTTATCATTAACTACCCTAATAAATAAATATGAAACGTGAATATGGTGTATTAATTGTCTTATTTTATTAATTTGGGTATTAATATTTTAAACACATACATATACAAAAATATTATGCAAAAAAAACAAAAAACAAAATCATACTCCTGTGTATAACAAACCTTTTAACAATCTCTCTTATGTCCTATTATGTTTAATGCATCATAGAAAGTAATATCTTTCCTCTCAAAACTCTACATAGAGGTAACATCCTCCCTCCCCCCGCGGCTCTATTTCTCTATTTTGGTGTCATTTTCATCACCCTACCATATCCTTCATTTATCACCCCTATTAATTTTATTTAGTATAATTTTGTCTTTTGTATTATTTCGTTAATGCCCCACTTTTAAACTAATATGGTTTTTAGTTTGTATAGATTAGATTTTTTCTTTAATCATCTCCACTACATAAGTTTGAATTTGAATTAAAAGTTTAATATTTGGTTATTATTATCCATACTTATATTCATTTCTTTATTTGTAGGAAATTTTGGATCTTTATCAACCCATTATGCTGTTTATGAAAATAATTTTATGCATCATTTTGCAAGAATATGATTTCAAATTTGACCTACATCAATTTGGCTACACGCATGGTCAATAAATTCAAGTGACGATATATCAAAAGAAATATAGTATATGATGCAAATGCCTTAATTCGTATAGGCTTATTGAGTGACAATTATATTTACCTTTATAAATGATAAAATTACCTTCATTTTTAGAATAATATTTCTATAAAAATTAAGTATACACATTTCCGAGAATTAAATTTAACTTAAAATCTCATGACAATGTCGGGTATGTAAACTAGTTATATATATAAAGTAGGATGCACTTAAGAAGAAAATGGTATTGTCACTTAACAAAGTGAACACTAATCTGACACATGGCACATTTTATATTTAAGGGAATTAAATATTATATTTTACATCCAAACTGACAGAATTACCATCCTCCATATTCAAAACATCAAAACACTACATTAACATACATTTGCTGGAATTGGCATTAAACAATTTGAACAAAATTTATGGCAACTTGTGAGGAAGGTAAATGAATGCTTTTGGAAAGATTTAATTACAGGAAATGTAAATGAATATTTTTGTCTAATTACAATACAATTATATTCAAAATTCTGGGCATAATTATAGCCTACAATACAATATAAATAGACAAGTGAGATACATCATTTCCAACATCATTTCCACACACTAAAGCAATGATTTCATCAATGGAAGTTATGTCAGTTGGAATGTTATGTTGAAAGTTATGGATGATCATGAGCAACAGCACTACATATGGACGATTCTCTTGCACTCCGATGGACCGAATCAGGCCAATGATTCCATAGAGAAGCTACAAGGGAATAATAATATGCCACGCACAGATGATCAAGGAAATGGTTTCTTTTTTGGGGCGACAATAACTGTAATATGTTGGACAAGGCTCATTATCGAGAGTTAGAGTTTAAAGAAATTATGTCACTAATAATAACAAAACTGATGATTTAGTAGGTTCCAATATGCCCTCTAATTAATTTTATTTTATTTCGAGTGTGTAGTTGATTTAATAATTAATATATTTTGTTTCTTGATCGAAATTATTCTCGATCTAGGGGAACAGGAGCTAAAAGGCTTGCTTTTGCAGCAATACACTCTGTATTTCTACAATGGCAAGTGTAAGTTGTTAAATTTATCAACCCAAGTACCCAACGCTTCCATTTTGTCAAGCCATGTTTTTGTGTAGTTGCCCTTCGTTTTCATCTTCTTCTTTAACATTGCCTGAAATTTTTTGACAAGCACTATGTTCAGTAATTTTTACATCTAATTACAGCAAGAACACATGGGCACTGTAAAAGCACAGTTGTCAAACTTGTTTGAAATATTACTTAGACAATCCATTCCGAATGAGTCAGTCACTTATAGCTTCATGTCCTGCAAATGTAAAATTTGGTGATTGCCAGTATTAGGACATTAATTTGCACCTGATCCTGAATTCAATTTCACTGAATGGATTATAATCTGTTGCACACAAAATTTTGAACAATGTGGCATTTGCAGTGGAATGAATAAATTAGGCACGAGAAAAATATATCAGAATATTGGTGTTAATAAAGTTTGAATGATCCAGCATTCTTGAATGATGACAGGAGCTTGGTTCATTGACTCGATCAGCAAGCGTTTGTGCCATCTACTGATGTCTCTGGTTGTCTAGATTTGAGGAACAGCATCCAACCGTATACTCCATTTCTAGTAGCAGTGGGTCAGGGTGGCCACAAAACTTTGTGTCCAAGCTTTCGGTGCGGATTAGTTTCATGGTCAAGATCCTCAGGAATGCAAAGCCAAAAGTTGATTCTTTAATTGGGTTGTATTTTGGCATGTGCGGAGGAACCTTGGTAATTATATTCTTGAACTATATTTGAGGCTATTTGAGTGGGGTCCTGGGTTTCGGAATTTCAGGCATATCAATGATCTTGGGGCAACGGTTGTGTTCTTTCTTAGCATAACTACCTACCAATTTTATGGCAAAGCAGATGAGAGAAGCCCATTTGTGAGAATTGGCTTCGTGTTTGTCATGGAGCTATGACTTGGCCGAAAACGTCTTCAGCAATAGCAGCTGAAGAAGAAGCCCGTGGAATTCTGCCAAACCAACGTAGCAAGCAATTCAAGTGAGAAAATTCTTTCTTTGTTTTTCCATTTACATTAGCATTCACATATTTCTACCAAGTTTCATTTGATTTCAAATTAATCATGTGTTATGAATTATTGGCAGTAGTGTTTTAGTTTCAATCCTTCCATTTTTTTTAGTTATGTATAAGATTATTGTGGTTGCATCAATTTGATGCTCTGGTGCATTTTAAAAGTTTAGTTTTATACTGTTTGCTACTACTTGTCAGAAGTTGTATATGTGAAGGAATATGTTAATTTTGCTATTTCTTTGTATACTGTTGATATATGTCATGGTATTTCTTTGTATATTGTTTCAATATTTCTTTTAAGCATCCCAAGATTATGATTAGTTTTTTATATTTTGCAAAGTTGACTTTAAGGCTTCTACAATTGCTTCAAATTATTTGTAAATTATTATAAATTTTTTAACAACATTTGCATAAATTTAAATAAATATTATTTTTGTGGTATTCAATATAACTTGGAATCCTGTGGCAATTTCAGAATATTAATTTGGATCCTGCTGCCCTCATATCAGCACTAAACTATACAGATACTTATTTATATATAAATGACTTGTGTCAACCGTCCCATAATTATTGCTTCTTTTGGTTCAATCAAGAAGATCAATATTAATATAATTTTTATTTTTAGTTTTTTATAAGTAAATCAATAAAATTGGAAAAAAATAAATTTTAATATAACTATTTAAAGGATAATATAGTAAAATAAGTTACTTAGGTATAGAAATATGGAAAAGTTACAACACCACATTTGACCTAACCTACACTTAACCCCTTTATTTTAGAAAACCAACACTTTATATCATAGGATAGTCACATCAATCAAATTTAATACTATGTAAGTGTGTCAAGTACTACAAGAAAACAGAGCATTTGGGTCGGGAAAAAATGTAGGAAAACCGTAGGAAATAAGTATTTCCTAAAATTAAAATTATCGGTCAAAACCGTAGGAAAAAGTAGTGTCGGAAATAAAAACCGTCGGATTACCGTAAAACACTCCTATGCTTTTGTGATGGTCGTGGACCCCATTTTATCCGACGGTTTTGAGATACATTAACTCTTACAGTTTTCTGACACCCCTTTGTCCTACGGTTTTGTGACCCCAATGTCCTACGGTTTTCTGACCCTTTTGTCCTACTTTTTTGTGACCCCAGTGTCCTACGCTTTTATGACCTCCCATGTCCTACGGTTTTGTGACTGTACTATCTTCTACGGTTTTCTGTCATGAATATTATTCCTACGATTTTGTGACAATTTAAAGATTTTATTAAATTAATTTATACATAAATTAAAAACATATTATATTGCATTATATAATAATAATAATAAAACACAAATTATTATTATTATTATTATTATTATTATTATATAACAATGGATCAAAGTAGTCAATAAATTTACTATACATAAAAGTAATCAAATTTTACAGGACAAAGTTAATTACAAAGAACTAAAGGTCTAAAATAAAATCAATGGGATGCAGTGCCGGGCTGATCATCGTCATCTCGCCGACTACGATCGTCATCATGATGCTGAGTGGAGGATCTAGTTCGTAGGTCGTCTGAGAGCGCCGATGCAGGTATAATCCCTTATTGGATCAACCTATTAAGCATGGCGTTCATTGCAGCCTTGATCTCTCCCTGAACCTGAGTGCGAATGTCGACCTGTAACCGCGTAAAATCACTCCGTTGCTGGGTGTTCTCAGCCCTCAACTGAGCAATCTTAGCCGAATCAGCATGTGGAGCATAAAAAATTTTGAGTAGCAATTAGCAATGTAAAAGTAATAAAAATAATTAATAAAGTTAAATACGAATGAAAAATACCCAATAAAAATAATTAATAAAGTTAAATACGAATGAAAAATACCCAATTTGGTCCAAAGGTCTGGGGATCAGCGAGTTGACGCGGAACATCTAGTAGTCGGCCTTTTTTTTTTTTGTGGGCCTCGTACCTCACTCCATACGTCTACATCGAACTGCGGGCGGTCATCCGAATTCTAGTATTTTTCTTGAATCCGCTGGGCATATCCATCCTACAAGAAAAAGAAATTAGAGTTAGTAAGACAAATATTATACTTTTAAAACATTGTTTATAGTGGTAAATGAACATTTATTACCTGCAGCTGCTGTGAAATCAGATCGATGGGCTGCCCGGTCTTCTTCCGCCTATGAGTATGAGACCACCACTCATCAAATGATGGCTCAACTCCATCATTTTCTTTTGTCTGCACAATTTTAGATATCATTAAAAATTTAAGTAATTAATAAATCATAAAAAAATTATAATGTATGGAAGGTCCAAGTTGGTACCAAAGGATCCCAGTGCATCTCGCCTGGGATTGAGCCCATCATGTGCTTCGGAACAAGGCCTGAGCTATCCGCTATGTGCTTGGCATGGGAACCAACCTCTGATAGCTTCTTTCATCGCTCCTACTCCCACTGGTCACACAACTGATTCCATACTTGCTGACTGTAGCAGGGTGGAACATGTGGCCATAGTAAATTGTAGTCAGGGTTGTCGAAGAAGTCGGGGATCTTCTGAATTGCGACGGACCTCCAATGATAGATGCGGTTTCGCACGGACCACGAACAGTAGTTGAAGACAATTTGGCGGATGGCGCCGAAGTCTCTAGGATCCCATCTATAGTAGTTCTGCAATTTGACAAAAAAGAAACACAATTATGAATTAGTCCATATACAAAGTCTTGTTTAAAAATATATTACAACCAATTACCTCTAATATGGTTACATGCTCCTCTCGTGCAGCTCAAGATGCATGTGACCAAGCTATAGAACTTTCGTCCCACAACCTCACATGAATAGAGGCTATGGTGGAACGAATAGAGTCATCAGTGAGTAAGCTGTAACAAATGATGATTATAATAAGATATATATATAAACTGATGTAACTAAGAACAACATATAATTATATCAAAATTAACTTTGTAAAAGTTAGTAATACTTACTCTCGAGGGACGATGAGCAGACGGTCCTGCGGAGGTGGAGGTGGTGGTAAGTCAACTACCCGTGGGCCTCGCCCTCTAGGTAATGAGGCCCCAGTAGCTAGCTGCGCGTCAGGTGTGACCGCTGGGCCCCTAGTGGCCAGGTCCTACTGAGGCGGCTGCTGCGGAGGCAGCTGTTGCTGATGCTGACTCGGGTGTAGGCCAGGTAGATTATGAGTGGATATACCGAGCTCATCTAGATCAAGGAATGAATTAGGATCGACATCCCATGTGGCCTACCCGATCCCTGTATGCTGGTACTTATATGACTCGGATATTCCGCTCATATCCGGGAAATATGCATTAGTCTGCGTGTCTCGAAACTACTGAAATGCGGAGCTCGATCCGCCAAACATCTAGGGCACATAAGGTCATGGCACAGGAGTATATGGCAGCTGGGTCTGTGGCACCGGTGTCTAAGCCTGGGTATCTGGGACCTGGGTCTGAGTCTCAGCCTGTGACACTTGTGTAGGTGTCACAGCAGGCTGTCGCTGACCCCGACTACGTCAGGGATCATGTATGTCCTTGGCCGGGCCTTTGCCCGAGCCAGACTGTCTAGGGCGAACCATCCTAAAATTAAATTTTAACATGTTTATTACATATATATGTAATACTAAATTACCATTACGTCATAGTCTTTTATTTATAAATGACCATTACTACACTAACATTTACATATTAAATTTCATTATTTTAGTAAACTCATTAATTTTGAAATTGCCATCATTTGAATACCATTTGTGCAGTAACACTTTTTAAAATTGCCAATTATTCAATATATACTTATTTATAAAATTAAATTATTAAACTACCATTAGCTGATTATACTTACATTACTGAAGTAACATTATTGTTGTAACTTGCGCTTCTCACACTAACATTATTGAAGTGATAACAATATTACTCTAATATTATTGAACTAAAAGTTTTTTATATTAACCACATATATAGTTTCATGCTGTTGTACAAATAGAACTAACCATTATTACATAAAATTTTTTTTATAACTAACCACATACATATTACTAACACCATATATAAAATTACCTAAAAGATATAATATAAAAACTAGCTTCTTAAAATTTAACATTCAATACATGCATTATATATATATGTAAACAACAGCTATATGTAATAACAAACATTAATTATATATGAAAAAGTATTTAAAAATTAAAAATACCTAGTTTAAATAGCTCTGGAGGAGATTTTGGGAATGAGTTTGGAAGAGGGCATCGCAGAATAGAAGGAATGGAGTGGTAAAAACTAAAGAACTCCCACAAATTTAAAGGGAATGTTTGGCAATTTAGCTACCAATTTGACCTACGATTTTCCTGCACTTTTTAAAACTGTAGGAAAACCGTAGCAAAGTTTCCTACGGTTCCCTTATGAAAAATATGAAATGCATGAAAAGCGTAGGAAACTAAAAAATTGGACCTTCCCGCCAGAAATTGGTTTCCCACCTTCCTTCCTACGAGTGGTCCTACGGTTTTGCTACTTAATGTTCCTACGGTTTTATGACATCTACCTTGTCCTATAGCTTTGCTACTTAATTAAAATGTTGACTCAAAACCGTCAGATAGAGTGCTACCCTAGGTGGTTATGGTCCTACATCTTTCTTGCGATTTTTTAAATGTGTGAAAACTGTCGGTCCTTTCCTACACTTTTTCTACATACTTTAAATATTAACTCAAAACCGTCGCACATCACATTGCCCTAGGTGATATATTCCTACACCTTTCCTATGATTTTTAATAACTAACTTAAAACCGTCGAACAAAGGGAATATATATATATAAAATTTATAATGTGTATATATATGAACTAATTACTAGATATGTTGGAAGTTACTTATTTAACTGTGCTTTGTTGATGAATAAATTAAAATATTTATGTTTGGAAGTTAATTATTTAACTTTAATGTATATGGTCAGATTGAATCTCCCAAATTTATTAACATGAAAATCCACGGGGGTACCTTGCTATTTTTTTGAAATTAAACGGGTTATATTAGATTTAAATTGTCCTACGAGGTACATTACCTTTACCGTAGCAAAGTTTCCTACGGTTTTCTTACAAAAAATATGAAATGCATGAAAAGCGTAGGAAACTAAAAAATCCAATTTCCCGCCAGTAATTGGTTTCCCGCCTTCCTTCCTACGAATTCTCCTACGGTTTTGCTACTTTATTTCCTACGCTTTTATGATATCTAATTTTCCTACGGGTTTACTACTTACCTTCAATATTGACTCTAAACCGTCGGATAACGCGCTACCCTAGGTGATTATGGTCCTACATATTTCCTATGATTTTTCAAATGTGTGAAAACCGTCTGTCATTTCCTACAGTTTTTTGACATACTTTAAATATTAACTCAAAACCGTCGCACATCACATTGCCCTAGGTGTTATATTCCTACATCTTTCCTACAATTATTAATTAGTAACTTAAAACCGTCGGACAGAGGGAATATCAAATATTTCCTGGAGAAGGATTGGGCTGATGAATTCGAGCAGCAGCGACGACGGTGGTGATGGCAATGAAGCAGAGGGTTAGATTTAAAATGTTAGGGTTTAAAATTGTTGATAGAAAAAAATTAAAGGACCATAAGTGTTATTTTATGATTTATTTTAATTTTTTTTATGCCATATAAGCAATTTCTGTTAGATATAACTCTGAAATTAACAGAAAGTAGTTAAACAGGACACGCGATAAGAGGTAATGTACCTTGGTTGGACAATTTGAAGGTAAGGTACCCATTTAGGGCAAAAAAATAAGTTAGGTGACCCCCGGTGGATTTCACCCATTTATTAACATTATTATTATTTTTTTAATAGCATGCAATAATTTTTTGTGAGAAAAAAAATGTATATTTTCATTTCAACGACACAGGTAATTAGATATGTGATGATTAAATTTCATAATTTCTTTTTCTTTTCTATCCAAAACATAAATGCATTCAAAGTAATTATATTACGATTTCAAATAAAACATGCAGATGTTTTGAACAATTACACTTAATCAAACATGCTCGCCTTCATCTGACTCTAAACTATCCAGCGATGCTTCATCATCTGATGATCCCCATCGACTTGTGTGACCTCGATGTTCTGATCCATGTGTTGCACGATTTCAGGATAACACGTTGTATCGACAAGCATGTTAATCTCATCAAGGCCAATGCCATCAGTTGTTACCATTGGTACTTCACTTGAAATTAATTCTTGGAATGGCTCATCTGTGGTTTCTAACTGACATGTTTGCTCACCAGACATTTCCTCATTGTCCTCAGATCGAATACTAAAATTATTCGATGAACAATCGATGAAAGCTCGTGGCTTCGTCTTAACCACCGGCCACCACTGATGAAAAGCCTTGTTAGGGTACTCACAGTAGTAAACTTGTTAAGCCTGTGTCACAAAGATAAACGGCTCAGGTGGTGATAATCTTGACTTCCATTTAATGTCAACAACACCAATACATGGGCAACTTCGAACACCACGTGTCGGATCAAACCAAGTACATTTGAACAGCGTCATGACTTTATTCCCACTCCCGTGGTACTCAATACGTATAATCTCATCAATAAGGCCATAAAAATCATACCCACTGGATCCCCATGTCTCACCCTTCACGCAAACACCATAATTCTGTGTCATTTTGTCTTTGCCATAGGATTGTGTGTGGAAATGAAAACCATTCACAATACATCCATTGTATGAAACGGCCACTCGAATAGGACCACGGGCTAATTGTACAATACGAGGATCTAATTTATCCTTGAAATGGTTAACCTGAAAATATAAAGTTAATATAATAACATAATTGCACAGTATATTCAAACAGAACACAATTAGGAACATAAAAATTATCACGCCATGAAACTCACGTATGATGAGAACCATTCGGTCAAATGTTGATCTCGATAACTTTGTAATTCACTTTCACCTAATTGGGGAAATCTTGTTGATATATAAGAGTCAAAGTGCCTGAAATGATAACTAGTCAATAATGAATTAAAGCAATCAGATTGATATAAAAACCCTCACAGTTGTTTACATATATGTCACCTGACAATCGGTATAATCTCATTGCAGTTGCGCAAAGTGTAGATATGCATTTGATGTTTCTCAATGGGATCAAGTAAGCGTTGTCGTCCGCAGTTGGGTTTGTTACGACATCTTGTATTGAAGATAGATAACAATTGACCCTCGCCATCAGCCACAGGAATAGCAATATCATCATTTCGTGGGACCTTGTTTAACTGTGTAGGAATATTTACTTCAAATTAATGGCTACAGAATGTAGACATTTCTTGGACCAAGTATGATTCCATAATTGATCCTTCAATTGCAGCTTTATTTCTAGCCTTTCGCTTCAATGACCGCATTAGTCTTCTAAGTTAAAAAAATGTAACAATTCATGACATATAATATGCAAAAATTATTGACATATAATATATGAAAATTATTGACAGAAATATGAATGGAAATTAAAAAATTACCTTTCAAATGGATACATCCATTGAAATTGAACTGGACCACACAACTTTGCCTCATGAGAGAGGTGGATAACAAGATGTTCCATCGAATCAAAAAAGGCAGGAGGGAATATCTTTTCTAGCCTACATATGGTAACCACTATATTCCACTCCAATTGTTGTATGTCGTCAAATCGAATCCTACTTGTACATAAGGTTCTGAAAAATGAGCAAGACTCAGAAATCGTTTCCCATATAGGACATGGCATATACCCACGTAATGCAATAGGAAGCAACCTCTGCATTAACACATGGCAATCGTGACTCTTGAAGTTATAGAATGTACCATCACTCAAGTTAACCATACGGCCCAAGTTCGACGCATACCCATCAGGCATCTTTATCGTTCTCAGCCACAGAGTAACATCTCTTAAATGTTCCCAACTCAGTGTATAAGATGCTTTTGGTTTTACACATTTCCCCCTAATATTTCGTAAATGTAGTTCACGCTACATATTTTTTAACTCCTGAAGCGAAAGCCGAGAATTGGAGTTATCTTTTGTTTTCCCATGTATATCCATAACAATATTAAAAATATTCTCGAAACAATTTTTTTCAATATGCATGACATCCAAATTATGGCGAACTAGAAAATGCTTCAAGTATGGTAATTCCCAGAATATACTCCGCTTTAACCAATTATGCCACTCTCCAAACCCCGCAACTTGGTGTTTATCATATGAAAAGCCAAATGGAGGAAAACAATACCCAGCCAACATAGCATGTATTTCCTCACCTGACTTATATGGAGTAGTGACAGCACTAACCTTATTCCCTGGGATGAACGATGCTACATTCGAATGGAATGTGTGATTATGCGGTAAAAAAACCCTGTGACAATCAAACCAACATGGCTTTCTATATTTCTTCAACATAAATGTGTCAATTTCATCCATGCAATATGGGCACACAAGCTTACCATGGGTACTCTAACCTGAAAGGTTTCCTAGTGCAGGAAAATCATTAATTGTCCGTAATAAACATGCTTTCATAAGAAAATTTTGTTTTCGATAACTGTCCCATGTAACAACCCCTTCCGACCATAAAGTTTTGAGCTCCTCAATCAATGGTCGTAAAAATACATCAATGTTGCGTCCTGGTGCTCTAGGAATAGGAATTAGGAGAGTCATAAAGATGAAGGATTCTTTCATACACAGTTCTGGCCGAAGATTGTAAACAACTATAACGATTGGCCATATCGTGTATGTTCCAACAACAACATTATTTGGGTTAAATCCATCGGTACACAATCCGAGCCTAACATTTCTAATTTCATCAGCGAATGATGGGAATGTTCGATCTACGTGACGCCACGCTTTAGACTGACATGGATGACCTATACTTCCATCATTGTATGATTTATTATAAGCATGCCAAGTCATGTGAGTCGCTGTTTTTGATGACATGTAAAAGCACTTCAACCTGCTTGTTATTGGTTGATACCATAACAATTTTTTGGGAATTAACGTCTTTCTTCCAAAGGTAACTATTTCTTTATATCTACTGTTTCCACATTCACGACAATGTGTTAATTTCTCATCTTCCCGATAGAATAGCATACAGTTATTCTCACATGCATGAATTTTTATATATGGCAACTCAAGTCTTTTTGTGAGTTGTTTCGCATCATATAGGGTGGATGGGAGTTTATTACTTTCAAGTAACATTTCTTTCATAAGCTCCAGTACTTTATCGAAACAACGATTTGTCATATCAAACTTACTTTTGCAACATAACAATTGGGTCATTGCAGACAATCGTGTTTGTTTAGTGCACCCATCCCACAATGGTGCATTTGCATCATCAAACAAATTATAAAATTGTTGTGCGGTCAGATTAGGTAACCCCTCTCTCATTTTAGGCACATCGAACACATTCTCATTATTATCACTGCCATTATCAGCTTCTTCGACATCAGTATCGATAAACTCTTCATCCACCAATATTCTTTCACTATTTCTAGATCCTACATTCGATGATAACGGACCCATTGATTCACATACCATCTGTTCATATGCATTTACACTACTTGATTCTCCACTTATCCCTCCATATAACTGCGATGGAAAATAGTTACGGGCCATACTGAAATTGTGCAAATTGCTATCATATTGTTTATCGTGACAGTGCCATATGTAATAGTTTGGCTTAAATCCATATCGAGACAAATGCTCTCTCATTTTTAGCTCTATTCTATAAAATTTGTTATTACATTTACGACAAGGGCATTTACTCATTTCTGACTCCTTCCCACTAAATGCGAACTGTAAAAACTCATTAACACCAACCATAAATGCAGAATTCATATATCCATCTGTATCTGTCCTCTGGTATATCCACTCCCGTCCATTAGCAGCCATTTTCATTCCCTTGTAAAATAGACAGTAAAAACCCTCAACATAAATACGTAATATATTTATTACATTTCATATAATATAAATATAATGAAAATGTAAATGAATTACTTATATATGTCATGCATACATGTCAACCTTCCATAACTAAACTACCTACTTCATTAAGGTAAGGGCCCTACTCCATTGAAAGTGAAAGTTGGATAAGCAATAAACCATTTTAACTATTCCATGTTAGTAACTTTTTAAGGAAATTTCACAGCATTTCCCTTCAGTTCCCGTTCACAGTGTTTCTCAATAATATCAACTTATTGAGAAACACACGACGGGAACAATTTGGGAAATACTAAACCAAATTTAACAAACTGCTACTACGACAGGAATACATTAATTGAAATACTGCTTATACAAGTTTCAACTGTCCAACTTGGAGAATCTATGACTATGTTAATTACAACTATAACTTAATCCAATACATTTTGTTTGCCAACAATCTGAATCGGACCAATATTATATTTGTCATCAACACAATCATGGATGGAGAATTTAAGGTATAATAAATAAATACTTATTATGCAACTACATGCTGTGATAAGTCTGCTACCTAAAACAACATAAGTATATCTTATAAAAAATAAATAATTACCATTTAAATCACTAACCTCTAAAGTTAGCTACTTAAAACAACATAAGTATATCTTCTAACAAATAAATAATTAACAGTTAAATCACTAATCTATAAATTAATTTTAAATACCTTTATTGAGCTGAAGAATATGTTAAAGCGGAAGTGAAAATGGATGTAGAAATTGTGGCTGGCACGAGCTGGAGAAAAGGGGGGAGGTATTTATAAGCAAAATCTGTAGCAATATCGTAGGTATATGAAAAGTTAAATTGCAAGAATAGTGCAGGAAATTTGTAGTAGCTAACGTCAAAAAATTGTAGGAAAAAGAAACTGTAGGAAAATTGAAGGATTAAAATTCCTACATTTTTAAGACACCCACTCTTTTTTTGTCTCAAAACCGTAGAAAAAAAAATGCAGGGAAACCGTCGGATACTTTTTTGTCTAAAAAATGAAGGAAAAGTGTCGGATAATGTATCAGACGCTTTTCCTACATATGTGGTCCCTACCCATTTATTTCGCATCAAAACCGTCGGACAAATTGGCGCTATTATTTCCCACCATCTTAGTCTGACATTTGTCCTCCGCTTTTTTGTGTTAGAAATTTATTGAATGAAAACCGTTGGACATAATATTTTGTCCGACGGTTTTCCTACGAATAATTTTCCTATGCTTTTTTTCGTAGGAAATTGTCATAGTAAATAATCCTCATCCTTGTAGTGAAGTACCATGATTGCCCAATTAAATTTATAGGCTATACAAATCAACCACAATATTTATTTCATATCACATCCGATCCATTTTCTCTAAATAAATAATATATTTATAATAAATTTTATATTTTTGAATAATTTATATATTTATAAATTTACTAATAATTTCTAGATCTATAATATATTTCCATATTTATAAACCAATAGTTTATGTTTGTGATTAATATTAATATTTACTTCTTTAACCTTTATTCATTTTTCAATTAGTTCAAATAGAGAAGTATCATCTTTTTGGGCAAACATATTTTAGCTAAACTCATTTTATTTTGAAAACTAATGTTCACCATATGAAAGAAATCTATACATTTTACAATTGTAAGGATCAAATTATATCATCATTTTGAAATAGAGGACTTAAGTTATATTTACCCATTTTATTTTGTTTCTAATGCTTCATGGGCCAAAAGCCCAAAACACATACAATCGAACAAAACAAGAAATATGCACTGTAGCAAGAGGGACACTATTCATAGTGTCCCATCAAAAGCTTGGCTCTTTAGTTAGTACGAGGTACATGATACCCACGCGTCATGGCGATTCAATCCGTTTTAACATTAAATATAAATATAAATAGTGGTTATCATTGAAAAAAGCAAAAAATTTCATAAAAATAAGAAAAAAAATGTAAGAATCAAGATTAAAAAAATTCAAGGTAAAGTTTTGGGGAAAAAAGAACCAAAAAAAATTGTAAGTATCAAGAAATAAACCTTAGTGGCTAAAATTTTCTTTTAGAAAAGATAAATAATATTAAAAAATTAATAAAATAAGACAAAGAGTGAGATTTCATTGACAAAAAATGAGTTTTAATGTCTGATACAAAAAAAGAAAGGCAAAAAAAATGGTCTTTAGACCAAGAGAACAAATGTAAAGATTTCAAGAATTAAAAGCTTAATCATCAACTTAATAAAGAAAAAAATAAATGAAAACATTAACTAAAAAAATTAGCTCAAACCATATAAAAAAATAGACAACTCTTATATAGTGATTAAAGTTTTGTTTTAAAAAACAATAATAAAAAAAGCAACAAAAAAGATTAAATGAAGTCATTATGGTTGATTAGAAAAAGAAAAGAAACAAACAATGGTTTCCAAGATTTTGCTTTAGCAAACAATAAATAAAAAAGAATTGGCTAAAAGAAAAAATGGAAAAACCCTAGTTATTAATTTTTGGGATTTAAATGACCAATGAACAGGAATTAAGGACTAGAATGGAAAAATGTATAAATTCATGTACTAAAAATGCATTTGATAAAAAAAATGTGAAACAAACTGAAATTGTAAAAATAATGTCAGAGGCCCTCATGAAAGTAATTTCTACGTGTAAAAAAGATCAAATTTTTTAAAAAAATCAATCACATAAAAAAACAGTAAAACACAGGAGCAAAAAAAGAACACAATGTTCATACACAATGATTTTCATTGTAGATGAACAGAAAAAAAACACATTCTATTTTAGAATATAGTAAATTTTTTATAACCACACCTTGTAGTTGGTATTTCTTTTCAATAAATTTAGCATGAAAATAATTTTTAATAAGAAGAAATAAAAATTTCTCACCAATAGATTCATATTAATCAATTAAAATTTTGGTTTATTTCAATTTTTTACTTGTGCTCTATTTATATTATGTTCATATCATTAAAATGATTAGTTATAATTTAAATATAATACTGTGAAACAAAATATTGTATGCGTTTCAAAACAATACATATTTCTTATGTTATAAAAAATAATTTACTAAATTTTTTGATGCCTTATTAACTCAAAATCCAATTTTCAATATCAATGAAAAATTTATCTAGAAAAACTCACTTTTAATTTCAACAATAATAGACTAAATTATTTTAGTAAGCCATAAACCTTAAAGTACATCATTGGTGCTATAAAACTTAATCATCAATAAGAAAAAATGACCAAAACATGAAAATGTATTTAATTTATATTAATCAATTAATGATTGAAGTATTAACTTAATGAAGATAAAAAGAAAAAAAATTGACTAAAGTCGAATAAACCATAACCATAGCCAAAAGTTGGTAAACTATAATGATTAAGGTTTCATTTTAGAAAACAATAATAAAGAAAGATAACAAAAACAAGTTTAGACCAAGCCAAAAAATAGAAAACTTTAGGTATTAAGGGTTTAATAATTTTGTTAATAAATTTAAAAAATGATTCTGGTATTTATAATGTAGGATAACATTGCACAATATGCATGCAATATGTTTTTCCAAACTTTTACATATTATTAAATCAGTGGTAAAATGGAATATTTTAAGAACCAAGCACCTATACATAATACAAATTGTGCACTATTTTAATAAATCAAAACTCAAAATCAAACTCATGTAAAGCCATGTGCATTATATAAATTATGCATATGTTTCAATTCATCAAAACTTTGAATGTAACCTATCTAACTAAACCTTTGAATAAAACCATATAAAAAGAAAAATATTTTGGTATTTAATATGGTTAATGAAGGCATGACTCTCATTTTCTTTTAAGAATCTATCATTTTAAATTTAAACAAACCATATTTTATTTTTCTCTCAAAATTTCCAACAGTTTGAAAAAGTTGGGGACTATTATGGTAGAATTGTTATATTAAGGACCAAAAAGGGATTTGGCCATTCAACCTGTGAAGGAAAAAAAGTAAAAGGAAACCGTGTGGTGGGGTTGCCATAAATTGGACAAATATACTCAGTCCCTATATTGTTGGTCCTGCAAAATAGTGGTCCTGAAGCATTATTATCTGGTGATCTTACCACCATCAAAGAAATAGTCTTCACTAGGGGTGTTAACGAGCCGAGCTGAGCCCGAACCTCATAGGCTCGAGCTCGGCTTGATTTTCTAAGAGAGTGGTTCAAGCTCGAGTTCAAACTCGACGAGCTCATAGAAATGAAGCTCGAGTTCGGCTCGAAGGGTGCTCGAGCTCGATTCGATAGTTCGACGTGCTTGATACTGCTCAATGCTCAAGCTCAATTAGGCATGGTCAAGCTCAATTCAAAAAAACAAAAATTGATTCAAAAATATAAAAATTCAAGAATTAGACTTATTTTCCAGAAATCACCTTATCACAAAAAAGGCAAATAAAAACAAATGCACAAAATCAAAGATTTTCAAGCATTTTCACACATAACTAATCAAACACTAACTAAACTTTCTAGAAATCACATATTATAGAGAGACAAATAAAAAGCAAATACAAAAAAATCAAATATTCAAAATACTTAGAAATTTTTACGATTCTTATTGTTAAGGAATTGATTCTTTTGACTCTTTCTCCTAGCCATGAAGGACGAAGGGCTGTCGGCTCTCGCTCTTAGCTGTTGGGGATGAGATCAAAAGAACTGATCCATCGAACCCTTCTCCATCCCCAACGGGCTCTCCTCGATGACACCTATTGAGAAGCTCCACCAATGTCAGACATGAACAGGGCAGCAGTATAGCGATTGTCGTAAGGAAACCAATGATAGATCCTCCATCCTATTGGAGTTCTTTGCCCTCCAATGGGTGGGTGTGCATGACCGATGGGCGTTCGATCACGAAAGGTGGATGTGATGCGAGTGAGGCTAGCAGCTTCCAAGTTTGAATTCAACTCCAACAAATGCGACTCTACATGAAGTTAGGATTGTTGCGCAAAAATCACAGAAAGGGGTTCGAAGGCTAGTGGTATGAAGGTGGGCTACTGGGCTTTGGGTAGGGGAATTGTGCAATTTAATTGGATTTGTTAGCATAATGGTAGAAGTCTTGGTTTCTAGGCCAGTGGAGGTGAAGCCCAGTAATAATTATTTAGGCTACCTAGCAGTATTATTTATTATATTAATATAATCTTAAGTTCGTTAGGCTCATTAAGAATTCGAGCTTGAATACCCCAGTCTCAAAGTTCAATTCGTTAAGTGTTCGAACCTAAAATTAAACTAGAGTTCGAGTTCGAGGCTCGTTAATCTTTGCTCGATAACAAGAAAATCAAGCTCAAGCTCAAGCAGTTTGAAAAAGCTCAATTCATTTACCACCTCTAGTCTTCACCCTATCTCGCGATAGAATGTGAAAGACAGGGATCATTTTGGCAGACTTGAAATATTCAAGAACTAAAATAGAGGTTCTACCATAAAACCTGGAAAAGCAAAAAACAAAAAAACAAAAAGCGGTGAAAGGGGTTACTGTTTATGAATAGTAAAACCCCTTTCATGTTTAGAATATAGTATAATAATAATATAAATAACATATTAACTAAACACATTATCAATTATGTATCATTATATCATTAATTAAGTACATTTTAAATGGTAATTATAGTTTTTGTAAATTTTTAGCCTATCCAATGGAAAAAGTAATAAATTAAACTTGTTTTTTGCAAAAAATTTTGAAAGTCTAAAATTCTTAAAATATATTATTTCAATAAATGTAAAATTTAGTTGTGCATTCAATAAACATATTACACATTTATTATTTTTTTTAGTTATCATTTAGTTATGTATTCAATAAGTTCGGGACTTGTGTTCCCTGTAAAAGATCTCAAGCAGGCCCCTAGTTTGAGCCATAAATTGGATCAATTGGGAAGTCATCATGTGTCTTATGGGTATAGGATTAAAATCTTATATGAAAATTCATAGTGGATATTTATTTTTATTTCCTTTCCTCTACTTGGAAATTTCTAATCTTTTTCTTGGAAATTTGTCAATCTTGGTTTTGACTTTCTTTTCCACCCTTGTTCTACCAATTGTATCCTATAAATATAGGTAATCATACTTTTACCTATTTGAGGTTGCTGCTTTGCCTATCTGTTAATTTGGTGGCCAACTTACATTAACCGAAAATCTCAAAAAATATATGTGCATGTAGTTTTCTGAAAAAATATGTGCATGTTCACAAATTTATATTTTTACAAAGAAAGTAACATATCAATAAAATAAAATAAAAATAAATAAAGTACAACTATAAGTTTAATTTTGGAAAACTTTCCTGTCCTTTGAAGGAGGTATTGTATACATTTACATATTCAAGTTCGGAAAACTTTCTTGTGTACATGCACTTATTTGGCATTTGGCCAATTTGCATAGTTGTGAATTTGACTGATGTGATGATTTGAGGCGATAAAATGTAAGTTTTTAAAAATAGAGAAAGACAAGTGTAAGTTGGCATCAAACGTTAGCAGCGTTTTTGTAACTTTCCCCAGAAATATGTAGATTTAGGACAGCTTAAAAAGAAAAATGGTACAAGATTGATGGGATGAATGAAGTAATATGTTTTATGCTAGATATTTCTTAGAGAAAATTAGGTTTAGTTTGAGGTAAAAAAAGGGGACAAATATAATTAGTTCTATATAATACTACCTTTGTTTCAAGTTCTTTGTGTCATTTCAACTTTTTGACTTAAGTTTAACTTAAATTTATTTATATTAATATTTGATAAAAATTTTAAAAAATTAGATTTATATTTATATTAATATTTAAAAATATAAGTTAAAATTTTTTATAAACTATTAATATAAATGCACTTAAATTAGATGTAAGTAAAAAAAACTGAAATTATGCAAAAAAAGAAATAAAAGGGACATAGAGAGTACTGTGTAACGGACTAAGACCATTTCCCCCCTGCAATTTAAGCAAATGATAAGGGACAGATTTAGGCCATGCTGTCGCCCATCCCCTTTCTTCTTCATTTTCGGAACACACAATAAAAGAATAGAAAAAAAATAAAAAACAATTAAACGAAGTAACTTGCTTCTCATTTGAGAAAAAAACATACAAATTAACAACATAACTAAGACCCATACTATATGCCGATCAATAAAATTTGAAACACGGATTGACAAAAAAAAGCATGACCACTACAATGCTAACTGGTAAAATGTAAGGAAAAAAAAAAAAAGTAAAATGTAAGGAAAAAAAAAAAAAAGAAAGAAACAAGTCCACAAATGTATAGGTAAACTCACGGGTCCTTGCGCATTTAAATTTTTCACAGGTCCTTATGCATTTAAATTTATCTTTTGGCACTAGCTAATTCTGTTTTAAAATGATTGATATTATTTCTAAATCTAAAAATGTTATTTATTAGTCACTCACTGAATGCAATCTGCTACCTCAGCGTAATTACCTGTCGTTAATTTTTACAATGAAACAATTAATAAGTTGAGCACAAAAAGAAAATAAGAATTAAAGGTTAGAGACTCACAAAATTTATCCCTATTATATAACGAAAAAAATTGACAATGTCCATTCTTTTGGTTTATGCATCTCTACTTAATTGCTTGTAGGGCTTTTGTGTGGATTTATACATTTACGATAAATTAGACTTAGCCAAAAGCATTATGCTTATGTGAGCAATTGGAAACAATGCATCACTACAATTGAAAACCGGAAAACTGACAGCAGAATCAGTCATCAGTCGACTGGTATTTTGCTTTTTGGCAACCAAGAAATTTGGCCACCATTCAATTGCCAAAACGTTGGTCACCAAGACTTGGCGGCTGTCCTGGTGGCCAGACAAGATGATCACCGTAAAAATCGTCCATCTTTTCTACTATCATTTTAGTCACCATTTTTGTGGTGAGGGTTAAGGGGCATGTTTCTAATTAATATTTTCCCTTATAAATTCAATGAATATCTTTGTACATTCATGATTTAGCTGTTGCCAAAGTATGATGTATTTGTCTCACTCAAAGCGTAAGGCACGACACTATCTGCCGTTTG
The DNA here is from genome assembly GCA_005392925.1 of Aquilaria sinensis. NCBI lineage: Eukaryota > Viridiplantae > Streptophyta > Magnoliopsida > Malvales > Thymelaeaceae > Aquilaria > Aquilaria sinensis. The sequence goes on along the minus strand of SMDT01000378.1, from coordinate 113,368 downwards.
GGTGACCAAAGAGGCTATATAAACCACCACGCATACCCTGGACTTCCCACAACCAAACGTCTAGTTTTCCATAAACAGAAGCATCCCAATCTCATCGGTAATAGATATCTCTAACTATTCACTATGATATTTATTATCTTCTTTGGTCCTTTGGTTTTCTTTGAAACTTCAAATAACTTCTAACATTGTTTTTCTGAAATAATAACTCCTAATTAATTTAAAGGATTGCCTACTCATCATATGATTTTCTTTCTCGAACGCATGCAGCGAAAGATGTCGTGGAGTATGTTGGCCTTGAATGCTCCAATGTTGAGGAGTGTGCATGGTGCACGGCATGAAAGAGCATGAGGCCATCGACTTTGGGTGTCGGAGTGGGGATTAGGAGCCACAGCCATGGTGGTTTCGGCCACTTGAAGGCCTCAGCCACCTACGACACTGAAGGCACCATCTCCAACAACCTTGGTGCCGATGTGTATTTGGTAACCCCTTATATGGAATATAGTGGCAATGAGGACCCAGCAAAACCCTACCCCGTTCAGATCCAAGACGTACAAAAAAGAAGTTTCAGGCAGCTGGCAGACGACACTAGCACTTCAGCTGGCGCTTTGGCTTATAGAGCCCAAGACCAGGATCAAACTGACGTGCACATCATAATTGCCTGGAAATATTCTCCACTCGAGAAGGTATTTACAACTCTGTCTCTGCCTGTTTTAGAGACAACAAGTTTATGTATAACATACAAATTAATCCACATATATTTGCTGAGGGTTACTCAGAGATCGATGATGCTGATAAAGATATCGATTGGACTACAATCAAAGTAAAGCTAGGAAATGGGAAAGACAGGTACACAACCAAGAATCGTAGAGTGACATCCGCTATGAAGTGGATCTACGGCAGTGATCCTCACATTGATGTGCATTTCCATATGTGATGCGCAAGCAACACCACGATGAGGCAGCCAAGTCGTTATTACTATACTACTTGTGCTACTAATAAAATAAAGAGGGCCTCTTCTTATTCCTCTGTTCTACTTAAGTACCATATGTTATATTCCTCCTCTTGTAAGATATCCATCCTTTGAATAAATCACTGTGCAAGTTGCTTATACTTGCACTGCTATATATACATATATTCCACTGTTTGTGTGACCTCCATCTTTTGGATAAATCTGTTATATGCTTTCTTTTCTTCCACATGATTGCCCTTCAAAACACGTAACAGATTTAAGTCATTTAATTCTAAAATTAAGTCGCCCACATGATACGATCTTTCAAATGAACTTAATTCATGAAAAAAAAAATGTAAAAGTTAAAATAAGTATTTCAGATTAAGTTGACTTAAATTAAAATGAATTTGAATTATTGGATTGATTTTATTCAAAGCTATTATATATGTAAACCATCCAAAAAAAAAAAACAGGTAACATAAAGACATGTCCAAAAGAAAAAGACAGCAGAAAGATTGGAATCTCAAACTTATAGCAGGTGTAAATAAAGTAAGAAATCTAATGATTACCAATATAAATTGGCATCAAATAGCCTACTTGCTTTAGTTTTCTCAATGGAAAAATCATTATTGATCAATACTAATCTTGCTATCTTCATTTCTTTGGCTTATTGTACTTTATTAGATTTTATAAAACACTATTAAAAAAACTCTTTTTTCCAGAGGCCCATGTTCCAACGGCTTGCTGAGAAGTGTTGAAAAATTGATCCTTGTGAAAAAATCTCCAACGGCCTGGCCGTTGGAAGTGTTGAAAAATTTCCTTTTCCATTAGCTTAAACCTTTGGAAAATAATAAGTTAAATTGTACATCTTAGTATTTGTTATTCCCAACAGCTTAAACAGTTGGAAAATATTTTTATTTCTCTGTATTTATTGTTTCCAACTATCTAGGCCGTTGGAAAATAATTTTATCTTTCCAATGGCCTAGGCCGTTGGAAACGTAAAATTTAAATATATGTCATAATATGTATTTATCATAATATAATATATTATATGTTAAAATGTATCATAATATGTAATGTATCATAAGTATCATATATAACATAATTATATACATATATATATAAATATCATAATTATAAATATTTATAATAATATGTATATATATTATATTATAAATATTTATTATAACATGTATGCATGCATGCATGCATGTATGTATATTTATCATATTTATTGTAGAATTTTAGAAAGTAAAGTATGTATTTTGAAAATATTTTGTTATAAACAACAACAATAACAACAATAATAATAATACGTACATACATACATATATATATATATATATATATATATATTGAAATTTATATTTGTATATATTCATATTGATATATATAATTTTCCCCAACCAAAAAAAAAAAATAATCTACTGGGCCAAAAAAGCCCAAACCCAACCCTAACTGACCTTAACTATAAATTCTATTACTTGCCCTCCCATCTCCCTCAAGCCCTCTCTGTCTCTGCATCTTCTCAGCCTCTTCGTCTCTGGCTCTCCTTCTTCCTCCTCTCACCTTCTCAGTCTCTTCTTCATCTCAGTCTCTCCCTTTCCCTATTCACAGTCTTTCCTTCTCCTTCCTCTCAGCCTCTTCCCTTCCTCTCGTTCTCTCTGTCTCTGCCTGTTTTCCGTCTCGTCGTCGCCGTCTTCCTCTCTTCGTCTCTGGCTCTCTTTCGCATTGCTGTTGTCGTCTTCCTCTCTTCATCTCCGGCTCTCTTCCACCTCGCTGTCTCTAGCTCTCTTCCTCATTGCCGTCTCCATCTTCCTCCGCCTTGCCATCGTGCCTCTCTCTTTCGCCATGCTCATTGGCCTTATGCCTCGCATCTCCTTTTTGCACACTCTGGGCTCCACAACCGTCATGCTCATTGGCATCGCCAGTCCACCGTGCTCATCGACCTCGCCAGTCCGTCGTCCATGCAGCCCGTTCTCAGCCCTTTTGTCGTTCACCGTCTCCACCTCTACCATGTCCTCCTTGCCACCACGGCCTCTATGCCTTCCTGGGTGGCCGGAAGAGATGGGATCAGAAGAGATGAGTTTTGATTTTGTACATATCTGTTTCGCATTTTTATTTGGGGGTTCAATGTTTTTATGATTTTTTATTTTTGATTTTGGGTAGATCTATTTCGAATGATTGATTCTTAGTTCATATTTGTTTGGATTTTTTATTTTTAATTTTGGTTAGATCTATTTGTATTTTTTATTTGGTTGATTTTGTGTTAGGTCGGTTAGATTTTGTATTTTTGTGAATTTTAAATTTTTTGTAATGATGTAATATAGTTTTAGTAATAATAATTATAATTTTTTGAACTAATGTAAAATATAATTTTGCAAAATATTAAATAATAAATATAAAATATTTAATTTATATATTTTTTATTTTCCTGAAACAGCTTTCCAATGGCCCTGACCGTTGGAAACTTCCATCGACCTGAGCTGTTGGCAATGTTCCAACGGCCCTGTCCATTGCGAAGCTGTTTTACTGTTCAAAAAAACTTCCCGAAGAATTGGCTGTTGGAAATTTTCAACGGCCCAAATACCAACGGTTAATCATTGGGCCGTTAGAATTTTTTTTCCAACACATGCTTTACCAACTCGCCTATTTCCAATGGCTCCGCGTTGGAAATTGTCAATTTTCCAACGTGAGGCCTTTGGAAATGGTCGTTAGAAAATGCCCTTTTTTTAGTAGTGAAAGATCAATTTGTATTTTTTAATTATATGTCCAACTGCTCTTATTTTGTTCATTTGTTACTCTAGCAAAATATAGAGAAAAGCCAAGCATTGGGGAAAAAGTTGATTTAATTGCTTAATTAGAATATTGACTTTTTTTTCATCAAAACAAAATGAAGACATTAACATACAAGAAATTGAATAAGTGAGGAAGTAAATAAAATTGAGGAAGAAGATATGGGAGAAATTATTAAAAATTTAAAGATTGAACTATTTCTTGGTATGGAAAAACCCTTAATAATGGCCGTTTATATAACAAAAAAAAAGTACTCCCTCCGTTTCACAATAGTTGGCCTCTATTCTTTTTTTGACAGTATCAAAATAGTTGTCCCCTTTCTATCTTTCCAAATAAGGTAACTTTTTTTTATTATTTTATATATATATCATTTATTGAAAGGAGAGAAAGTTGAGAAAGTTAAAGAGTGAAAGTACGTATAAAAATAAATAAACTAATAGTTTTATATTAAAAGAAAGAAGTAAAAAGTAGAGAAGTCTTAATTTATGTGTATTATCAAAGAACACAGGTTTTATGAGACGGAGGGAGTAATAAAATATTTTTTAAAAAATAAAAGATCAAAGTAAAAATAGGGAGAATAAAACTGGAATTTTTTGGGAAAATGACAAAAATGCCCCCTAAGGTATGGCGAATCCTACACTTGTGTCCCCCTATTTTAAATACCTATATTTACCTCCATTAAAAATTAACACCATTAGTCACCTTTAGAAAAGAAAAGAGAAAATACCAAACTTAACCCCTAGTCTACTTCTTTATAATCTTTACCCCAAACTTTTGCATCATTACAGGTTACTCATATGAATAAATTAAAACCTTCTTTTACGGGTTTGTTTGGATATGATTATTAAGGGAAGGAGAGCGAAGGGGAAGGGATGGTCAGGTGTCAAAACCTTGCCCCTATTTGGATTGAGTTAGTAAAGGGAAGAAAGGGAAGTCCACCTCCCTTTGTTTTGGATACATTTATTAAAAAAGGGGGAGGGAGGGAATGTAATTATTATTACAATTTTACCCTTAGTTTAGCTTGTAAATCCATTTTATTCTTTGTTGTCAATAATGTGATAAATTGCTTGCACTAACAAAATTTCTATATATAGATCCAATAAAGTTGGTTGATTTGATGAACATATTTGCCGAATAAAAAGAAAAGTATAAAATTTTTGTTAAGCAAAATTGTTGAACTAAAAAAATAAGTGAAAGTTTGTAAAGTACATGAACTTTTCATAATTATTCTCCTAAGTACGATATAACTACGAACTTATTGAAAAACATAACCAACAAAATTTCATATGTTTAATCTATAGAATAATAGAAGTGTTTTAACTTATTCCATCTAACTAAGAAATAAACCATTTAGGAACATCATGGACCAAAATGTTTGAAGGCTAATTGCATGACAATGTCTTTTCACTTATGTTGAGGATATCTTAATAATGCTCGTATTTTCTCAGGATGTGTAATTAAATGAACATATGTGTCAGTTACCACATGCGGCTCAAGTGATATTTTTTTCCAAAAGAGTCTACAGTTGTTCTTCTGGAATTGGAAATCGTTGCATCACCTTCTCAAGTATTAAATTTCCTCATTCTGTAACTTGAGCTACTTTATCAATTACTTCTTTAATTAATATCCCATCATCATTATCATATTTTGCTCCCTTAGGCTTCTTACTTTTACGAGCTTGTGCCTAAGAAAAATGTTGTATTGCATTGTCAGACAAATCATAACTTTCAAAATTCAATTCATTTTCTAAGACAAGACGATCAATCTTATTAACAGTCTCTGTCTGCTTAAAAACTTAATGATGCTTTACTTTCTTTGCAATTCCATTTTCATCATTCGTAGCTCTATCGTTTCCATACAATATCAACATCTTATCATAATGGGGAATAAGTTTTGTCAACCATTCACGAGGTGGAAGCCTTTCCTAATAAAACAAATAATAAACACAAGGATATCAACATCTTTCATATAAATAAATAATAAATTAAAAATAATTTTTTTGGTATTTGTTACTAGAAGATACTAATATTGATTAGACTTTCCCAAACTTCCAAGGGTTACTTGAGAACTCATTCAAATGATATCGGACTCCTCTGTAAGGTGTGATAAATTCAGCTTGCAGTTCAAACCCAGCATCTGCCATATATTATTTTCCTAACATAAAATAAAAACCTATTATAAATTGAAATATTAATAATAATAAATAATTTAATAATTAATAATTTAATATTTCTAAATATATTACTTTTTGGAACTTCAAGTTTATCTTCTCCGGATATTGCATGTTTCAGAATTTGTGAGTCAGATGCAGTACCCTCCCATTGAGAGAAAACATAAGAAAACTTCAAATCAAAAGAACAAGCACATAGTACATTCATTGTTGGGTAGTTTTTTCTCCCACAATAACGTGTAGCAACTCGAGCAGACACTTTAGCTCGAATATACATGTCATTAATCGCCCTTATGCAATCTTATTGTTTTATAGTCCGAAAAGTTAATTGTTAGTCAACCATTATTTGTAAACATGCTACGAATATTTCAACCTTAACAAATTTTACCTTAAAATATGAAAAAATGTACTACTCTGCTCAATTTCTGGTGGGGTTACAGATCCATTAGGCTGTTTGATGAATCTTTCCTCTAACTTTATAATATCTTTTAGAACCCGATGTAAGTAACGACTTATTTTTTCTCCAGAATACTTGAACCAAAAATTCACTGCACGATTCTTGGCATGATGGATCAAAATGTATAAGAACATGATGACTTGTTCATCGACACTGGCATGTCATGTTGGTCGAAGAGCACCTTCCATTTTGAGTATCTCACATAATTGTATAAAAGTCATAGGGCTCATTCTAACTATATCACGTCTTGTCGATCCCAATACATCATGCATAACTTGAGCTCTAATCTTCTATGTTTTTTCACAGTTAATCCTATTATTACTTATTAACAACCTATGTTTTTTGTTTCTTAAAGAAACTAGTTTACATACCCGGTGTTGGTATGAGGTTCTAGATTTTATTAAGTATTTGAAAATAATACATATATTTAAATATTATAGAAATATGATTATGAATTATAACAAAACCAACTATTTAAAAATACCAAATTATTCCAACTTGGTATTGGGTATCACCAACAAATGTATAATGCTATTATTACCTAAACTCATTTACTCGTAAAAGGGTAGGGGTTTCATTAAATTCACCTCAAACCCTTCTCATTGATATATCTAAATGCAATTAAAGTACAAAAAATGGAGGTTACACATGTTTCAATGGACTATAATGAAAGTCAGAATATATGTTTGTTAATAATTGACATTGTTGTTACTATGGCATTACGGAAGAAGACCAGAAGCAAATTGTAGCAATCATTTAGATATTCTAAAGCCCACCCTTAGCACCACCCAAGGCTATGGTTCTAGAAATCTTGCTAGTACATTAAACTAAAACCATAAATCTTTGCTTTCTTTAAAACCTTGTCTTCCCGAACACAGTTGTACTTGGTGTCATATAATTTATAATGGTGGGATACCTTTTTTTTATGAATAGTGTTTGTAAAGGCTTTCTTAGTATTTCCTCTATATTAAATATTGAGGTAAGTAAATCCCAAGTTATTTCCCTCAAATAAGTTTTATTAAGCAAGGAAAGCAAGCTAAGTATGGCTAAATTGAGTTCCAAAGAGTAATTGGCATAAGAGGCAAAAAGCGCAAAACAGTAATTTTGGCCCAAGTCAATAAAATGACCGTAATTTCAATAAAATTAGGTTCATGCAAATGTCTTTAGCTAGTTGATTTAAGACCATAAGTGTTTATAGCCATTTGAACCAAAAGCAAAAGTAAAGGGTGAAAAATCTACTAAGTGAGAAATTGAGCTATTATGTTTTATAATAGCTTAAGTGTCCTAAGGGCAAAGTGTTTGGGTAAGACAAACCTTTCTTTGGGACCAAGGAGTGATGGAGTGGGGAGTGTTTAAGTGGCCTAAGTGATTCAAAGTTAAGTTTGAGGGCCAAAGTGTCAAATGGAAGATAGGTTGGCTATATAAATGGAGGAGATGACACTATTCATCATCTCTCCAATTTTCCATTTTCATGGCTCTCTATCCTCTATAGCTCTCCACCTCTAAACCTCCCAAATCGCTCAAGTTTCCATGAAAATCAAAGGTCCCAAAGCCATCCCAACAAGCCCTTAGCTCGTTTTTGGTAGAATTGGTGCATTTGGAGTTGTTCTTGCAAGTTTTTGGTTCAAACCCAAAGGTAAACATATTTGATCCTTATGGGTTAGTTCTAAGCTTGTTAAATGGTTAGAAATGGTCTTAACTATGTGCTCTTGGTGTCCAGTTTGGTTGATTTCAAGCTCGGAACTTAAAGGAACTCGTTGGAGCTCGGGTGGCTTCATTGCTTATTTCTTGCTTTCAAGACAAATTGAGGTAAGGGATTTAAGTTAATTAAGCTCCAATAATGCATAGAAATGTAGTATTATGAGTAGGAATAAAGTATAAATAAGACCCATGTGAATTGGCCTTGGGATGAGAAAGTTTGAGCAAGTTTCGTGCAAGTTCGCACATTGTTGCGCAACGCTGTAATGCATTGTCGACGCGAACTAGAGACGCGTCGCCGTTAGACATTAAGATTCTAGAGCGTTGATGCTTTTGTCGACATGTCACCAACGGCGCTGCCAATGCATTAGTCCCTCAAGCTCTGGCCATCGTAAGGATGCCTCAAACTCTTGGTTATCATCCCTAAGCTAATTTAAGATATTCCGTAGCCTTGGTTGGGTTTAGAACTCATTCCTAAGTTGGGAATTATGCATTATTTAGGTGGTAGCTAAGTGGTGTGGTTAAGGTAGGGTAAGGAATGGTGGCTAAGGAAGTTAAAGTGCTTAACTTATTAAGGAAGCACTAAGAGGATTAAGGTGGGTGTCAGACTCCTTGTTGGCCAAGTGGAAGGTCATAGACCTTTGAGCAATGAAAAGGAAACCTAAGAGGATCCCAACCAAACTTTGTGGTTTGGTAAGTAAGCCACTAAAGAGCCCTAAGCTAAGCTCGAAGAGCTTGGTAAGTTGAACCACACAAGGCAGCAACCCTACACAATAAGTTAAGGGAAGAAACGGGTAAGGAAGGAGTAAGTGGGGACTTACTCTAAGCAGCCCATAAAGGCGGGCAAGGTTTGAGTAAGTGATGACTTACTCTAAGGCGCTCGTAAGAGGACTTCATGGGGTTAGTTAAGTGCTAGCATAGGATACGAGGGCCAGTATCCAAGTACGCCAGCCATAAGGGCTCATGGCAAGTCTAGCACCTATGAGTGTAAGGAAGTCCGAGGTGCATGTGCATGCGCATATTTCATCCATTAATCCACCCATCCATCCATGCATCCATCATTTGAATTATTTGCTGTTATTTTCTTGTTCCTAATTATGTGGATTGCTTGCTTGTTTTGTTTGCATTTTATATATATGCATACATTTGTATGCTTGCATTGTTTTTCTGTCGCGGAACAAGACCCCAGTGCCCCATTGTCTCAACTTGTAAGCCCTTAGGGACCATGAATCCCACTTAGTTACTATTGGCTAACTATTACTCGTCAATATAAATTAAAACAATATATATGCAACTAGTTTCTTAGCCTACCCAGTAAAAGATATGCATGCTTTTGTCCTGGCAATGCAAACAAATAAGTAAACTATTTGTTAAAAACATTGCTCAAGCATTTCATTTAAAACATATTCAAAACGTGCCAAGACAGTGAAATGCTAGTTACTTCGACTTCAAGTAATAGTCTGTGCATACTTAACACCACTAACATGCACCCAAAAGTAACTAGATAGTTTTACATCACAACGAATCCTAATAGAGACAACACCTTAGTACACAAGGTACTATATACATGAGACAAAAACCTAACTAAGATCATCTACTTGAGCCCTACCTTTGAGCTATCAAAGCTCCAAGTGCAAGCCCTTCCTTAGTCCTTGTGCACCCTTTAGCCTCTACACTGTAAAGGTATAAAACTTAGTTAGTACATAGCTTAGTCCACAAGTAAACTTAGAATCACAAGGATTCTCGAGGAAGAATACCTGTAAAAGAGAAAGCTTAGGCCACAGCTATCATCTAGTTATTAGGCCCGAGGTTGGAACCAGTACAATAAACTTAAGGGAGTGAGTACATGAATGTACTCAGTAAGGGTCCCTTGGGGTACCTGCAAAGAAGATAGTAGCAAGCCAACATGCAACCATGACGAACAAGCAAACAGACAAGTGGTCAACCAACAAACAAACTCAAGCAATAACAACATGTAAAATATGCAATGCATGAATGTATGATATTAAATTCAGATAACACTTAGGACTTCCTGCACACTAGGTGCCATAAACCTACCATGAGCTCAAACGGCAGAGGTACTTGAGACACTGGCTCTCGTATCCCGGGTACTTTACCTCCCATAAGTCCCACCTACGGGTTCTAGAGTAGGTCATCACCTCCTCTCAAACTTACTTGCCTTTACCCTTAATTTATTGTATGGGGTAGCCATCCAATGTGGTTTAACTAGCCAAACCCTTAGAGTTTAGCTTAGAGCTCTGTAATGGCTCATTTACCAAACCAAATGGTTCGGTTGGGATCTACTTAGGTTTTCTTTTTATTGACCAAAAGTCTATGACATTCCACTCGGCCAATGAAGAGTCTGAAAACCAACTTAATCCCCTTAGTGCTCACTTAGGAACTTAAGCACTTTAACTTCCTTAGCCACAAATACTTATTCTTCCTTAACCACACCACTTAGCTACCACCTAAATAATGCATAATTCCCAACTTAGGAATGAGTTCTAGACCCAACTGAAGCTATGGAACATCTTAATTTAGCTTAGGGATGAAAACCAATAGTTTGAGACACTCTTAGGATGCCCGGAGCTTGGGGGGAAAATGCCTTGTTGGTGACGCATCACTAAAAGCATTAACGCTCGGGCAATTTTGGCATCTCTCGGTGACGCGTCGCCAAATCGCGTTGCCACCAGAGACGCATTGCCAAAACGGCATCGCTACTGGCAACACATTGCCAATGTCTTTCCAGCGTTGCGCGACAGCATGCGATCTTGCACGAGACCTGCTTAAACTTTCTCATCCCAAGCTCAAATCACATGAGTCTTATTTCTAATTCATTCCCACTCATAACACTACATTGATATGCATTATTTAAGCTAGATTAACTTGAACCCTTACCTCAAACTCAGCCACAAAGCAAGAATCAAAGCACAAGCCCTCTTTAGTTCAACCAAGCTCTCTTGAGTTCCAATCCTAAAACCAACATGATATGGCACTAATAACATCAAACCAAGACCATTTCTATCTATGGAAACAAATTAGAACCAGCCCATAAAAACCCAAGAAGCTTACCTAACGTTTCGAGTCCAAACAAGCAATAAATAGCTAGTTAAAGTAAGAACACCAAAATGAAGCTTGAGGCTTCTTGTAAACACTTTGGGGCCTTCAAATTTGATGGAAAATTGCAGAAATGGAAAGCTTTAGAGCAGAAATTCTGGTGGGGAAAGGAAGCTACAAAATTTGGGGAAGGAAACAAATGGTAAGGGAAGTCAATTTACCCAAAAATACACTAACTCCCCCACTAAGGCACATTTCTTCCACTCTTGCTCCTTGACCCATAAATTCTCATTTGTTTGAATTTGGTCACTAAAATCTCAACCCAAAACCATCTTTCTTTGTTCTAAATGATGCCCAAAAGCCTCTTACACTTGGCCTCTTGGACACTTACGGCACTTAAGACCTAAATGGCTCAAATAAACACTTAGTGCAACATTTTACCCAAATCCTTCAAAGACGGTTCTAATAGCTGGGATAACTAATGGTCTTGACTTAACTAAGCCAAGTTTCTTACATGACCCTAATTTCATCAAAATTATAGTGATGCTTCTAACTTGGGCCAAAATTACCATTTTACCCTTTTTTGACTTTAAGGTGCCAAACCACACTTAGGAACTCATTTATTTAGTTAAGCTTGCCTTTCTTGCTTAACAAGGTGCTAACTTAAGGTACTTAATTTAATAAAAACACTTAAACAAACTAAAAACAAATACTTACTTGGTTAAGACCCATCTTTAACTAGGAGAGCCGTCAAATCCTCCCATCCTTCAGAAATTTGGTCCTCCAAATTCTGACTTAATCGAGCGAATTCACTTGGATATCGCCTTAGCATATCCTGCTCAGTCTTCTAAGTGGCCTCTTCCTCCCCATGGTTAGACCATAGTACCTTGACCATTGGGATCCACTTTGTTCTTAGTTTCTGGACTTGGCGGTCAAGAAACTTAATGGGGCATTCTTTATAACTTAGGTCTTCTCTTAATGGAATGATGGGTGGGGTTAACACTTGCCCAGGATTCACAAAGCATTTTCTTAAGGAACTTACATAAAATACATTATGAACATGGCTCAAACTTGGTGGCAAAGCCAACCGATCAGCCACTTTTCCTACCCTTTCAAGGATTTCAAAAGAACCAATGTATCTTAGCCAAACCTAGCCACACCTTTCATCGGGGAAACCTTAAGGAGCATTTTGTCTTCTACCTCAAACTCTAAGTCTTTTCTTCGCACATTGGCATACTTGGCTTGCCGGTCTGAGGCAGCTTTGATCCTTGCTTGGATCAACTTAATTTTTGCTGTGGTCTCGGCAATGATTTCTGGACCAACAATTATTTCATCAGCTTTATCTGCCTAACAATGAGGCATCACACACTTACGCCCATACAAAGCTTCATAGGGCACTATCTTAATAGCTTCTTGATAGCTATTATTATAAGCAAACTAAATTAAGAGCAGATGTTGGTCCTAATCCCCTTTAAAATCCATTACGTAACTTCGTAACATATCTTCTAAGGTTTGAATCACCCGCTCAGTTGCCCGTCAGTTTGAGGGTGATATGTAGTACTTAGGTTCACAGTGGAACCCATAACCTTTTGAAAGGTATTCCAAAACCTTGAGACAAAACGGGGATCTTTATCAAATACAATCTGATCGGAGATTCTATGAAGTCTCACCACTTCTCGGATATACAACTGGGCCAACTTCTCCATGGTATAAGTAATTTTGATGGGGATAAAGTGTGTAGACTTTGTCAACCTATCCACTACCACCTAAACTGAATCATGCTGACTTTTTGTGTTTGGCAACCCAACACAAAAGTCCATGGTGATGGATCCCCACTTCCTTTCTGGGAGAGGAAAACTTTGCAACATTCTTGATGGTTTTTGGTGCTCTGCCTTCACCATTTGACAGGTGAGGCACTTAGACACATATTCATATATGTCCCTCTTAAACTTTGGCCACCAGAAATGAGTCCTAAGGTCATGGTACATCTTATTCACACCAGGGTGAACGTTGAGCTTACTCTTATGTGCCTCTTGCAACACCTGTTGCCTTAAGCTAGTTGGCACATAGAATCGGTCACCACAGTGAAGTAGTCTATCCTTGTACTGAAATTCTTTCAGCATAGTACCATGCCTTTCCTCTCTAGAAACTCTTCAAATTTGGGTCATTGTCTTGAGCTTGCTTAACCTTGGCCAACCAAGCTGACTAGATTTCAAGGACCATGACCTGAGCCATTTCCCAGTCTTGCCATATTTCATATAAAACTATGAATTGTTCCATAACGGAATCTTTTGAGGTATGTACTACTTGATCCTTGGAGAGAATCACCCCATAATACTTACGGCTCAAGGCATCAGCAACCACATTACCCTTACCAGAACAATAATCTATTGAGCAATCATAATCTTTGATATACTCGATCCATCTTCTCTGCCTCATGTTAAGGTCCTTTTGGGTGAATAAATACTTCAAACTTTTATGGTTTGTAAAGATTTTAAAGGACCTTCCCATAAGGTAGTGTCTCCAGAGCTTTAAGGCAAACACAACTGCCGCTAACTCAAGATCATACACCGGGTAATTCAACTCGTTAGGCCTTAACTGCCTAGATCCATATGCAATCACTTGCTTATCCTACATCAACATACACCCTAATCCTGTCCTAGATTCATCGATGTACACCACAAAAGTCTCATGCGGATCTGGTAGGATTAAGATGGGAGCAAAAATTAACCTCTTCTTAAGCTCCTGGAAACTTTCCTCACACTTAGGAGTTCAGATGAACTTCTGTGCCTTCTTTGTCAAGGTAGTCAATGACTAAGCTATTATGGACAATTTTTCAATAAACCTTTGGTAATAACCCCGCCAACCCCAAGAAACTTCTAACTTCAGTTATAGTTGTTAGGCGTTTCCACTCCACCACTGCCTTTACCTTTTTTGGGTCCACACTTAGTCCCTGAGCATTTATGATATGTCCAAGGAAAGAAATTTCACTTGCCCAATTGGCATTTAGGAGTTTTGCATAATATTGATTATTCTTAAGCACTTGCAAAGCTATCTTTAAATGTTCCTCATGTTCGCAGGGAGTCGGGGAATACACCAATTTATCATCAATGAACACCTGAACAAACTGATCTAGGTAGGGCCTAAAAATCTGATTCATGGCATCCATGAAAACTGCTGGAGCATTAGTCACTCCAAATGGCATAATCGTGTACTCATAATGCCCATACCTAGTCTTGAATGTAGTCTTTGGGATATCTTCATCCCTCACTCTTCTCTGCAAATATCCAGACCTTAGGTCTATTTTGGAAAAGGCCTTTATTCTTCTTAACCAATCAAATAAGTAATCAATTTTGGGCAATGGGTATTTGTTCTTTATAGTCACTGCATTCAGTTTCCTATAATCTATGCACAATCGTAAGGTTCCATCCTTTTTCTTTACAAACAACATCGGAGCACCCCACAGGGAAACACTTGGCCTTATAAAGCCCTTCTCAAGCAATTCTTCTAACTGCTTTTTCAGCTCATCCATTTTAGGTGCTGACATCCTATATGAGGGTATGAAAATTGGTCCTGCCCCAGGCTGTAAGTGTATGGAGAATTCAATCTCCCTTCTTAGAGGTAATCCTGAGAGGTTTACAGGAAAAACTTCTGGAAATAGATTGGCTACTTGAATTTCCCTAAGTTGCTCCTCGACTGCCACCCCATTCAGCAAGTAAGTCACTTCCTCACTCGTAATGGGAAGGGACTCAATCAACTTGAGGTGCAAACTTTTAGCACTACTTGCCAAACCACCAGTGCAAGTCACACTTACCCCTGAGGCATCCTCAAGGGTGGCCTTACAACCTGCATAGTCAATCTGGGCCTTATACCTACTTAACCAATCCATTCCAAGAACAACATCATAAGGGATCGAAGTCAAAACCCAAAGGTCACACAAAAACCTATGACTTCTTAATTCCAAGGGATACCCTTTGACCAATTCATTAGTGAAAACAATATTTCTTCCAACAAACTTAATAAACCTCATCTCATCTATCAAAGTTCTTTGTAGGTCAAACTTAAAAACCATGCTTAAGGAAATGACAGAAATAGTAGCACCAGTATCAAACAGAATTCTAATACTACTATCCTGGACATTAAAGTTACCTTGCATAGCCGTAGGCTCTCTGGGTGCCTGACCCATCAAAGCAAAGACTTTGGTTGCATAGGGACTCTGGCAGATGCATTTCCAACTCCTGAGGCTCCTGGTCTTCCTTGACCTTGGTTTTGCCTAAGCCTTGGGCACTGCTTAGCCCAATGTCTAGGCTGGCGGCAGTAATTACAGAGATCCGTCCCAAGGGTGTAAGGTTTGTTACCATGAAACCTCTGACACTTAGGACAACGGCCTTTCCCAACCTTCTTAACTTTCTTGGAGGGACCTTGGTCTCCTCTCGGGGTAGGCCTTTTATCCGCTAATCTTGAGTGCACCGGGACCCTTGGCTCAATGGCCTTATCCTTGGGTTTTGCCTTTATCAGCTCCCCTCTCCAATGCTAACGCCTTTTGAACGGCCTCATGATAGGTTCAAACTCCAATCGCCGTCAAGAAACTCCTTAATTCCACCTTAAGTCCGCGAATGAACTTCTTTGCCTTAAGTTCATCCTTTCCGGCCAAGTGAGGGACATACCAAAAAAGAAAACTAAACTTCCTTTCATACTCATGGACCATCAACCTTCCTTGAATCAACTCATCAAATTCTATCCTCTTTTGATCTTGGGCAGCCTCACTATTGAATTCATCTCGGAATTCCTTCTCAAATTCGGTCCAATCAAGTTCTTTGGGCCTTTGCCCGGGTCTACCTTCATTGTAAGAGTTAAGTCTCTCCATGACATCTTTCCACCATAAGAAATCCTTGCCTTCCAAGAAGAAAGGCACCAAATCCATCTTGGCTTTATCATCCAACTTCATGTTCTTAAAGATTTCGTTAATCTGATACAACCATCCTTCAGCCGTATTGGGATTTCCTACGCCACTGAACTTTGGAGTATTAATATCTCAACATAATGAAACAAGCCCCATATGGTTTGGAATAATAGGTCTTTTTATTCTCCTTCGTGGATGGATATCCTCCTCATCTTCTTCCTTACTGTCCTCTTCAAAGTCCACTTGAGCACGCTCATTTACTTGCTATTCACCTTGCACTTGCCTTTGGGGTGAGGGATTTCTCCCCTGACTTTGGTGTACCGTTGGGCCTTGGTGCACATCGGCCCATGCCCCATTAGGGTCCTCCAAGGTCTCCCCCTGATTTGGAGGTTGAGCACGCTCCTCAAGTAGAATAGCCATACCATGTAACATCCGGTCCATCGACTCATTGAGTCTCTTCAACAAGGAAACCGCTTCCCTCATGTTTGCCTCATTGGGATCACTAGTTCCCACACCAAAAGCCTGAGCCTCAGCAGGAGCACCTACTCGAGTATTCACCATAATACCTGCAACCAAAGCCAGAAGACCACACCTAGAGCAACTCATAAGCAGTACTAACCACATTTAGCACAAGGAACATTTAGATCTTAGTTCACTTATTGCCTTTACTAAGACCATTGACCCGCTTTGATACCAAAACTGTCACGGAATGAGGCCCTAGTGCCCCATTGTCTCAGCTTGTAGGCCCTTAGGGACTATGAATCCTACTTAGTTACTATTGGCTAACTATTACTTGTCAATATAAATTAAAAAAATTTATATGCAACTAGTTTCTTAGCTTACCTAGTAAAAGATATGCATGGTTTTGTCCTGGCAATGCAAACAAATAAGTAATCTATTTGTTAAAAACATTGCTCGAGCATTTCATTTAAAACATACTCAAAACGTGCCAAGACAGTGAAATGCTAGTTACTTCGACTTCAAGTAATAGTCTGTGCATACTTAACACCACTAGCATGCACCCAAGAGTAACTAGATGGTTTTACATCACAATGTATCCTAATAGAGGCAACACCTTAGTACACAAGGTACTATATACATGAGACAAAAACCTAACTAAGATCATCTACTTGAGCCCTACCTTTGAGCTATCAAAGCTCCAAGTGCAAGCCCTTCCTTAGTCCTTGTGCACCCTTTAGCCTCTACACTGTAATGGTGCAAAACTTAGTTAGCACATAGCTTAGTTCACAAGTAAACTTAGAATCACAAGGATTCTCAAGGAAGAATACTTGCAAAAGAGAAAGCTTAGGCCACAGCTATCATCTAGTTATTAGGCCCGAGGTTAGAACCTGTACAATAAACTTAAGGGAGTGAGTACATGAATGTACTCAGTAAGGGTCCCTTGGGGTACCTGCAAAGAAGATAGCAGCAAGCCAACATGCAACCATAACAAATAAGCAAACAGACAAGTGGTCAACCAACAAACAAACTCAAGCAATAACAACATCTAAAATATGCAATTGATGAATGTATGATATGAAATTCACATAACACTTGGGACTTCCTGCACACTAGGTGCCATAAACCTGCCGTAGGCTCAAACAGCGGAGGTACTTGAGACACTAGCCTTCGTATCCCAAATACTTTACCTCCCATAAGTCCTACCTACAGGTTCTAGAGTAGGAACTTAAGCACTTTAACTTCCTTAGCCACCATTACTTACTCTTCCTTAACCACACCATTTAGCTACCACCTAAATAATGCATAATTCTTAACTTAAGAATGAGTTCTAGACCCAACTGAAGCTATGGAACATCTTAATTTAGCCTAGGGATGAAAATCGAGAGTTTGAGGTAATCTTAGGATGCTCGGAGCTTGGGGGGAAAATGCCTTGGCAGCGCCGTTGGCAACGCATCGCCAAAGGCATTGACGCTCGAGCAATTTTGGCATCTTTCGGTGATGCGTTGCCAAATCGCGTCGCCACCAGAGACGTGTCGCCAAAATGGCGTCGCTACTGGCGACGCGTCACCAATTGCTTTCCAGCATTGCGCGACAGCATGCGATCTTGCACGAAACCTACTCAAACTTTATCATCCCAAGCTTAAATCACATGGGTCTTATTTTTTCTTCATTCCCACAAATAACACTACATTTCTATGCATTATTTAAGCTGGATTAACTTGAACCCTTACCTCAAACTCAGCCACAAAGCAAGAATCAAAGCACAAACCCTCCTTAGTTGAACCAAGCTCTCTTGAGTTCCAATCCTAAAACCAATGTGATATGGCACCAATAACATCAAACCAAGACCATTCCTAGCTATGGAAACAACTTAGAACTAGCCCATAAAAACCCAAGAAGCTTACCTAAGGTTTCGAGTCCAAACAAGTGTTAAAGAGCTAGTTGAAACAAGAACACCAAAATGAAGCTTGAGGCTTCTTGTAAACACCTTGGGGCCTTTAAAGTTGATGGAAAATTGCAGAAATGGGAAGCTTTGGAGCAAAAGGCGGGGAGAGGAAGCCACGAAATTTAGGGAAGGAAACAAATGGCAAGGGAAGTCAACTTACCCAAAAATATACTAACTCCCCCACTAAGGCACACTTCTTCCACTCTTGCTCCTTGACCCATAAATTCTCATTTGTTTTAATTTGGTCACCAAACTCTCAACCCAAAACCATCTTTCTTTTGTTCTAAATGATGCCCAAAAGCCTCTTACACTTGGCCTCTATGACACTTTTGCCACTTAAGACCTAAATGGCTCAAATAGACACTTAGTGCAACATTTTAACCAAATCCTTCAAAGACGGTTCTAATAGCTAGGATAACTAATGGTCTTGACTTAACTAAGCCAAATTTCTCACATGACCTTAATTTCATCAAAATTATAGTCATGCTTCTAACTTGGGTCAAAATTACCTTTTTACCCTTTTTTGACTTTAAGGTGCCAAACCACACTTAGGAACTCACTTATTTAGTTAAGCTAGCCTTTTTTGCTTAACAAGGTGCTAACTTGAGGTACTTAATTTAATAAAAACACTTAAACAAACTAAAAACAAATACTTACTTGGTTAAGACCCATCTTTAACTAGGAGAGCCATCATATTTTCCATGCAGGTACTAAATGCCTTACTGAGTGCTTTAGAGTACTTACCCCTTAAGTATTGTGCAAGTTTAAGTAGACTAGTCGGGCTTAATAGTTGCTAAGGGGCAACTGTTAAAGATTAGTTTCATTAGTTTAAAGGTTTCTAAGTAGGAAACTCCAAGCTTCTAAGTTACTTATGGCATAAGCTAGTACTGACCAAAGTGTTTGCCTTTCAGTTTGAGGCTAAGTGAGTACAAGAAAAGTATGGCTCATCACTTGAAGCTGGCTTGCTTAGGTGAAGAGCTAAGGATGGATCTTAGTAGATATAAGTTGCTTATTCTAAATGGATGATAATTTCATACATAGATTGCCTCTACTAGTGTCCATTGGTGTGTATAACACTAGGGTTACTTTTGGGTGCATATAAGTTTGAGATGTATGCACATAGTTGTTACTTGTAGTTAAAGTAACTAAAGTTTTTATGTCTTGGCTTGTTTGAATTATGTTTTGTTAACTGCCGTGGCACTGTTTTCAATAATATTTTAATTTAATTGTTATCACATAGCTAGGCCAATGCATGCATATTTCCTTTGTAGGGTGGGCTAAGTAACTAGTTGCATGTAAAGATTCAACATACTTCACGAGTAGTAACTAGTCAATTGTAACCTAAGTGGAATCATAGTTCCTAAAGAGCCTACCAGTGTTAGCAATTTAGGGCAATGGGGCCTTGTTCCACCACAATTGGTATCAAAGCAGGTCAATGGTCCTAGTAGAGGCAATAGGTCACTAAGATCTAAATGTGTCCTTGTGCTAAGATTGGTTAGTACTTCTTATAAGTATTTTTGGAGTTGTTGTTTGGCTGTGGTTGCAGGTATATCGGCAAATACCTGGTAAGGTTTTGATAGTGAGGCAAGGGACCGAGCAAAGGTCTAGGAAGTCCTATGGTATTAGCCATAGGAAAACTGGTGATTTTGTGAGCAGTCCCAGTAGCACTATGGCGTGAGTAGCCCAAAGAGTGTGTTCGACCCTCTAAGGAGGGGAGATCATGGTTCATGCCTAATGGGTAAGGGTTGAAGTGTGCTAAAGCCTACTGATATACTGAGACTGAGGGATGAATCCCCACCCTAAGGGCAGGACCAAGTTCAAGGAAATGTCTACAATTATGTGGATAAGGGTAGAGTTTGACAAGTAGTTGAAGAGCTCAAAGGTAAGGGCCAAAAAACACTAAGTTATTAAGGGTGCACTAAGGCCAAGTGAACCATCATTACCTAAGGGCAAGGTGACATGGATACCAAGAGAGCAATAGACCATAGGGTAAAGGCTACGGTGCACTAGAACCATGTGTGCACCCGGACGAAGAGAATAACATCTCTACCCTAAGGTAAGCGAGGCCGGCCTGAAGCAAAGCTCGGGTAAAAATCATTTCATTTGGAGTCATGGAACCCAAGGAAGAACATCATGAACCAAAAAGGCAAGGTTATGAGCTAAGTGCATGGAATCAAGAAAGGTAAAAGACTAAGGGCATGAATATCCTCAAGGTTAAGGCTTGAACAAGGCTAAGGTGAAAAATGCATCAATCACCGAGGAAGCACCACCAGTACTTAAAGGCAACCAAGCAGATTTACTCGGACCAATTGATTGGTCAAAGAGCTAACAACAAAGAGAGGTACCTTTAAGTTTACAACATAGTAGTAAGTATTTTTCTTGTTTAAACTTCTATGTCTGTGGTTATGACTAGCCTGCCTAGAAAACTAGAATTTCAGTGAAGTGGAGGGTATATGAACCCATAAGAGCCCGAGAAAGGCAAGTTTTGTTTAGACCTTTAGAGTGGTTAAAGATTTACCTAGAAGCTTAGGGGTAGCATATATGTAGTGACCTGTGGTTGTGGTTTATTGTTTGGTGTAATAATGCTTAGGAAGAAGATCGATTAAGGGGCATAAGGGCTAATTTAACCGTGTCAGTCATCAGTGACCTGTAGAAGTATTTGAGGGGTAAAGGTGACTTGCATGGAAGAGTCGGTAAGTCATGCCATGAGTTGAGCATTAAGTTGATCAAACTTGTACGTATGGTGTAAGAAGTACTTTAGGCACTATAGGAACAGTTTAAGGGAGGACAACCCTAAGATAGTTATGGCTGGTCCAATTCTGAGAAGTATTACACACTAGCTACTAAGGGTTACCAAGTAAGGCGAGATTGGATTCTCCAAGAACCTATAACTAAGGTAAGAGGGCTTATAAAGCTAAGAGTTAACTTTAGGAACCTAAATTTGCTAATGAAGAAGAGCAAGTGGTACCCTAAGGACTCGCAGTAATTGCAAGGAGTTGGATAAGTAAAGGTTGAGAACCATAACCTACGAGTCTCAAAACTGTGAACTTGACTTTGGGGGTGTGATTCCTTAAGGAGGGGAGTCCGTTATTTTTTTTGGTAAGTTAGTTGAGGTTCAGGAGTTAACCTGAGCCTTAAAGACCAAAGGGGCAACATTCGGATCCCTAAGGAGCTACAAGCCAGAATGGGAATGAAAAAGAGGAACCAAGAAAGCACCTTAAGCCAAGTAGCTTTAAGGATAACTTAAGTAAGTTAAAAAGAAAAAGTTGTCCCAAATGGTTTTAGAACCCAGACCTATAGCTGATAAGAACACCTATAGAGATGGAATGAACTCCAAGTAGTAGACTTATGCGTAGTATTTTGTTATGGTACGTGTTGACCTAAGACTGCTCATTAAGAGCAAAGGTGAATTGATCAGTGCCCTCGAATATTTGGGAGTTCATTCATTTTAGATAGTGGGGGCTGATTTTGAGTTCAAAGGAGCTGAGAAAGCTTTAAGCTAAAAGGCTAAGAGTGCAGACCTAAGTTAACACTAAAGGTTCGTAAGGAAAAGGACCTTAAGATCCGAAGTGTACTTCACTATCGAAGGATCTCAAATAAATCAGGAAGAATCGATATTGGTATTGTTGGGTGTTAATGCCGAGTGAAGGCCTTAAATATAAAGAAGCTCAAAATGGAGCTAAGTGTAAGTAGAGGTAATATCCTTATTAATGGATTCAAGGCAACCAAAGTTGAAGTTGTTGGAAAATTTAGTGAACTCACTAAGCCTAAGAAATTTATGGGATTCTTTATTTTCCTAAGGGGTAAGGTGAAAGGTTACCTAAGTGGTTTACGAGTCAAAGTGGGGTTAGTTCATGGCTAAGAAAGACTTTTGAACAAGTAGGTAGCCAATAAAAGAACCAAAACCCTAAAGTAAGATTGTTGAAGCTAAGGTAGTTGGAGCTACCTAATGAGTCCTTAAGTTGAGTTGCTAAATGATGACCTTGAATCACTAAGAGCCCATGAGAATGAGTCATACTGAAAGCTTTAGTAAATCTTATTATTTGAAGAGACTTCAAGTGCTTAAGTGAAATGGGTCGAAAGGGTGCCAAGTAAGACTTCCTTAGGCATAAGGAGGTTGTAGGTCTTAGTTAAGCCTAAGGGTGCGCACATTATGGGTTATAAGTGTGTAAATCACACTAAGTAATCATGGTGGTTAGTGCATAAGGATGGGCTAATAAGGCAATGACCTAAGAATGTGCCTAAGTATAAGGAAGTAAGGTATAGGTACCAAAACTGCCTCAAGTAAGGCATAAGATTTGTATGTCTTATTCAAACACAATTGTGTGTTAGGAGCACTCATGGGTAGTAGTTGGGTTGTGTTAACCTAATGGGTAAAAGGTGTTAAGAAAGACCGCTATGGATTCAATGAGAAACCAAGATAAGCATGAAGGCAAATCCCAGATGCTAAGTTGGAATCAAGCAAACTGAGATTCCTAAGAAGGCCAAGGGTGTGGCATAAGTTGCGGGACACAATGTGTACCCAAGTGTAAGAGCTAAGAGAAGACCATGAAAGGTTAAATGCCAAGAGTCCTAAGGGCTTCCTAAGATAAGTTAAGAAGGGTCGTGTGTTAGGACCATTAGATACTTGGCTTAGGCCAAGAATAAAAAGAAATACCAATTTAAAACATGAGGGACTTAATTGAAAGTAAGGATGAGGATGTAAATGAAATTATGGGAACTTGAAGGGTGAAAATGCACCATGCAAATAAGTGCATGGACAAAGGTAGAATTATACCAATTTTGGTTGACAAAAACAAATTCGCCAGTCAAGAATTGCGGCTTCTTCCAAATTAATTTGGTCATGGGTTAATTACCACTTTGGGCTATATTAATGAAAGCTTGGCAATTTGAGCCATGAGTTAAGAATAGAGCCAAAATAATCCTACATTTTAATGGCTAAAGTGTGCACATGGAAACTTAAGGGAGGAAAGCGTCACATGTAGAGTACTTGGGGACCAATGTGGACATTGAACCAATTTATAGGATATGTGCAATCTGCTACCAAATGCTAATTAATGCGCCAGAAATCCTTTGCTCTCTTTGCTGCCTTTGTTTGCTGTTTGTTCATTAATGCGCCAGGGGCATTAATGCGGCTGCCTTCGTTTTTACTTGAACTCCGTTTTGTTGTTGGCTGAAAAACAAAATCAGACAAAACACGAAACAGAGCTTCAGCGGTTCCTCTGGTGCGAATAGCGTAGTTGGTCGAAAAAAAGAAGAGAAACGAGAAAGAAGAGAAACAGAAGAAAAGAGAAGAGATGAGAGTTTCGGGTTGTGCATATTTAGGCTAGTTAGTCGAGAAAAACGAAGGAGCTTCGAGGTGTGAGGGTGGAAAGTTGGAGTTCTTGCCGTGCTATTGTTGAAATTGAAGCTTGGATTAAGGAGGTAATGCCCACAATCACTTGTTTTATTGGTAATTTTCCATGGACAAGTGATTATAAAAGCTAATTGGAGGCTTATTGTGTTAGGCAATATATATTGAGCTTCGGCCTTAGTTACTCGAGCAACCGAGAGCTTAAACTTTGATTGTGAGGTAGGGTTCACTAACTACTTGACTGCTTGGTAGTATACCATGATTCAAGTGTTTAGAGTAGCTAAGTGATGGTTAAATTTGCCAAATGACCTTAGTTACTTGATGGGCTATTGAGATTGATTTGGTTATGGTTGTTAGTTAGCTAATTGACTATGGACATGTGCTAGAAATGCTAGTGAATGTGGCCATTTTGCTAGACATTTCGGAGCTCTAGAGGAAGTGGAGTTTATGGTGGAGTTTTGTGTGCAAAAGTGCACAATGGCACATGTTATGGTACTTGGCCAAATGGTCTTTGTGGTGTGTGTGTGTGTCCATTGTGTGCTTGAGTGATTCTTTGTGCATGCTAATCCGTGTATTGATGATTATATGTATTAGTATCTTCTTTTTGTGTTTTCCATGTTTTCATGTCTTTCTTGCAGGAATAAGTAAGCTTGTGGAGGTTAAGTCATTGGACTTAACTAAATAGACCTTATATGGTCGTTTGTGAAACCCTACTGAGTAATTGTTACTCATTGCCCATACATTTTGTTTCAGGAAAGGACATACAGCTTGAGTAGTTGCTTGAGTTGCTAGTTTGTGTGCTAGTTAGTACACTATTTGCTCGAGGTATGTGCCAACTGAATCTTGGCTTGAATACTTATATTACAAGTCTTATGGTTTAAGGCTGAAACTTGTGTTCTAAGTTTGCAGGCTTTTGTAGTTGTGGGATCGGTCTAGGTACAGGAAGGATGTGTGGATTTGGACTCGGGTTACGGTTTGTATGTTTGGGTTGGTTTTGTGAGTGTGCTGCTGTTCTGTACACTTAGGTTTCTTTTAAGAAACTAGGGTATATGGCTTGTAACCTTAACCTTGGCTACTTTGGGTTATAGCATCCTTGGATTGTATCCAAGCTAGTGATGCTGGACATTAGGCTATTTTGAGCGTATATATATACAGCCTTGTTTGTACATGGTTTGTATGTACATAAGGTGGATGCTATGTGCCAAGTTATGTTAAGATTATGAGCTTATGGTTATGTTTCATGAAGCAGTCTCTTGAGTACTGATGATTGGCTGAATGTACATGTGCATGCAAATTTGATTTTTCAAACTACAGAGATGTGGGCTTCTTGGTTGTCATTCATGAAAGTAGCACACTTGATAAGCACACATCCTAGACACTTAACAGATAAAAGTGTATGCCTTGCTTGTATTGCAAGTTATTGATTTATACCCTTGCCTTGTGTTGCAAGTTAGGGGTTGGGCCTACTTAAGCTGCAGGTTGCTGTTCTAAATAATTCCTAAGCCTCCTGGGACATATCCCAGCTCTCAGTTTAAGAAAATAAGGATTTAAAACAATAGGGAGTTATTAACACCTGGTCTTAGGTGAAATCAATTGAATCTTGGGTAATTTTGGTGAGTGTTACTAAGAGTGCACAGGCTGGGGCCTGTGTGGGATGTGACACCGTGGAGCCTAAGAGAACTTAATGCCAAGTATACACCTAAAGTGGCCATGTAATCGAGTTAAGGCCTAAGGGTCACGACAGTAATATGTTGGGGGCAGTATGGGATATTTAAAGCTCCTAAGAAAATTAATCAACGGTGCTAAGGATTGGTCTTTAGTAATTTGAAGAGACCTAGGAAAAGGATGCAATGGCATGGAATACCCCACCATCAAAGAAGGCCAAGGTAATTAAGGAATGACTCCTAGGTAATAAAGAGTGAAGAAGCATGCTAAGGGTGTGTTAAGAATTAAGGGCCAAGAAATGTCTAAGTGACTAAAAGTAGTCAAGGACCCAAGCATGTTAGTGATTACCTAGAAGAGTCAAGTGTATAAGAGTTGGGCACTTTGTGGAACACCCAAGGGCACCCAAAGAGTGTAAAGTCTTTGTGAGCTAAGGCACCTATACAATGGCAAGGGTGACAAGTTTATGAGTGCCTAAAATGGCTAAGGAACCCTAGGGTAATAAGTGTAAATAGCTACCTAAGAAAGTTAAGAGTAAATCATCACAAAAGGGTACCATATTAAAGGCGTTAAAAGGCAGTAGTGCCAATAATAAACTATTATGAGAACTATGTGCCTATGGCATTAAGGTGCAACAAGATTAAAGATATACTGAACAATTGGCTTGAGTGCCTAAGTTGGGTGTAAGAGTTGCCAAGTCAAAATATGTCCTGAGCGCTATGTGGCAATAAAAGGATTATGTACCCAAGGTAGCTTGAATGCTTAAGATGGGTGCAAGTATTGCCAAGTTAAATTGTGTAAGAGAGCTAAGTGGTGGTAACTAAGATACACCTAAGTAGGGCTAGAAAACCTAAGTGAAGTATAAGTTTGTGATAAGTTCCACCAAAGGTAATGGTTCAAGTAGGAGACTCAATACTCCTAAAGGTAACCCCAATGTGGAGGATGGCCAAAAAAGAGCAAGTAACTCTAGTTTATATAGGCTTAAGTGAAAATTGGGAGTATAGGGATGTGCCTTGTGAACCAAGGTAAGGTGTCCATCCCATAGTTAATGTCTTCAAGGAGAGGTCTCCTAAGGAGTATCTTAAGTAGTTTCTTGACCAACAAGTCAAGAAGCTATGAACTTGAATGAGCTCGTGGTTAAGGAGCTATGGGCAACCATAGTAAGGAAAAGACCATGAGTAAGAGAACTGAGCATTATGTAAGAGGATTATCATCCAAGTGTTGTGCTCGGTTAAGAATCGAAATTTGGAGGACCAAATTTCTTAAGGTGGGGAGAATGTAAAGGCTCTCCTAGTATTTCCTCTACATTAAATGTTGAGGTAAGTAAATCCCAAGTTATTTCCCTCAAATAAGTTTTATTAAGCAAGGAAAGCAAGCTAAGTAAGGTTAAATTGAGTTCCAAAGAGTAATTGGCACCTAAGGGGCAAAAAGGGCAAAATGGTAATTTTGGCCCAAGTCAGTGGCATGACCGTAATTTCAATAAAATTAGGTTCATGCAAGTGTTTTGAGCTAGTTGATTTAAGACCATAAGTGTTTATAGCCATTTGAACCAAAAGCAAAAGTTAAGGGTGAAAAATGCACTAAGTAAGAAATTGAGCTATTATGTTTTATAATGGCTTAAGTGTCTTAAGGGCAAAGTGTTTGGGTAAGAAAAACCTTTATTTGGGACCAAGAAGTGATGGAGTGGGGAGTGTTTAAGTGGCCTAAGTGATTCAAAATTAAGTTTGAGGGCCAAAGTGTCTGGAAAAGAGGTTGGCTATATAAATGGAGGAGATGACACTATTCATCATCTCCCCCATTTTCCATTTTCATAGCTCTCTTTCCTCCACAGCTCTCTACCTCTAAACCTCCCAAATCACTCAAGTTTCCATGAAGATCAAAGGTCCCAAAGCCATCCCAACAAGTCCTTAGCTCATTTTTTGTGGAATTGGTGCATTTGGAGTTGTTCTTGCAAGTTTTTGGTTCAAACCCAAAGGTAAACGTCTTTGATCCTTATGGGTTAGTTCTAAACTTGTTAAATGGTTAGAAATGGTCTTAACTTCGTGCTCTTGGTGTCCAATTTGGTTGATTTCAAGCTTGGAACTCAAAGGAACTCGTTGGAGCTCGGGTGTGCTCATTGCTTGTTTCTTGCTTTCAAGATGATTTGAGGTAAGGGATTTAAGTTAATTAAGCTCCAATAATGCATAGAAATATAGTATTATGAGTGGGAATGAAGTATAAATAAGACCCATGTGAATTGGCCTTGGGATGGGAAAGTTTGAGCAAGTTTCGTGCAAGTTCACACGTTGTTGTGCAATGCTGTAATGCATTGGCAACACATGTGCCATTGGTGACACCATTTGGCGATGCGCATGAACTAGAGACGCGTCGCCGTTAGACGTCAAGATTCCAAAGTGTTGATGCTTTTGCCGACACGTCGCCAATGGCGCTGTCAATGCATTAGTCCCTCAAGCTCGGGCCATCGTAAGTATGTCTCAAACTCTTGGTTATCTTCCCTAGGCTAATTTAAGATATGCCGTAGCCTCGGTTGGGTCTAGAATTCATTCCTAAGTTGGGTATTATGCATTATTTAGGTAGTAGCTAAATGGTGTGGTTAAGGTAGGGTAAGGAATGGTGGCTAAGGAAGTTAAAGTGCTTAAGTTACTAAGGAAGCACTAAGAGGATTAAGGCAGGTTTCAGACTCTTTGTTGGCTAAGTGGAAGGTCATAGACCTTTGGGCAATAAAAAGGAAACCTAAGAGGATCCCAACCAAACTTTATGGTTTGGTAAGTAAGCCACTAAGGAGCCCTAAGCTAAGCTCGAAGAGCTTGGTAAGTTGAACCACATAAGGCAGCTACCCTGCACAATAAGTTAAGGGAAGAGACGGGTAAGGAAGGAGTAAGTGGTGACTTACTCTAAGTAGCCTGTCAAGGCGGGCAAGGTTTGAGTAAGTGATAACTTACTCTAAGGCGCCCGTAAGAGGACTTCATGGGGTTAGTTAAGTGCTAGCATAGGATACGAGGGCCAGTATCCAAGTACCCCAGCCGTAAGAGCTCACGGCAAGTCTAGCACCTACGGGTGTAAGGAAGTCCGAGGTGCATGTGCATGCGCATATTTCATCCATCAATCCATCCATCCATCCATCCATCATTTGCATTATTTGTTGTTCTTTTCTTGTTTCTGATTATGCCGGTTGCTTGCTTGTTTTGTTTGCATTTTATATATATGCATATATTTGTATGCTTGCATTTTTTTTCCTTGTAGGTACTAAATCCCTTACTGAGTACTTTAGAGTACTCCCCCCTTAAGTATTGTGCAGGTTTAAGCAGACTAGTCAGGCTTAATAGTTGCTAAGAGGCAGCTGTTAAAGCTTAGTTTTATTGGTTTAAAGGTATTCTCTAAGTAGGAAACTCCAAGCTTCTAAGTTACTAATGGCATAAGCTAGTACTGACCAAAGTGTTTGCCTTTCAGTTTGAGGCTAAGTGAGTACAAGAAAAGTATGGCTCATCACTTGAAGCTAGCTTGCTTGGGTGAAGAGCCAAGGATGGATCTTAGTAGATATAAGTTGCTTCTTCTAAATGTATGGTAATTTCATACATAGATTGCCTCTACTAATGTCCATTGGTGTGTATAATACTAGGGTTGCTTTTGGGTGCATATAAGTTTGAGATGTATGCACATAATTGTTACTTATAGTTAAAGCAACTAAATTTTTTATGTCTTGGCTTATTTGAATTATGTTTTGTGAACTGCCACGGCACTGTTTTCAATGATATTTTAATTTAATTGTTATCATATAGCCACGACAATGCATGCATATTTCCTTTGCAGGGTAGGCTAAGTAACTAGTTGCACGTAAAGATTCAAGACACTTCACAAGTAATAACTAGCCAATTGTAACCTAAGTGGGATCATAGTTCCCAAAGAGCCTACCGGTGTTAGCAATTTAGGGCAATGGGGTTCCGTTCTACCACAGTGTTGCCTTTAAGGTTTGGAACTTTTTTCCCCCAAGATTTTCCATCATTTATCTCGTGTAACTCCTTGAACTACTTTCTCTATATATCTTTAAGCTCTTTAGCTTCAAGGTACTCCTTTGGCGATTTTGTAGATATAACAATCCAACCCTTTAATGTTTCTGGAGATGGGAATTCATTTAGGCCTTCTGAACCATGACAAATAGGATGTCCCTAAATGCTAGATAGATCATCTAGAAATATGCAAAGAATTGATGAAGCTATGAGCAGTCAAGATGAATATAAGCAACATCAAAAGACTAACCTCAACAACTTTAGCCTGGAGATCTGATCTCCAATGGCCCTTAAAAATTATTATAACATGGTTTTCTGGTCTGGTAAAAGCATTCTCTTTAATAAATTTCAAACATTTTAGGAGCTCGATAAGAGTGTTAGAGTCCTATACAAAGGAAATGAGGAATTTTAGAACGAAAAAACTACATCATGTTAGTCAACAAATTGCTCATAATAGGAAAAAGTCACTTGGTTCTACCATCTGGAAGGAAAGATACTTGTAAGTTTATCAATCTTGGTCTTATGCATGATGGCGTAAACAAAAACAATAAGATAAAACTATTAGGGAAAAGTAAACCATACCCTCTCTCGCGGCCACTTAAGTTTCAGTCTGGGTCCATCTATTTTAGAAGTAAGTATGGCCATAATCCAAATTTGCCTAAAAGTCGGATTCAAATTATTTTTAAGGGAAGTAAAATGAATAAAAAGGACACTAACCCAAGGACATAAGAAGAGAGCCATTAACAAACCTAAATTAAAAATAAGCAATCAAATTGAAACATTGGACACACATAGTTGGACTATGTAAACTGAAATTCTTTAGGGCTATACCAATAGGTTAGACTTTTGAGAGCATGAGGCTATCTTAAAGATAACAGATCAAGATAACAAAGAAATGCCAATCCAACACAAACTGGACCAGCCTACAAAGCTGAGCTGAAGCACCAAATCATCTCAGTTCGAATTCATACATAAACACAATAGGATACACGCAAAAGTATGTTTGAGTTAATGCAGCCGTTAAAGAAAAAGTACTCACATTAAAGCTAAAATATGTGGCACTTACTCTTTTCAATTATGTCCGCAAAAACTTCATCCCTCTTCCTAACTCCAGGTTCATTTGCTATAATTGACCTGGTAACAACCATCCCTAGTATTCTTTTTGTAGCTAGCTGCAATTATATCATATACTTGCATATTCAGAAAATAAACTACACAACACAAAGACATTTGGAAATAGGAAAACCAAAAAAGAAAGCAAAAAAACATGAACATGAGGAAAGATTCCAGAAACTGATACCTAAAAAATGGCAGCGGACCAACGCTTAACATCTAACAGCATGTACCATAATTGTCTCGTTAAATATACATGATTTTAGAACTTCAGTCGATGTGGTTTGCATGTACCCAAAATCCTGGCACAGAATAGGATCAAGGGCTCATCGAATAAACAACTTCCGCATGATAACAAAAAATGTACACATCCAGCTCCTCACTTTTTACTCTAACATCAATCTCTAAAACAAAAAGCCTTAAAAACTCTAAACTTCTTCCCAGAACCAGCAACTTAACAGCCAAAGAAACGTAGAGAAAAGGAACGAAAACCTTTACTAGTAGGTGGAGACTGAATAAGCCCTATACCAAAAAAAGAGCCTTGGTGAAGTGTTGATAACCATTAGAAAGCGAACTGCAACGACAAAAAGCAGCTTCATAAACTATTCCTTTCTTGATGTGAGAATCAAACGACACAAGCAGAAATCAAAAAGATTTGACAAACCTAACAGAGTAAATTAGGGTGATTTCACTAAATAAAGGAACTCAACTAAACCACTCAAGGAAACCCAGAATAGAGCATGGTCGATTCTGTGAGTACCGAAGTAAAGAGACAAAGCACACCTTTGTGGGTTGGCATTAGGGGTTTGAGTTGGGAGCAAACATCTCGTGCTAAGCATCGGTTCTTTTACCCTTCATGGGTTTGTTGCTCCCGTAAAGGAACAGTGACCTAACTCAAAATTCCAGATAATAATAAACCCAGATATAGAAAATTCACTCTGAAAAGAATGAATGCATCAACCATATGCCTTATGTAAATAGGCATCAAAGCCTGTCTCCTCCAATTAATCGTCAAGGAATCGCTCCTTCGGCTGCACATGAAAATAAAACAGTGATAGAGCTCATCCTCTCCATCAAGCCCTGGCAAACCAAGATTCATCCGGTGGTTCCTCTTCCACATTGCAGCTCATCGAGCAATTGAACCCGTGAATGCATTGTGGCTCGTCGGTCAACGGTGATCTGTAAGAATGATTGACTGTCGTGATGATCTAACAAAAAGTTCTTGATCGTGGCATTGATTGAGATTAACGGTGGGCTTTGAGATAGAAGAGAGGGAAGAGACGAAGTTTTGTGATAAAAAAAGAAAAAGATTTGAGAAGATAGGGAAGAGATGGAGTTTTGAGACACAGTTCCCTGATCCAAAAAACAAAAAGAAATGGAGTTTTCTGAAAAAAAAATGAAAAGAAGCTTTTGAGATGAGATCTTTTGAGGAGTTTTATGATAAAAAGGACAAAAACAATGGAGGAGTTTTAAAATCCAAAAAGAAGAAGCTTTGAGACGAGATGGAATTGAAGAGATGGCGTTTTCTAATATAGGAATTTAATTTGTTACCATAAAAAAATTAAAGTCAAAAGTTTTCGTTTTGAATAGTGAGATGTGCTTTTTTTTTTTTGAACGACTACTGAATAAAATTAAGCAAAGAAAAGAGTACAGAAGCTAGCGAGAAGCAAGCAAGAGAATACACATCTGCTCTCTAAAAAGAAGAGCAGCCCAGCATCGCCTCTCAGCACTCCAGCCTACCAAAATAGTGAGATGTGCTTAAGGGGTACTTTCGGAATCCAAGTATAAAGAAATTGAATATTCTTGCCTAAAATAAAAAATCTACCACATGTCATTTCTATATTGCATTTGCTAAGTGAAAGGTCTCTTCATTCCTTAAGTGTATCCTATATATATATATATATATATTAGATACCAATAAACAACAATCATTAACAAATATGTCATTCCTATTCAACGAGTGTGCACTCACCAAAGTATTGCAAAGATTGTATTTTTTTTCCATCATTGTCCATCTAAATATAAGATACAATCAATAACATACATACAAAAGTAAATATAACCTCAAAGACATATATAGGACTTTATCAATGGATACTTTCTAATATAATCTTGGATTTTCTTTTTTAGTTAATTAGGTGAGACAAATCATAAGCTAAAAATAATGGCCACACATGCATACAAAATAGAAATCAATTACAAAAATCCAAAACTTATATTAAAATTAATAGTAAATACATTTTCCACTTGTATCCTTTTCTAACAAATTCCAAAAATAAGTTAAAAAATGACAACTTAAACAATCACAAATAAAAGATGGTGTTAGAAAAATTACAATAAAAAATATGAATTTTGTTCACATCAAAATTTATAAGGAAGAAACTTGCATCCAGTTCCGTAGTATCGGCCATTGAATTGCACCACATGTACATCACATTAATTTATTAATATCCAACTTAGAGCGTAACTTTTTCTTTAAAAAAGAGAAAAAAAATTTCTTTAATAAGCTTTTGAAATTTTAACAAGTCAAGTTCTTAGCTATTGTGAATTAGCTATGTAAAAAGCATATGCGAGCAAGGTAATTAGATCTATAACAAGCCTATAATCTATCACCATTACAAGGTATCTATAATCTATCACCATTACAGGGTATCTCAAGAACCATTTTATGCAGCATATGCTAGCAAGGTTAGAAGTGTAGATGAGTTTTAATTTTACAAGTATTAAGAACAGTAAAAGGTATGTTGAATTAACAACCAAGAAAATAACATTGAAACATTCGAACACTTTACAGATTAGTCGGTTCATCTCTAACAATGGAATGTACAAGCTTAAAAACAAGAGCAACAAAAGAATTACACCTTTAAACAAAGATCAAGCTCTGCAGAAAATGAACGCTATCCCACAAATATGTACAACAATGAAATGAATGAGTATAAGATGTAGGGGTAGAGCCAGGATTTTAAGTTAGAAGACGTCGGACTTCATTTTAACAATACTAAAAAATTAAAGGGGGCCATAGTAAAAACAATGGGGTATTTTAGCTTTACTTTTACATATATACATAGATAATATATATAATTTATAAAAAAATTAGGGGGGGCCAGGCACCCCCCAGCCCCACTACTGTCTCCGCCACTGACAAGAAGGCAACACTCACAAAAAAAAAAGATCCTTTAATGAGTTTTTGAAGTTGTCATGAACTTGACATTGGGAATTAGCACACTATTGGTAATCTTAAGAAACATCTAGGCAAGAATTTGAACACTCTTATAGTTTTGGTTTAGAGTTATAGAAGTTGGTTCCCAAATAGTACAACATATAACAATTTGTTTTTTGTATCAAAAAGCAAGTGAAGAGATCTAACCCTCTAACCCTCTTTGAGGCACTTTACAATTTTTTCACACTCTAGATTATATAACCCTCTAAACTTCTCCTTTAGACATCTATCCCCCTACCAAACATCCTCCCAAGAACTTTTTTTTTCCATCACCGACCTTCCACCTAAAAGATTTGACAAACTAGATAACCTTTTCATCTATTTCAAAACCAGATTTCACTATTCCTCCCCACACTCCCCAATAAAACTTTTTTGCCAACTTCTAGCCATCCCTCCACTCTCCCCAAAAATTGCTTTAATCACTTTATCACAGCGCCTGCTTTTCCACTTTAAACCTCCAACACCACTTCCCTAATAAAGCTAAATTTTTTGCCTCCCCTCCCCTTTACCCCTCAGGAAAATTGATTACGAATACTATCAATGTGTTTAACGCTTTGGCTACGTTCACCGAGTTACGATACAAGGAGAAGCAAAACAAAGGAATCCTTCCAAAGCACTGACTTTAACAAGGTTAGCCTTCCTCCCACCAACAAAATTTTCTCTCTAAACTTACACGGCTCATTCTTAATTTTTCCCAGCACAAAATTCCAAGCCCTAACTTTTCTCATATTTTCACCCATCGGCAGCCCTAAATACTTAAAGAGCAGCTGCATCACACCACATTTTACCCTTTCAACTAAGAAATTTTTTTTCTATTTGAGGTACACACACCCCACACAATTCGCATTTTTGCAAATTCACCTTCAAACACGACGCCAACTCAAAGCACATGAGAAGTCGCAACAGATTGGTAATATTCTCTTCTGACCATTCCCTAACAAACAATGTGTCATCGACATACTGAAGATGAGAAATCACCAATCCATCTTTTTCGAAGTTTACACTTTAAACAAACGCTTTTCTGTTGCATCCACCATCATCAGGTGTAATGCTTCAGCCACTATAAGAAACAAAGAAAGGTGACAGTGGGTTACTTTGCCTCACCCCTTTTTTTCACATAGAACTCCTTAGTCGGACTCCCCGTTTACCAACACCGAAATATATGATGATTCCAAACAGTTCTAGCCCACCCTCTTCACTGTTCTCCAAACCCTATTTGCTGCATAATCAAGTCTAAAAGTTCCAATTAAAAATTCCACATTAAAAAGCAATAATTTTGGTCTTTTTTTCTTTCCCCGACCAATAATCTCATTTGCAATCAGTACTCCATCAAGGAATTGTCTCCCCTTGATAAATCCCAATTGCACCTTACTGATGATTCTTGCACTACTAGAAAAACCGCATTTAGCGACGACCATTAGCCGTCGCTAAACATAATATAGCGACGGTGTGCCGTCGCTAAAATGCCGTCGCTAATTCACTCGCCGCTAATTTTCTAGCGACGGTTACCGTCGCTAATTAGCGACAGCTCAACGTCGCAAAACAGGCCGTCACAAATTTTCCGGTAACGGTGTCTACCGGTGCGTTAGCGACGCATAGCCGTCGCTACTTAGTGACGCATAATTGTCGCTAATTAGTGGTAGTTAGTGACGCATAGCCGTCGTTAGTTAGTGACGTGTAGCCGTCGCTAATTAGTGACGCATAGCCATCGCTACTTAGTGACGCATAATCGTCGCTAGTTAGTGGTAGATAGTGACGCATAGCCGTCGCTAGTTAGTGACGCGTAGCCGTCGCTAATTAGTGACTCGTAGCCGTCGCTAGTTAGTGATGCATATTTGTCGCTAGTTAGTGATGTATAACCGTTACTAGTTAGTGACTTAGCGACGCATAGCCTTCGCTAGTTAGTATAGCAATTTTTGACTTAAATTGAGGTGATTACGGAATGGAGTTCAAGTTCTAAGTTTGTCGCTTTGGATTCGAATAACTTGTTTTTGCAATATTGTCATTGATTTCACACAAATGCAACAACTAGGGTATTGAAGTATTTGTCATGATATGTCATTCGACAATTAAAATACATAAGGTTATAATTTCCTTTACAACATAAAAACTGAGCTCAAATTCATCGTACTGCAGGATCGAGCAAAAGATTCTTCAGGCAATATCATGAAAACAACAATGAACCTCCCTTTCCCTCAATCTACAAGAAGATAAACATTTTAATCAGCCAAAGGAACATAAATTTATTAAATAATAAAAAAAAGGTAAATACAACTCTAAGTTAAGATTTTATGGAAGAAAAATTAATGAGCAAATAGACTCAAATAAACAAAGAATCCGTAAAACATATATCCTCTGCTTCTATATTCTGTCAGTGGCCCAAGAATAACTATTTGAGGGAAGCAGAAAGGCTTACCTCCTCAAAGCTCATCCTTCGCTGATTCCTGGTTAGAATGAGTTTCCTTGTTCTTCTCAATGAACTCAATGATGTCTTCTTTTGTCCTGTCCCCATCATATGGCAATATCTTTCCACTCGCTGACCTGAAGTCTCATTTTGGATATCATTTGCAGTAGCGTCCTGCAATAAGATGGAGATGCAAATCATTCAAAAGAACTTCTGGATAGAACATGCCCAGCACTTCTCAGCTACCCTGCAATGGATCAAAAACTAGCAACAAACTCCTGAGTGGGGGACATGTAGAACAAGGAAAATTGAGTCTTAACTGTATTCCAGATGATAATTACTACTTTCATTATACGAGAAAAATGCATGCTTATCCCATTTATTTACAGGTTTCAAGCTTCATTTTCTTCTTTGTAGACCTTCAAAATTCCAGCTATCAGAAACATTGGTCGCAAGCAACACCTTTAAAATAAAGGTACATTGCCATATTCATAATTTTAGGGTTAAAATGAAATCTTACAAATTTCGCAATCAAGATGTCAGCATCTTTCTCATAGTGGATTGCAACTTTATCCAAAATTAGAGCCAACTTCTTGCAATGTCCACACCATGGTGCATAAAACTCAAGGAGAACTGCAAAACACAAATAGGCATGAATTATATTTCCAGCAGATAGAATCAAGAGTGTACCAGAAACAGTATCTACTGAAGAGTAAAAGCAAACTGCACAAAATAAGCTATAAAGTGTACAAACCATTTTTCCCAGATTTGAAAACCATGTCTTGAAGGCTGTCAGCAACAACTTTACCAGGCTCATTATTCTCTTCTGGTATTGGCTGAAACCAAATAAATGGGGAAACTTTCCCATCCTGCCAAGATTAACCTTAGTTAAGTGAAAATACAGGAAATTATATCGTGTGCAAGTTTACTTGATATAAACATCCAATAATTTAAATTTTCAGCTGTTCAACAGGCATTCCTTTCTGATAATTTATTCAAGTTCCACAGGGGGTATGACTCATCATGTAAAATATAGGAATTCATCAAGGAGGAACATTAACCGAAAGCCAGGAGCACAACCTTGTAATCCTTCAACCATGGTTCAATTTGGCCAGCTTCCAAGTTTGGCTTCAAATACTTCTGCCTGTCATTAGTCTGAATAATGATAAGTGGCACCTGACATTCTTCAAGCCCAAAGTACTGATAGATAAGACCAGAAAAATCCAACCATTAGAAAAGATAAAGAAGCAAAGCAATTTAAGATTGAAACAGAACACAACATACTACAAACCTGGAAGGCTCCTTGACTAGCATCAACATCTCCCAACAGAAAACTAGTACCTTCACCTTTGTATTTCTCAGCTACTTCATGATATTGTGATTGAATTGCATCAGCACCGTTAGTGCTGAAGTTCAAGAACAACATAGCCTGCCAGATCCAACACTTTCCATTAAACACTGATTTAACAATCAATAATTTATTCTCTGGTGCAAAAACACAGTCAGAATGGCACCAATGTATTGCCAACAAAGGATTGTCAGACTCAAACAAACGCAAAGTGCTTTTCCTCCAATCATATAATTATCCATTATAGAATGGCATAAGACACTAATGGTTACCTTTGCATTAGGGCTGTTAAAGAATTTAATAACAAATGGATGGTTGCTAGGGTCATTGTTAAAAAGGATCAACAGGAAAACATCAATCTCTGATATCAACTATAAAAAGACACACAAAAAAAGCATCTTATCAAAAAAGCTAAAAATGATTTCATGCACACATCCAAATGTTCAAGCTAAAAATGATATTTTAAATTTCTGAAAATAGCACACTAGTAATTTTCACTTTAATATCCCGACAATTCAATAACACGAACTAAAAGAAGAAGAAAGTTTCACCACACAGTAACACCCCTGCAGATTTGATGAGTACTTAGACACAGTCTAGAAAACAAAAGACATA
Source organism: Aquilaria sinensis (assembly GCA_005392925.1). Classification (NCBI taxonomy): domain Eukaryota; kingdom Viridiplantae; phylum Streptophyta; class Magnoliopsida; order Malvales; family Thymelaeaceae; genus Aquilaria; species Aquilaria sinensis. The sequence continues at coordinate 75,209 of SMDT01000378.1, read as the reverse complement.
ATAAAACCCATCAAAGTTCCAGACATCAACAAGAGTCTCGAAGAAAACAAACTCAAACCACAACATCCATGGAACAAGATCATGAAACATTAGCTTGAAGGTCGAGTAGAAGTTGTACACAGTCAAAGTATCCATTTAATGCAGCCATATGGAGAGCAGTGATTCCACCATCAGCTGCTTTATTTACAAACTTAGACAGTGCACTGGATGGTAATAAAGCTCGAGCAGTATCAGCACAAGGTAGGAATGGATTGAAAAATAAACTAAGGCCAAAGCAATAGGAACTAAAATATACCCCTAACCTTTGCTCATGCTTGTTCTCTGTCAACTTCTGATTGTGAATGCGTGGCTTCAAAAGGGGAACTGGGAACAAAATCAGCAACAACTAATCTGATGCATCTTACATGTCCATTTACAGCAGCAAAATGTAAAGCTGTCCTTCCACTCAGAACTAAAAAAATCTGCTCTTGTAACCTGCAAGTACAAAGAGTTAAGAGACAGGTATAAAATACAACATCAAGGAAGTGTTAGAAACAAAGGATACTTGGAAGAAACAAGTATCACAGCATTAATTTTATGGTCTTCGCATATGTGCTTCAACATCCTAGAAGAATGATAACAAAGGACAGAAAAAAGGTGAATTAGTAAGACTCACATTGCATCTGAAAAGCAGAAGAGTCTGTACAACTTCCCAATGCCCATATCTACAAGCTTGCATCAAGGCAGTCGTAGCAAACATGCAAACAAAAATAATTGCACAGAGTCAGCAGAAGAAAAGATGACAGAAAATTAATTTCCTTGTTAGGAGTAGAAACACACTATTTCATATAAATTTGCATTCGGCTGCATAAATCAGATTCAAAATCAGCTTCTCATACCAATGAGTACCCAAAATTCAGCTTGTGACCTTCACATAGATCAGCAAACTAACAAGTAAAAATGAAACACAGAGACAATAATCTCTCATTCGAATTGAACTAATCAAGACCCGAAAGTCTGTTTTAAGCACTGAAAAAACATGAGAATCACAGACTAAATTATGAAAGGCAAGACACGATCATAGAGAAGATCATCTCAACCAAACAATTAATTCATATTTCTTCACAAATGAAGAAAAGAATGAATCGCCAAATCTCGCGCCTGGCCACAGTAGTTTCTCGAATTAACATCAGCTTCATTCTCGAGCAACAGAACAACAATCTAAGCGGAGCCAAACAAAGATCAAAATAAGATTCAACAAGTTGTAGTTGAGCCACTGAAACATATTATTCAGGAGACTCTGCCGAGAGCGAAAACGGCGGTCCTCAGGTGCGGCTCCGACGGGCCCGGCCGGGGATTGGAGATCCGATCTGAAACACGGATGGAGAATGCCTTATCGGCGAACAAGATAAAGAGAAAAGCAAAGGCTAAGCAATAACGTCGCTAGGGAAGAGGAGGAAGAGAAGATTGGAGCAATGCAGCAGAGGTTTGCAATCGAGAGGGATTTACCTGAGTCAGGAGATAATCGTCGTGCCTTTCAACGGGTGGGGATGACCGATTACCTTCGATTCGGGCCGACGCAGTAGAGAAGCAATCTCTGGAAACTATCGATTCCCTGCGGAAGGGGAGGCTGAACGACTGGCCTTTTCGGCCAAATGGCTGCCGATTTAGGCTGGGCAAAGGGAGGCAGAGAAAATTGGAGAAGGCGTCTAGCGGTTTGAAATGGAGAGATCACTGAAGAAGTCAGTGCGAAGAGACTGAAAACAGGGAGTCTTCACGCAGCGTCTGAATGAAAGAGAGGTGAAGGAAATATAATGTTCTGGTGCGACGGCTGACTGTCACTTAGAAGTAGCGACTACTCGCCATCGCTACTTGTCTTAATATCACCCCCACAGTAATATTATAAAATAGTAATAAATTATTAAGCCTCATGTGACAATAAATTAATGGTCCGTTAATTTAATTTTCATTAAATAGATTATTTGTTAATTACTAAAAAAATGTTTAGAGATTTGTATGCTGAATTAATCAAATTAAAAATTATAATTATACAATTAAATAAGTGACATATAAAACGATAACTAGTTCTATTGCACTAGATTTAACATAAACAATAAGTAAAATAAAATGTGTAAAATAGATTATTTGTTAATTACTCAAAAAATATTTAGAGATTTTTATGCTTAATTAATGAAATTATACAATTATAATGTTAGCGACGCATAACCGTCACTAAAATTTAGCGACTAACAGCCGTCGCTACTTGTCTTAAGTTAACCATGCCACAGTAATATTATAAAATAGTAATAAATGATTAAGCCTTATGTAACAATAAACTAATAATCCGTTAATTTAATTTTCATTAAATAGATTATTTATTAATTACTAAAAAAATATTTAGAGATTTGTATCATGAATTAATCAAATTACAAATTATAATTATACAATTAAATAAGTGACATATAAAATGATAACTAGTTCTATTGCACTAGATTTAACATAAACAATAAGTAAAATAAAATGTGTAAAATAGATTATTTGTTAATTACTCAAAAAATATTTAGAGATTTTTATGCTTAATTAATCAAATTAAAAATTATAATTATACAATTATAATGTTAGCGACGCATAAACGTCACTAAATTAGCGACGGTTATGCATCGCTAAATTTAGCGACACATAACCGTCACTAAATTAGCGACGGTTATGCGTTGCTAAAGTTAGTGACGCATAACCGTCACTAATTTAGCGACGGTAAACCGTCACTAAAATTTAGCAACTAATAGCCGTCGCTAAAGTCTTACCGGAATATTACTGACTATTAACCGTCGCTAATTAGCGACGGTTTTTTGCCGTCGCTAATTAAGCCGTCACTAAATTCGGTTTTTCTTGTAGTGTTGGGATGGCGTATTTTATCCTCTCAGGCAAGACTTTGGCAATTATTTTATATTTTCATCCGATTAAACTAATGGGTCTATACTCCTTTAGGCTGACCCAGTTATACTTTTTAGGCACCAAAGTCACGAACGACAAGCTGCAACCTTTCTCAATCTTCCCGAACTTGTGGAAGTGCTGAAAGTAATTCACCACCTCTTTCCAAGGAGTTGAAGGAAAATCCACCAGGATCCGGGGCTTTACTGCCCCCACACCCCCACACTGCATCTTTTATTTCCTCCTCCTCAAACGGCTCTTCAAGATTGGCCTTTAAATCATCTCTAACCAACTTGAAACAAGAGCTTTTCAATGATGGTATAGCATAGATTACTTCCTGGAAACTGCGTTTAAAATACCTGTATACTTCTTCCTTGATCACCTTCGGCTCTTCTTGCCAACTTCCACCTATAGAGAATCCTTTGATGGTATTTCTGCACGTTCTTCCTATTACAACAGCGTGAAAATAGCTGGAGTTTTCATCTCCATTCACTGCCCATTTCACCCTGCCTTTTGTTTAATCATACCATCTCCAACTTTCTCCTGCTCTACTAATTTCAATCTGGCATCTCCTCGTTTACGCCACTCCTCGGACTGAAGGGTTCTACTCTATGCCTCCAAATCCCACATGTTTACTTCAGATTTTAACTCCACAATTAGTTTGTCGAAACTGCCGAAATTATCATGCTTGCAACTCTTCAAAGCAATATTTAGTTTCTTCAACTTTTCATTGAAAACCGTACCTGGAGGACCCTCCGCTGAATTTTCATTCCGAACTGTCTGTAGTAACTCACGAAACCCCTCATTCTCCATCCAAATGTCAAAAAATTTAAATCGGATTGGCCCAAAATCCGACACTTCCTCCTTCAACCATACAGGACAACGATCAGAGACATATCTATTTAAGGCGACAACAAACGCCCTAGGCTTCTATCTGAATAAATTTTCTAACACTAGAAATCTATCTAATCTGCCCATTTTTGTTCCCTCTTTGTAGTACCAAATATATTTTCTGCCCTCCATTTGTCGATCACACAACTCAGTCTAATTTATAAAGTTATTAAAGTCAATCACCACATTTACATCAAAATTGCTCCCTCTCTTTTCCTGCTTACTTTTAACTGCATTAAAATCTCCAAATATAATCCATATACCAGCTTTACTTCTTCTGATGTTCATTAACTCCCTCCAAAGGGCTTCTTTTTGGTCAGCTCCTTGACGAGCATATACGATTATCAAGTTTACTCTTTCTGAGCAACCTTCCCACATACCCTCTACACCAAGATATCCTGCTCTCGAAAAGTGATTCAATTTATGAAATTGATTCGAATCCCATATGCATATTAAACTGCCCGACCGTCCTACAACATCTTGATGAACATAATCAAATCCTTCAACCCCCCCCAACAATCTCACCTTCAATTCAATGTCACGAGCAATAAATGTTTCATCTAATCCAAGAAAATATACTTCCTCTTTATGGCAAAGCTCCTTTACCAACCTCCTCTTCCATGATTTTGCCACCCCTCACATTCAGTGTGACATAGTGAGTAAGCAACACATCTAATCAAAAAGTGAAAATGAGAATCACAGCCCATAAAGATAGCATAAGCCATTGAAATACTTCAATATTATTGATAGAATGAATAATAAAATGTAAGATAGCCTATTTATAGATCTATGCAGAAACCCTAATCCAAAATAAATAAAGAAAATTGAAAATAACAAGTAGTAAAAATCAATATAAATTTTAGAGTGTTGGATACCCTTCAAAATGATGGATTTTTTACCCGAAAAATGCAGTCAAAAAGAGAAAAGCTCTCATGACTCCTGTAGATCTCAAAATTCATTCAAAATGATATAGTATAATAGTCATTCTAACTGCTACAGTTTGAGTTATGGCCTCTAAAAGTTAAGGGTCATACAAGACTTATTTTTTGGATTTCTTTTTCAATTTCGTATGATTATCCTGTTTCAAGAACTTATCCACTAAATGTTCCACATCACAGTGAACAGATAGACATAGAATGAACTTACCTCCCCCTATCACTTTTTTGTGTGCTACCACAACCCACCAAAAATTAAATCCAATTTCACCTAACTTCTGTAACAACAATGAAATCGAGTCGAACCGTAAAGACTAATGTAACAATCACTTCTCCCTAACAAAAAGTTCAACACAAAACAATGGGAGGTATTTTGTATGTTGAAAATCAGAAATTAATGAAATTAATGTAAAAGTAGCAAGTAAATAATTAAATTGACAAAATTGTAATTAGACAAACTTCAAATCAGAAGAGCTTGAGGAACAATTATTGAATTAATTACAGACTCTCATATTTTAATTCCCATTCAGGTACTTAGCCTATAAATTATATGAAAAAATCATAATAATCCTAATTCTTCCCTTACCACACGAACCCTAGCCCAACATTATGATTAGATCTTGTTATTAACCAATTAGTGTTCAAAGCAACCTAAACACAAATCAATAACAGCATTAACATTCCAGGAAGAGACTAAGACAATTAACATTAACACTAGCATAAATTGTTTAAATTGCACTATGTTTTCCCTAGGCAAGCACATCACCTAGTCTACTGCTTTCACTACCCTACAAGACAATTATGGATCAAAAGAATAAGTGTAGTAATCATATAAACAAACATCTAACGGGGCTAATTAGATAATCGCCATGCACAAACATTCAAGTCAGAAACATATAGATACTAGAATTGAAATTAGATTAAGAACAAAATTCAGAGTCTCATAATCTCAACAATTGAGCAGAAAAGTTCCTATAATCTGAATAAAAACTTAACCCAGCATGATGAAATATGAAAAGCAAAATAATACTAAGAAAATATGATGAAAAATATGATGGAATGGCTATTAGTTCCTAACTCTTGCCCCTTTAAATTCGCAGCTTTCACTAATGGTTTTGCAAATCTTAAACAGACTCGAATTCTCATGCACTTTGGACTTATGTCACATATTCAATAAAAATCTAGACTTTATTCAATAGATTTCAACTCTGGTTTCTTCTTGGATTTGTAAAGCTTCATCTTAGCTTTAAAATGACACTTGAATCACCCAAAACAAAGGTGTATAGCCCAAGTTATAGCCACTACTTTGAAGCTGAATTTGATCCCTAAAACATTTGAACTGAGTTCATAATCTATGTGTTACTCATAGCTCCAATTGTTAGCTTTCTAATGACTCAAGAATCACTCAATTTTGATTTCTGTAACTCAAAATATTATTTTTCTACTGAAATATCATGAATCTGTCAAAATCTTGAAAGAATACATCCAATAGAACTTGTAAAATTATAAATTAAATGCACTTTTAATCAATTAGGTCCAAAGATGCTCTAAGCTATAAAAATATGCTCAAGTTAGATCTTTAATGCTCAAAACACCTTAAAACATACTAAATATGAGGGACATAAATATAATAAATGTAAGCTCATCAAATTCCCATCCACTTAGCTTTTGCTGGTCCTCGAGTAAATGACACCTTAAACTCAAAATAAAAGAATCTAAAAAGAAGATTGAAACATGCTTTTGAGCTAAAGAGACAATATAAGATAAGATAATTTCACATCCAAAGGCCTTAAAAACTTAACAACAAAAATTAAGCATGCAACCTATTAGGCAATAGCAACTTAAATGAAATAAGTCCATGAAAACAATTTCTTTACAAGCTAGCAACAATCAACTTCCAAAACCTGAAAAAAATAACATCAAACTTATGCACTAAGTAAAGAGAGCAAATGAAATAGATAAGAACTCAAAAAGCATAGCCAATCTTACCACAAACCCATGAAATATAAGAAATTAATTGCAAATTTATTTCTTGTTCAGAATTTTTTTTTTCACACTACCTTTTTCTTGTATTTTGCCGTTTAGTAAGTGTATCACAAAGGTTTTGCTATACCCAAGCCACTCACTCAACACAATTTCAAAGTGATCTTTGACCATACTCATGCTTCCAACATCTTTTTGAGCAGTGATTGACTTTTGCCAAAGGAAAAAACCTCTACCTACTTCAATGCCAAGAAATAGTGGGATTGTAACTTTTTATCCGTAGAACAAATTTTTTTTTTTGTACTCAATTGATTCAAATCATCCATCAACTAAAACAAACCACATATCCAACTTAATAAGCTCATAATCTAGTAAGGTTTAAATCAATGTACTAAGCACAAAAGTTGATGCAAAAAATTAGCTTCTCAAGATAATCAACAACGAGTTTGAACAAAAATTGCAAAAAAATAATTTAAAAATAAGATTTAAAAGTCACATATAGACTAATAGATTGCTAACTTAACACTCAAGCTAAGCATACAAGAACCAAAAAATGCAATTACCTTAATAATTTAGATCAATGCTCAAAAGTTTAAATTGAAAAATTTTAGTTCAAAAATTTGAAACCAAAAATTTAGAAAGCAGGGCATCGGCTATCCACTCCCCCACACTTAAAACTTAAGTTGTCCCCAATGTAAGGTTAAATGCAAGAAATATGCAAAAATGATGAAAATATAAATATGAAATTAGGAAGAAAAGGAACAAACTCCCCTTGAGTTGCTTCTTATGTAGTGCCTATGTTCATTGTCTTTGGCTCGACCAATTGCTTCTTTTATAATCCTCAACTAGGGTTCTTTGGAAATCTCTCATGGAAGGGCTTCAACTTATGCATCTCAATATTAAACATTTTTTTTATGTTTAAACTTTAAAGCTCGACTGTACCATGAGTACAAACATCAGTAATAATAAATGGTCTAATCCAACTATGCTTAGACTTACCAGGCATCACCCTCTATCTTTTCTTGCGTTTACACAACACTTTTTGTCCTACCATAAATGGTGATAAGCTTATATTTATTATTATTATTTCTCTTATATTTAGTATGTTTTAATATGTTTTGAACCTTAAAGATATACTTTGAGTATGTTTTGTAGCTTATAGCATATCTGGACTCAATTAATTGAAAGTAGATTTAACTTACAATTTTACAAGTTTTAATTTGGTTATGTTCTTTCAGGATTTTGACAGATTGATGATATTCCAATAGAAAAACCATATCTTGAGCTACAGAGATCAGAATCAAATGATTTGTGATTCATTGGAAAGCTAACATATGGAGCTGCAAATCACATTTAGATGAAGAAACCCATTTTGCACGTTAAGAGGGTCAAATTCAACTTCAAATTTGCCATTTGCGAGTCATCCCTGGTTTGAAAGCAATTTTGGTATTTTAGGCATATCTTTCGCTGTGAATGTCCATTTTATGTGATTTAGGTGTCATTTCAAAGCTAAGAAAAAGCTCTACAACTTTCATGCTTTGAGTTTTGAGAAATAATGATTTAATTAAGGTCAAATCTCAGCTTGGAGTTGTTATTGCTGTTCTAAAGCATTGCTTAGCTGACAACATTGAAACTTTCTAGTTATTTTGAATCTTTTTATTTGTTTGGGGCACTTTTGTAACAATATAAAAAGTTTAGGGAGTTTTTATGAGTTTAGCACACTAGATTTTTTTTGTGTTTAAAGGCATAGCTGCTGCCAAGGGGTGCCGGCTCTCTCTCTTTCAACAGTTTTTAATTTTTTTATTATTATTGTTCTTTGTTTTTCTTCTAACATGAGTGAGTAATTTTTCTGATTGAGTTTTAGGGACAATTTCCATCACCAATACCGATTGTAAGGATTGATTTTTCTTGCTTAAATTCTCTTTAATTTCAAGTATTTACTTCTTTGTTGTTAAGATTTATTGTAATTAATTTTACTGTTCTTGCTTGTTGAATTGGTTATGAGATTGCAAATCTGCTTTATTTTCTTTTCAATTGCTTAGGTGAAGAATTCAATTAGAATTTAGTAAATTGACTAGAGATTACTTTTATTTCTGGTTAGTTTATATAGAGAAGTAAGACAGGTTAAATTGTTCAAGCTTTTGGATTATTGCCTGGAATAAACTTTTGTTCATTGTTCTTAATGCTAATTTTGGGTTTACTAGAAATTGCTTTTCAATATCTGGTTACTCAAAATTAAAAAATTAATCTGAATTTTTTTCTGGTTAATTTTACTGCTGAATTCTTAGGGTTCTTTTTAGCTTAAAAAAAAATCCTGTTTATTTACTTGAATTGAAGAAATATTTTCTTTCGATGATCAACTACATGATTGGAATGGATAATCAATTCTAAACTGAGCATTTTTAGTATTGGTTAATTTTATTTTGATTATACAGTTAATTTAATTCAGCATTCAATTCAAGAAAACCCTCCAACCTTTTATTTTAGTTTTCTGATAGGAAGCTTTCGATTAAGAAATTTCTTTTGGGATTTGACTTGGTTTTCACTGCTAGACTATAAATTTATTTATTCTGAGTTGTTAGGGATACCAGAATTATTTTTTGTGATTTCAACGACCGACCAAATCTCAACTCTTGCTCTTGCTTCAACTTGACCTTTTCTTTTTTACCTATTTGTGCTAACTTTGTTGGTTTCTGATTTATTCTGTACTAAAATATCAATATTTTCAAGAAAATAAATTGAATTATCATTGTTAGGTTCCTTCAGTGTGTCGAAAATATTGAATTGTTCCATTTTTCCATCAAATTCCATTGTGAGAATGCCAGTATCCATAGTAATCTTAATCTTGGATGTCTTAAAAAATGGTCTTCCTAGCAGAATAAGAGCAGCTAAGTCTCCATTCCCCATATCAAGTGCATGAAAAAGAGCAGGAAAAACTAAGTCATTTACTTGCATAAGGACATCCTCAACTGCGCCCCTTGGATAGGCATTATATCTATCAACCAATTGTATCACCACACCAGGCTCATTCAAAGGTCTAAGTTTCAAAGAAACATGAATAGAATATGGTATGACATTAATTGATGCTCCTAAATCTAACATGGCTTTTTCAATTTTAGCGGTCACCTATTACACAAGGAATAATGAACATGCTTGGATCTTTACACTTGTTAGGGAGTTTTCTTTGAATAACAGTAAAAACGTTCTCCCATGCTCTCACTTTTTCAAATTGCTTCAATTTTTATTCCCTTTTGACAGTGCATAATTCTTTTAAAATGTTAGCATAATGAAGTACTTGTTTAATGGCATTTAAAAGTGGAATATTAACATCGTATTTGGTAAAAGTCTTATACAAATTTGATTTTTTCTCATACATCCTTTTCTTAACCAAAGCTTGGGGAAAATAGGGCACTAGTTTATATTTAAAAAGAGGTGGAAACTTACGCTTAGGTACCTCATTATCATTGGCAATGTTTTCCTCCTTTTTGTGCTTAAAGGATGCAATAGCCACCTTCTCTAAAGTTTCAATTTCCTTACCACTTCTCAAAGTAATGGCACTTACATTCTCCTTAGAATTGATCACCATTTGTGAGGGTAGCTTGTACAAACTTTGCGCCTCTAATTGACTAATTGTACCTGCCATCTAACCATATTCAAACTTTGAATATTGGACCTTGTCTCCTGTTGAAATTACAAAGTATTACACACAAGAGATTTAACAATATCTTTTAATGACATACCTGAATTAGAAATTTGTCCCTGTTGTGGCATAGGGAGTGTGGATGTTGGTACTGCTGGAAATTTGGCTAAGGTTGAGTTGTTTGTTCATTCCCATAATTAAAATTGGGACGATCCCTCTATCCTAGATTGTAAGTATTTGAGTAAAGATCATACTTCCTCTGTGGCTATCTAGGAAAACCACCCACTGTAGTCAATTGCTCTATGGGTTCTTCATGAGGAGTTGAGCAATGTCCATTTCATGCCCTACAAATAAACAAATCCCACAAGCCTTTGTTGTTACCACCTTATAAAAATGGGAGAATTACAAGTGTGGCATAATGGTAAAAAAAACCATTATATTGTGTAATTCTCTTAATAGTGATTAAAGTATGAGGGATAAAGGGTATAATGAACACTTTCTTAAAAGTGTTCATTGTTGGTAACTTGGCCCACAAGAAAAGCCTTAAGGATTGCTTGTTTATCAAGTAACCTATGGACTCTTTTTGTAAAATTTTGGAAATTTGGGTACTCAATTGCAAAACTTTCAAAAAAGAGATTAGGAGAGTTATAAGAAGGATATGAATGGTATGAAAGTGCTATTAGAGAACCAAATTACTTATGGAAGGCAACTAAGCACAAAGAAAACACAAAAAGGCATAAAGGACCTAAGTGTTCTAATGTAGGCCTTAAGATGTGTATGTCTTTGACTTAAGTCAAATGGTGAAATTATGGGGTTATCCCACCTAAAGAGGGGCTACTAAAGCAAGATAAGGATGGTCAAATGTGGGCCAAGAGATTAAGACTAAGAAACCATAGTCTTGTAGCAAGGAAAATGACATAAGACAAGGTTAAGACTACTTAAGTGTGTTTAGTGTACTTTTGACCATTTAAGTAGTCAAGACCACATTTTCTTCTCTCATATTTGGCCATACCAGCATAGGGACGTAGCCCACCCAACTCCACACTTCCTCCATAGCTACCATACCTTCAAACTCAAAACTAGTTCCAATTGAAGTCAGGGAAGCACAATTGAAAGCTATTTTGTACTATTACTTGAGTGCACCTAGGATCAAGATCCAATTTTAGTATACCCATCAAGGTAAGGGTTCTCTTGCTCTCATGAATTGTTTACTATATTTTTAAGCATTCATGGAGCTAGGGCTAAGCTTGGAAGAGAACCATGAGCTTGAAGAACCAAGCTTAGTGAGAGGAGTGCACTTATTAAAGGCTTTGTGACCTAATGTGAAGTGCACAGTGATGGCAGCAAAAATTGGGGTTTCTAGAGCCCAAAGTTAGTACTAACTAGTGTTAAAAACATCCTAAGACCAAGCATTAGCTTGAGGAGGGCTGCCATAGTAATTTACTTAAGTTTATTGCATGTTTTATGGACTAACCTATGGTTTTTGTTGCTGCTGCATTTCAAGTGTTTGTTGGTTGTGAATGGCTATTGCATTTGGTTGCTATATCTTGTATATATGCATTGTGGTTTTGTATTTTAGTCTCTTTGGATGCAGGTTTTAATGAGGGTCATATTTCCTTAAGCCAAGTGTTTCCCTTACTAAGTTTCGAAATAAAACTTACTCCCCTTAATTCTGCCATTTTCGGTCCAGTAGAAAGGTCACATTCAAACTGAGTTTTGTGGTTTGATTTTTGTTCTAAAATTTTAGGTACTTAAACTTCCATATTTCTAGTTCTAATATGGAAATTTTGGTGATTTTAGGAGCACATTTGGTATTTTTAGTGATGGTACTTATTGTGTTATGTAGCAGTTGTCCAGCATCCTATTTCTAGAGTCCATTGTGTCTTAGGCACTCCTGTAACTTAGGGTGCATGTTTAGCTGTGTTAAGACCATTATGTAGTGCATGTATGCATGTACATGTAGTGTATGTAAAATGACACAAGTATGTGAACATTTAAGCAATGTTTTGGCTATGTATGTGATGTGATGTAAAGCTGCCTAAGTGTGAATGATAGGGTGCTTACTTGTAAATTCTGTTTTGGCCACATATTGTTGCTAGATGCAAGTGCATGTAGTTCCTACACATATTGGACATATATGGGATAGCCTTGGAGGGCTTACCCCTTGTGAGTGAACTATTTTCATGGTTTGGAAAATTTGTATGGGCGAAATGGTTCAAAAGTGGCTAGATTTTTGACCCTGCACCTAAGGTTTAATATCTCCTTGTGCAGTATGAATCTTGGTATGAAATTTTGACCATATCTAGATAACATCTAGAGGTTGAACTTGGATGTATAATTTCTGAATTTGGAGCCCTGTAGCCAAAGATATAATGTTGCAAATTTGGCTAAGTTACTGTTTATCTGGTCAGAATTTTGTAACCAAATTAAAAAAATCCATAACTTGGTCCATAGGTGGGCTATTGATGTAAAACCAAATTCCATGGTTTGATTAAAGACTCTAATTGATAATGAAGTAAAGAAAATAGGGGGTTACATGACTAGATTAATACATTTTTTTGGAAGAATTTTCTGGTGCAATGGTTAATCACTTACACTTAATAAGATCACCTAATGTGTGATAGCCAAGATTAAGACTTGTGCTAGTGTTTTCCTTTCTTTCTGCCATGATGTGAATATGTGTGTAATGGTTGGACCAGTATGTATACATTTACATAGTGCCCAAGAGGGCTACTTAGGTATACACACTAAGGGTATTGTTTTGATAGTCTACAGAACATACCAATCTTGGGAGTTTTAAATGCACAATTTTGGTACCATAATTGGATTACCAGAGTGGGTAATATTTGTCATTTGTATATTACCTACAACCATTTGATGAAAACTAAATGTTAGACTAGCAACTTGTTGTTCAAGGGATAAAATAGTTACCGCATTAACATGCTTAGATGGGGAGTCAAGCTTATAGCTGAATTCTTGAGAATTTGCTACTGTGGCTGCAATTAGATTTCTAGCAGCTTTAGGATTTTTATCCACCAAAGCTTCTTCACTAGGAGTATCAATCATGCTTCTATTATTAGGTAAAAGGCCTTTAAAAAAATATTGGATCAACAGTTGCTCACTAAATTGATAATGGGGGCAGCTCGTACATAGCTTCTTAAACCACTCCCAGTACTCATATAAGATCTCTCCATGGTGTTGCCTTATGCCACATATCTCTTTCCTTATGTTGTCTACCCTTAAGCTGGGAAACGTTTTTTCAAGAACAACCGTTTCATCCTATTCCATGTGCTGACACCCCTAGAAGGTAAATAGTACAACCATTCTTTTTCCAAATCTTTCAAGGAAAATAGGAAGGCCCCCAACTTGATTTGTTCTTCTATGACTCCAATAAGTTTCATGCTGGTGCACACTACTTGGAACATCTTAAGATGTTTATGAGGATCTTTACCTGCAAGACCATGAAAAGAAGGGAGAAGATGTATTCATCCAGATTTAAGCTTAAAAGCATCATTCTCATCTAAAGCTAGAAAAGTAACGCACAAAGGTTGTTGGTCCAATATGGGGGAGGCAACTTGCTTCAATGTTTGATTCTGCTTCTGTTGGAGAGTAACCACTTCATCCTCTACAATTTAAAGCTCACTACAATCAGAGTTTAGAAGCAAAGAGTACATTCTATTATACGCTCCTCCTTCCTTTCTTAATTTATTAAAGGTTCTATCTATCTCTGGATCAAACTTCAAGTCACCTTGGTTAGAAGATTGAGTTGTAGGTAGAAACAATCAAAGAAACACTATTAAACCATGATAAACAAATCAGAAAAAATGTAAAGTAAAAAAAAAAAAAAGAAATATATCCTTTAGAAGTAAAAACTAAAAGAAACCTAAACCGAAATAGAAAATAAAACCAAATTTGACTAGGGAACAATTTTGAACAAAACTTTGACCTCTCGAATACTCGACAAAACAACAATTTTTTTGCCCCCACAATGCAGTCACAAAAGCTTTGTGGCACTTGTAGTGCACTGAATTACCTTTGAAACGACATATTACAAAAGTAATTATGATAACAATGCAAAAAGTTATGGTTTCTAGAAGTTAGACTTCATTTTTGTGCATTTTTCATCTACTTATCAATTCTGCTACCACTTGCTATGTTCTTCACAAATAAAGAATTTCTAATTCTACTAAGATTAGGTTTTTGCCTAAACCGAAGTAATCAATTTTTTTTCAAATTAAAAAAAATGTTAAGAAATAGTCAATTGATTATCAATCCCCCACAATGATGCCAAAATTTTGGTGTGCTATCATAACCCACCAAAAAATAAATCCAATTTCACCTAACTTTTGTAGCAACAGTGAGACTAAGTCGAATATTAAGGAATAATGTAACAATTACTTCTCTTTAACCAGAAATTCAACACAAAACAATGGGGGGATTTGCTTGCTAAAAATTAGAAGTCAATGAAATTAATGTAAAAGTAGCAAACAAACAATTAAATTGATAATATTTTAACCAAACAAACTATAGATCAGAAAAGCTTGAAGAATAATTATTGGATTGATCCCAGACTCTTATATTTTAATTCTCATTCAAGTACTTAGCCTATAGATTATATGGAAAAGCTGTAATAAACCTTATTTTTCACTTACCACAATAACTTTAGCCCAGCACTACAATATAGTTGATTAGTGTTGAAAGAAAGCAACCTAAACACAAATCAATAATAGGATTAATGATTCAAGAAGTGATTAAAAAATTAAGAATAAAAACTAGCATGCATTATTTAAATTGCAACACTATATTTCCCCTAGGCAAGTACATCTCCTAGCCTACTACTTTTACTACCCTGCCAGACAAATACAAATCAAGAGTATGAGTTCAATAATAACATGAACAAACATCTAACTAGCCTAATTAGATAATCTCCATGCCTCAACATTCAACTCAAAGAAATATAGATACTTAAATTGAAATCAGATTAAAAACAAAAGTCTAAATCTCACAATTAACGATTAGCAAAAAATGTCCTCTAATTTGAATAAAAGCTTAAGCTAACATGATGAAAGATGAAAAATAAAATATTACTAAAAAAATGATGAGAAATATGATGGGTAAAAAAGATGATGAAAAATATGATGGACTAGTTCGCAACCCTAGCCCCCTTAAATTCACAACTCTCGCTTAGGGTTTTGCAAGTCCTAAGTAAACACAAATACTAAGGCCCTTTGGGCTTGGGTTGTACTTTCAATGAAAATCTGAACCTAATTCAACATGATTTTAACTCTAGATTTTTTTTTAATTTGTAAAGCTTTCTCTTAGCTTTAAAATGATACTTGAATCACCCAAAATGGGGGTGTATAGCTGAGAGATAGGACAGATATGAAAACTACTCTTAAACTGATGTCTCAGTGCAAGTTGTTATTTTGAAGCTGAATTCGACCCTTGAAATGTGCGAACTGGGTTTCATGGTCTACATATGACTTGTACCTTTAGATATTAGCTTTCCAGTGGCTTAAGAATTACTCGGTTTTGATCACTATAGCTCAAGATACGATTTTTCTTCTAAAACATCGCCAATCTATTAAAATCCTGAAAGAACAAAATCGATAAAACTTGTAAAATCATAAATTAAATCCACTTTTCATCCATTGGATCCAAATATACTCTAAGTTATAAAACGTGCTTGAATTAGATCTTTAAGGCTTAAAACACATTAAAACATATTAAATATGAGGGAAATATATGTAACAAATATAACTCATGACTTTTTCTAACTTTTTCTTCTTTAACTAACTCTAGGGTGCAGTGCCTCTAAACCCGCCAAATTTATAACCTTTCTAATTGATTCCGCTTCTTTGGAGATTGAATCTTCTATTCTGCTTACATCTTCAATCATAATCTTCCTTGTAATTTGAACCATGTTTTCCATGTTCAAATTGAAAATAAACTAGCTTGCGACTTTAAGTTGTTCATAATTTTCATAAGCATTTTCTCAACCGTTACTACTACTCTTTAGCAGCAATTTTAAATTGACTACTCTAGTTATGTTTAATGTTGCAGTACTTTTTTTTTTTCTTTGTGAAATGCTCTAGTAATTTGGTAGAGGAAGTTGTAAATTTGTGATGCAGTTATAAATTTATCCTTACCATTAAAAAAAAAATTGTTTTCTCTAGTTTAACTTTATAGGCTATATAATGATCTTCACAATGACAAAATTCTTCCCCTTCAATTATAGGGTTCCAATACTAAATATTACTACGTTCTAACTACTGTTAGGCTTTCACTGTTCAATGCTGAGTATGTGATAGTAGGCTACAATTTTAATTTATTTTTCACATTTTGTAGTAATGGCCACATCCGTCTTCTGATCCTTACAAATTTACTTTCTTCCTTTTTTATCCTTGGACTTTTTATCTCACAATGATGCCCGATTTCAACAACACGGATTTGCTTTAGCAAACTTCGATTTGGCAGTGGTGGTGACTTAAGACTTTTTCCAATATTAGTAGTCTTGCGGTGGGGTAACCTTTATTCTATGAACAGTGGTATGAGATTATAAGGCTAAATTCACATCCTTTCTAAGTCTTCGGCAAAAGTGATGGTGGTGAGTCATCATCACATTTCTCCTAGATGGGTAAGCCTGTGATGGTGTGGCAAGGTTGGTTTCAACGTCGGTGTATGGTAGTAGAATTCAATGATAGTATAACCCTAGCTAGAGTATAGATGAAATGAGAACAATGGCAAGATTAACAAATCCTCAAGTTTGGGGACTGCTACTGGTAATGAAAAAAATTATAGAGACTAAAAAGTTAGGCATCTTTCCCAATGCTCTATTTTATTCTCAGGCTTTGAACAGTTTCAGAATGTGAAACCATCAAATCCATCACATCATTTTGCAGCAAAGTGCAAACAAGCATGCCTCCAATAATCTACATAATAATCACGAACTTGAACACAACACTATGCATGCACTATAAAGCTCACAAAACTCTAATTTTGGATAATGTTAACCTTTTGCCTCCATGACACACAAAAACCAAAGTTTTATAGGATCAAAATAACTTGTCTTGTAAGTTCGCCCTGGTAGATAATTATAAATCAAGCATCTAGTTATAAAAGTTTGTAATTAAGAAGAATGAAGAGACTTAAAAGAAACAAAAAGTGATGCCTTTCAAAGAGACTATAATAGTCAAAGAAAGAGTGGTCTCTTTTACATAAATCTATTTAAATGATTATTTTCATTCCTTCCAAAACAATTCCCTAACATATAAATACAAAATTTCTTAGCATAAGTTTCTAGAAAAACAACCCAGGCTTCCCAACTAAAGTCTCTGCTTTACCCTCTCTTTGCTAGCTGCTGAAAAACTCCAAGCTCCCTGACACTCTGCTATTGCCAGCAATAAAGGATGAACAATGAACAAATAGCTTAACCTTGGTAAGAACTTGACTTGGTTTAAAACTCATTCATGAGTTATTTAAATTGTTACCAATTCAAATTTGAACAAAATTTCAAACTCGATCACAATCCCAACTCATCTTAAAACTATCTTTGACAAACTACTGAGTACATATTAGGAACATTTATCTATTGACTCATCCTGCATTCAAACTATACAAGTGAACTTCCTTATTGTGCACTTAGCATGGTTGAAGTAAAGAGCTGTCAACAGTTAAAATGTTCAATTTGGCTACATAGCAATCAATACAGTGCAAAAGAACGAACCTAACTTGTAGAAGCCTTTTTGGGGGGGGGGAGGAAGGGTGGCTAGATGCATTATAAAACTTCACAACATAAGAAATATATGCAAATGTAGCAAGGAACCAAAATGCTTGAAGGAAAAACCATTTCCTGTTATTGATTTTCAGGTGATTATTGAACCACCAAGTTGCTAACAAAAAACCTAAAAGAAGTCCAAAAAATGAACATCTCTTTACATCCAAGGCAAGGCAGAAATGAAATTAATACGTGACAAGATCTTAGTAGCTGAATGCCTCTACAGCACTTGAAGAGCCTAATTTGATGCCTGTTTAACCTTCTGCATCGAACATCAATACTCAGCTAGAAACACATATCCTGAACCTTCATAAATTTTGATCATCTAACAAAATGATCTAGTATAACAATGCACCAACCAAAAATCCAAAACCATAATACGCATACATATCAAACAAACTAAAACTCAAGGAGTAGGCCGTGAATTCTTTATCCTATCATTAAAATTTTGTTTGATCCTGGTAGTTTAGGGTACAATATCCATGAACCTAACTATGTTACCATGCTTATTAACAAAAACAGGTCCCGTTGCAATAAGAAGGGTTATTGTGTCATGCTTTTCCAATGATTATGATTACCTTTTTTCAGAACTATGAACAAGGCCAATGCGAAAATGATGTAAGGGTACCTTAGTCCGAAAAGGATATAAGGTTACCTTGTACTAAGAATTAACAACCACAAGTCTTAACCATTAGATCTTTATGTAACATTAGCATACCTTTTTGCTTTAAATGGAGACACTTTCTTTTAGTAGATCCCGACCACCAGAACCAAATGAAGTTTTTTTCATGGAGTCAGACAATGAAACAAGCACTTTAAACAAAGACATGATATAGATTGGAATGGATGTGAAAGTTGAGGGAATCAAGGTTAATTTTCCAGCATTGTTAAGCATCCACAATTTCCAATTTTTCAATTGAGCTTTGATTTTATCAGGCAAAAAATGGAAGGATGCAACCTTAGATAAATCCTAACAAATGGGGCTCTCAAATAATTCAAAATTCCATTATTGATTTGGAATAGCATTAATTGAAAAAATTCCTCCTTCAACCATACTAGGACATTTTGATTAAACATCTTTTTTTTTTATTTCCTAAAATTGACCTTTTGATATGTTATAACTAGATATAGGTACAACGTATTCTAAAAGGGTTTGATCAATATCCTTGGAAGGATAGAAAAATATCAGACAATCATCCGCAAAAAAAATATATGATTGATAATAGAACCATTTCGACTAGCCTCAAATCCTAGCAAAGAACCCGAAGTTTAAAGATATGAAAGATAACTAGAGAAAGCTTCAAAACAAAGGATAAACAGGGAAACAGGGGAGCACCTTGATGAATGCCCGCTTTCGAAGAAAACCACTATGTGATACGACCATTTACCGAGACTGAGTAATAGATAGAGGACATACATTGCATTATCAAGTGGATACAATTTTTGAGAAATTTCATATATCTTAGGATTGTTTCTATGAAAGACCATTAAAGATAATCATATGCCTTCCAAATGCCTAATTTGAAAACTGCTTTGTAACCTATGGGTCTGTTTTACAGACTGGTTTGCTTGATAGCATGAAGGATTTCATGGGCCACAATAATATTATCCCGGATACATATCCCTAGGACAAAAGCATTTTGAAACTCCAAAACCAAAGAAGGGAGAACCACTTTTAGTCTGTTGGCTACGGTTTTTGCAATTATCTTATACGGGATTTTACATAGACTTATAGGCTTTAAATCTTCAACCATCTATGCCTCATAGAACTTAGGGATCAATGTTATGAAAGTATGATTTATTTTTTGAATGAGGATCTCACCACTTTCAAGAATGAAATAGCAGCTTCTACAACAGCATCTCACATAATATGCTAATACTTTTTTAAAACCACTAGAGGAATAACATCTAGGCCAGGAGCTTTAAAATTACCTAACTGAAATGTTTTTTTTTTTAACTTCAACTCGAGAGAAAGAAGTGAACAAAAAGTTATATTGTTGGTAAAAAAGAAACCTCATGATAGTAGAACAAAGCACTTGTTGGCCTATTTCTTGATGAATCATGTTATTATCATACAGGTCCACAAAGTCAAAGCAAATGAGGTGGCTAATGTCTTTGTCTTTATAAATCCAACTATCATTCAACAATTTCAAAGCTGAGATCTGAGATCTAATTCGCTTACATTTTGTTGAAAAGTGGAAGAGTTGAGAATTTTGTCACCCAAAGCAAACCAATTCATCCTTTATTTTTTTTTCCAATAAATGCTTTTCATCAGCTAAAAAAGAAACATATTGACATCTTAAGGAAGTTACCAAAGCATGATTGCTCAAAATCTGTGAGGATTGTTGAGCCTAAGTTAATCATTTCTTGGCCGCTTCAATCTGATGTCTAATGTTTCCCTACAAGACTTATTCCATTGATTAGGACTAAGAACCAATTGCAAGCCATTGAAAGCAACTTGAAACATCTTAGAGCCATGAATATGAGAGCTCCATAGGGACTTAATCAGCTCTTCACACTAGGGATATCAGATTCAAAAAGCTTCAAATCATTTTGGGCAATGATAGAAGATCAAAGTAGGAGAGGAATCTAAGAGTAAGAAGGCATGGTTAGATTTTTCAATGGCTAAATTCACCAGTTTAATAGTAAAGATAAGCCGAGTCCAAGCCTTATTGCAAAATGCCTTATCTAAAACCTCATAAACGGCATCCTCACCTTCTTCAAAGTTGGACCATGTATAAAGGCAGCCACTGCTAAGGAGTCTAATTAATTCTAGCTCCTTAATGAAAGATTCTAGGAATTCAGCTCTAGGGCATAAATGTGTATTTCTACCAAATTTCTCAAAAGAAGATTGAAATCGCCAATGAGGTGCATACGCTTATCATACTGGAAGATTACTTCCTAAATGGAACACCAAATTATTCTTCAAAATTGAATAGACGGATGACCATATACATATCCCATATACTAAGAATTACCCCTCTCATCTACAATAGCAAATAAAATCATATGAGAATCTTGAGGAAGCACTGAGCATGTGATCTCAAAGGACCAACCTATCCACAAACCTTTACTAAGTCCAATGGAGTCAACAAAGGAGGAGTTTTGGAAACCTAAACAAGCTAGTTTATTATTAGCCGAATTGTCATCTAGCTTAGTTTCCATTAAACACAAAAGCTTAGGCCGATTATTCCTTACAAAGGATTTTAAATTGTGAACTGTCGTGGAATGACCTAAACCACAATAGTTGATACTTAAAACCCTCATTTTCCCATTGGGGTTTGATGTGGAACAAACCCCAAAAGTCCCTACTCATTTTGGAGTGTCTAAGCAGTCAACCCCTGACTAGCAATTGACTGCATCGTCAAACTCAAAGATGCCTCATCCACAAAATTCTATTCCTTGGAGAAAGCTCAATTATTAGAGACAAAAAATTGTAGAAGTAATGGTGAAGCCAATTTACACCACTTCAAGGGGCATAAATCTCCATAATCTTCAAAAGATCTCTTTTTAGGTTTTGTAGCCTTTTTTGACTTCATCTTAAAATGAAAGGTGATCATACTTACCCTTAAGTGTCTATCTAGAGGCTCCAATGATGCTGGACAACTGAAGTCCCCAAGTGGTAGGGAAAAAAACTCACTGGCCCTTTTCTTTCTTTCCTTTTACTGGTAACTCAAATTATTCAAAAGATAAGTACACTCATCCAAAATTGTACTAGCCAACTACACTTTTGGATACCTATGACACCTATTATTCTCTGATGAGTGACTGGTATGTTCAAATTTCAAGCTCTAAAGACGTAAATTGGGACACTGCTTCTTAGCAATTGGTGATGTAAAAGACAATTGCAATTCCAGGCTCACTTTCCTTAGTAAAAGAAAATCACAAAAAGATGTCAAATAGGCTTTATACATTGGTTTGAAATCTTCAAAATCAACCAATTTTGGTATAGTTTTAGAGAAAGGAGACTGAAGATCATTTAGTTGCAATTGCTCATTCACCTCACTAATGTTGTACTTGCCTTCCATATTGTCTACACGATTGGCTATCATGGAAATCAAAGAGTCAATACCTTGGGCCTTCCAATTATTGGAGGTAGACCTTCCAAGTACAAGATAGTGAGATTGAGTATGATCTATGTAATCACAATTGTTATGAATTTTAATGACTCTTTCATAAGTAACGTTGATCTAATGTCGAGCCCCTTAATAGTCCTCTAAAAAAAAGCTCTGCAATGGGGGTCTATTTACATCAATCTAGACCTTTACTTAAAGAAAATTCCAATCATGGTGCAAAGTATTTTTCAGATCAATCTCCACAGGAAAAACAAGTTTAGAAGCAATGAAATAACCTGTGGCTGGGTTCATATAAGTGGGAGGAAGCTTGTGGATTCGTACACAAATAGATGCTAAAGGCATGTGCATCATAAGGCAAGTTTGGCTGTGACATTTTGATCAAGATCATTGCCCCATCAAAAGTCCATGGAGCTTGTTCTTCCAATTGCCTCAAATCCTGCCACAAAGGAACTTGTACATGAAACCTATTTTCCCCACACCTGCAAGGACTTTAGTAGTTAAATCACCTCGTTAGAAATTAGTAATATGCCACTCTATAAAAGGGATTGAAAAATTCCAATAATAAACCTCCTTAATATGCACACAATGACGCAGCAACTCACAATTTTCCACTGTGATTTTGAAACCCAGTGAGAAGACCAATTGACTTTTATGTTGTTGAAGCTAGAACTAGGACTAAAAAATGGCATGATGGCAGGAAAAAAAAGCATTAACCGAGTAAACAAAGCTTGGATTTAAAAGCTCAAGACAAAGCAAAAGGTGGAGTAGCCAAAGCGATTGAGAAGTACACTACTTCATTTGAATGGCAGAAGGATGAACAAAAAACCAAGAAGATGTGTCCACAATGGAATTAATAGTAACAAAGTATTACCGCGTATGGCAAAGCGAATTGTCAACAGTTATGGTCTCCTCTCAGAAGCGGTGACACCAGCTGGGGTTCCATCGTGCCAACCATTATCAAACTCCAACTTTAAGAGCCCCGACTAGATCAAGGTGGAATGTCTAGAGCTAACAGGAACTCCCGCTTCGACTACAAGAGAAATAGACAACTTCAATTACAGGAGAATGAGACAAAAGCGCTGATGAAGAAGCAATAGGTTAACTTGGGAAATCGAAGACCAAAACTCACCAGTCCGGATGGCAATAGATCGCAATGGAAGATGATGAGAACTACCACCGATCAGGGATTACGAACCCAGGAATAAAGGCACGTGAAATCATGAGTTTTTCCATTCTAGAGAGCTTTACTTCTACCCTGATAGGTAATAAGGAATTAGCTTTCTTCTAGGGTTGAAAAACCATAAACCATGTTATTTCCTTTGCACTTACTGCAAAAATTATTACTTTACCAGCACTTAAAAAATTGCTGAAGTGATTATCGATGAGTTTTGAGACTGTCCACCTAACTGTAAGTACACTTAGTAACCCTGTTAGCTATGGATGGTTTCCATTCGTTAACCCATATGTTATCCATCTTTCAAAAAATAATCAGCCGCATGAAAAATCGGGCACAAACTTAAGTAGTTTCCTGGTTTGAGCCCCTTTCCCATACAATTCTTTACCTAGACCACCTACAACCCTAAATCGAAGACAAAACCAACCAGAAAGGGGGCGACGGTTCGGGCACACTGATTCTTCAAACGAGCCAGTGGCAGAGGAGGACAAGAGAAGTCACGTCTCTCCACGGAAAAGAGTATGACGGCAATAAGGGCGAAAAGAGTATAACATCATTCTAGAAAGATGGTGATTACGGTGGTATGTGAGAAGACTGAGTGGCCTAGGACGGTTCATGTGGTGGGTTCATGTACACTGATTCTTCTAATGCGCTAGTGACAGAGGATGAAAAGACAAGGCCCGTCTCCACATAGAAAAGAGTACGATGGCGATAAGGGTGAAAAAAGTACTACGTTGATCCGGGAGACGCTGATTGCGGTGGTTTGTGAGAAGGCCAAGTTTCGATCAGCTGCCTACAACGGTACCTGCGGTAGGTTGTGAGCAGGACAAAAGGTGCAATTCTAGATTTCAAACATTTTTTGTTGGATTTGTGTGTTGTTTGTCATGATTTTGTATTATTTTGTTTGCTGAGATTGTTTATCATAATCTTGATGTATTATCTAGTGGTGGGTATGAATGATCCCAAGTTTGATTTGTATGTCTATGTGATTCTGTGTATGATCCCAGGAGCAATTTGTTTGTCTACTGTTTTGTGTGAGTACTTCTAACTAACAGGATAACACATATGGTCATGTATGCTCCCACATTCAAAATGTCTGATATGTATTATTTGGGTTCGATTTGTATAAATATTGTATGCATGATTTACTGATTTTTTATTTGTATTGTCTGGTGGTGTTTATGTCTAATGAGAGAAATATTAATCTTGATGTATTGTCTGGTGGTGGGAATGTATGGTCCCAAGTTTGACATTTGTACCATTACTGTGTGTGTAAATTGGGTTGTATATGGGTATGACACTATGATTTTTCTTTTTGAATTATGTGATGGTGTTTATGTATCATGCTAGAAAGATGATTGTTCATCATTTTTCTGATTTTGTGTGTATTTTGTATGTTTTTGTTGTGTAATCTTGATGTATTGTCTAGTGGTAGGTATGTATGATCCCAAGTTCTGTCAACTATTGTAATATTGATGTATTGTATGGTGTTGTTTATGTATTATCCGTAAGTAGGAAAATATGGTTAAGATTGTACAGGAGGATGATGGAGACAGTGATACAAGCTCACAAGAGTCACTGGGGATACAATGCTCACAGTGCCAACTGTATGCTTCATTGCTTAAGGGTTTAAAAAATGTATCTTTTCCTAAAAATTTTAAAGTACGGCAAAATATTGAGTTCTGATAATGTCTTGCAGGATACCATTGATTAGTTCACTAATTGTGGTGAGACGAGTACGGTTGGACGAAAGTGGCACAACTATAAAAAGTGTCAAGGGGCGCAAAGATGCCGAATCTACTAAGAAAGTGAATGAACCCGATGTCGAGATCACTGGGTAAAATATAATAAAATTTTGATTGTAATAGTGCTTTCTATATATTTTCCTAAAAATTTTAATGTATGACGCTTAGTCAACATGTTACTTGTAGTAATTGACTGGATTACATGGAATGACAGAGTTAGTAAAATAGTTAAGGGTCCAAGGAGCAAGCACAAGCCGTTTTTGGTGCAACGTGCAAGGACAAGGTCAGAGACAAGAATAAATAACAAGAAGGATGTCATAGGAGAAGGAGGGCATACCTCAGGGTAAATTAAGTTGTGTTGTTTTCAAGTTGTGTTGTTATGGGAACAATTTGTCTTAAACTTTTTGTTGGTAAATGAATAGGGATAGTAAAAAACCAAGTGGGAAGAAGGGTGTTGAGTTGAGTGATGGTCACCCTACAGAGGTTGGACAAAAGGGTCATTTGAAAGGAGCCAGTAAAGTGCCTAAATGAAAGAGAGAAAATGAGCAAATGCAAGGAGCAAGAGTAGGTGTCACTAAGAATATGAGACAATCTTAGCGAAAAATGTATGGAACTGTGAATTGAATGTATAGTACTAATTATGAATTGTGTGTTCTAACATTTGTATCATGTTAAATATTGCAGTGGGAAGGAAGGAAAGGCTACAAAGAATAAGAGGGGGAAAGCAAAGGTGGCTGACGATGATGTATCATCAGAGTTGGCTGATGATGATGTATCATCTAGGGAAACTGGACAACTAGCTACTAAAATGGCCAAACGGAAGAGGATTGATCAGCATGGAATAGAAACTAATGTGTAATGGTTATTTAAAATATGTGTATGAATATAATTAAAATGTATTGTGCTAAATCGTAAATGTGTTACACAAAATGATGTGCAGGGAGAAAAAAAGGAAGGCTAACAAGAAAAATAAAGGGATATCAAGGGGCAATGATGATGAAAGATCGGTCGAGGAAGGGGACTTCAGCAGGTTATGGAATTTGCTTACCATATAACAATTGTGTGATGCTTCTATTGATTTGTCTGTTCATGTTTGAATATATATAATCACAGGTTTAATACAAAGTGTTCTCCACGAAAAATGGGAAAGGTTTTTGACAAGATATTGAAGTCTGAGAAACATGTTAGGATTGTTCAGGAAATAGGATTTGATCATTTGTTCAGGTTGAAGTGTAGGTTCCTGAGCAAGGAGTTGGTTGAGTGGCTAGTTGATAGGATAGATTCAGAGGATATGACGATGAGTTTAGGATCTAGTAGGCTAGAGTTCATGGCGGATGATGTGAGATTAATTCTAGGGATTCCCAATGGTAGTATTTCCATTGGTGGGAGCACATATATGGAATTGCGGGAAGCATTTATGGCAGACTGGCCAGGCTGTTGGTCCAAGAATCAAGATTGCCCGTACCTGACACAGTTGGATGATGCACTAGAGAAAGATGTGGAAGCTGGTGACCATTTAAAGAGGAATTTCCTAGTATCTATAGTTTCTAGGTTGCTTGCACCTGCAAGCAGAGCGCATAGTAGTTGGAGGTTTCGTAGGTTTATCCGTGATTTGAATGATGTGGCGGACATGAATTTCTGTGAGTATATACTTAACAAGTTAGCAAAGGCCATATTCAAATGGAAAGGCAAAGTAAAGCCACAGATGTTGAGTGGATGCTTACTTTTCCTACAAGTAAGTATGCTTTGTGTTGAACTGTTGTATTTTTGTATCAAACTGGATATCATATGTATGCGATTATGGAATGATTGCGTAGAATAGATATTGGTGTTAAACTGTAACAGATATGTGTTGACCTGTATTATGTTAACATGTAGATGATTTACCTCGACAAACTCATACCATTAGTCAGGTGACAAATTAAGAGAGAACTTCCACATATAAGAAATATGGAGCATGATGAAGTGGTCCAACGAATATATAAGGAGAGGACAAAGCTTGGGGGGTTCGGTAAGGGTTGTGTTATTCGTCAGTTTGATAAGATTGAAGCGAAATCAGCGCAAAATTTCCTGGAGGGACTTAGTATCCGGGTGATGGAAGATAAAGGTATGTATGTCCTTCAAGGAAAATAATATATAAAACTATTGGCCATATGTATACTAACGAACAGTTTGTGTGTGTGTGTGTGTGTGTTGTGAAAATGTAGCATAATGTAACATGAAATGAACTAGCAATGTGGAGGGAGATAATACTAAGAAAAATGTAATCGTGGAAGGGGACACTATTATGGAGGCCGGCACTATAGGGGGTGACAATATTAAGGAGAGTGAACCTTGGGAAGTAGAAGTGGATCTCTTGGTCAAGTATGGGAAAGAAGCAAGTGAATCATATAAGAGGTTCCATAGTCAGGTAGAACGGGTTAGTAGCCGTTTCCCCCAAGTTGAGATTAAGCTAGCATCATTTATACAGCCGAAGGATGCGGGAAATGTTAGCAGTTCACAGTTGACTCAGTTCATGGAAGAGTCATTGGAAATGATACATCAAATTACGCAAGCTTGCTGCCAGTTACTCTATGGAAACGCAGGTAATAAAAATTTGAATGAGTTAAGACATAACACACACACATATGACATATGGTATGAAACGTTGTAGGTATTTTGTAGGTATAAATGTCCCAGTTACTAACTAGGCACAGGGAGAGTGAGTAGAAGGTATGCATGATGAGGAAGAAGACCCAGGTATAACAGGGGCTAATAAGGAAGGTACAATTCATGCTCAATTGTGTGAATAGTGGTTTTGTTTATATGCTGTTATGTTGTTGTATCTTATTGCGTGTTCAATGTATTATCCAAAAAATGTACAGTGAATAAAGCGTCGGGCAGCAGCAAAGATGTTGCAAAGGCATCTAGATCCATAGGGGGGCCTACATTAGGTGATATATATGGGCTAAATGTTTTGTATTAGCATAGAACACCTTATGTATGTGATTGTGTGTTCATTGTGCTAGGTGTCAAAGGGAAATCGATATTGTGGATGGGGAGAATGAAAGAACAAGTTCGAAAAAGCACAGAAGACTTTTTGATCAAGCATCCGATTTGGAAGAAATCTAAGCCCACATGCCTAAGGTCTTCATTCATGCAACCGATGGGTAAAGAAGATCCAAAAAAATACCTGCCCCCCAAAGATGCTGTTGTTGTTGATTTCACAATAAGGTTGGAGTTGAACCATTCATAAGTATTTAATTCCAATTTTCCTTGCTAAATATATATCGACTAATATTAATACTGTATCATACTTGTTCTAAGGCAACTATTGTTCGATGACTTGCTGAACCATGTCGTAATGTGAGAAGGATTCCTGTCATTGCATGATAAGACTGAAATAGACATAACAGTAATGGATGCATGGTGCCTGGTCCTAAATGCTGAGGAGCGTAAGTGACCTATTGTGAGTTATTTTTGTTCACGGCACACATATCGGTGAGATACGTTGCGTAACTTTTGTATATAAGAAAAAACACAATTTGACATCTTGCAAAAAATATTGGTATTTGTAGTTAGTATTTGCTGTATACCATATTAAGGTGGAAATAAGTGCGGAGCAAATAAATGAAAACAAGAAAACATATGACAGATTGGTCGAGACAATTACGAACTGCGGTGAGGCGAACCACATATAGAACCTCATTGAATATGAATTGGTAAGCCTTATTGTCTTGTAGTTGGTAAATTGATATCTTATGTATTCTACTGTGATCTTAGTGTATTATTCTAGGGGCTGTTCGTGTGATACTGAGTTACTTGTGTGATTAAATTAATGTGTTATTTGTGTGATAATTATGGAGGTATCTTGTGTATAACTACTGTGTACTTTATGTATTATTCTATGAGCTTTTTGTGTGCTACTATGTACTTTATGTATTATTCTGGGAGCTGTTTGTGATACTATGTGAGTAATGGGTGATTATTTTGGAGGTATCTTATGTATACTGCTATGTACACTTATGTATTATTTTGAGAGTTGTTTGTGTGCTATTGTGTATTTTATATATTATTTTGGGAGCTATTTTTGACACTGTGTGAGTAATTGGCGATTATTATATAGGTATCTTGTGTATACTACTGTGGAATTAGTGTATTATTCTACGTGTTGCTTGTGTGATACTGTGTGAGTAATGTGTTAAATTGCGTACTCATGGGGATAGGCTGACATATTTGTCTGGTTATTATGCAGGTATCTTATGTATGCTACTGTGTGACTCATGTATTCTTTTGGGTGCTGTTAGATTAATAATGAGTCATATTTGTGTGATTATTACACAGGTGTTCTTCCCTATTTTACATTTTGGCCACTATTTCGTTGTATGCATTAACTTTAAAAACAGTGTTATACAAGTCCTGAACAATTTGACGGAGGACTTTCATTTCTATGGGGAGTTAGAAGGTCAAATTGTAAGTAATACTCTCAACATACCTTTTGCTTGTGTGTTGGTTGTTGAGAGAATAAACTTATGTAGTTTCCACATGTGCATTTTATCTTCCAGAGCATTCTTTTCACGCAATATCTTAAGTGTATCAAGCACCCGAAAGCGGCAGATTTCATGAAATATGAGTGATGCCATTTCATGCCTACTTGGAAGAGTAAAATGAAAGGGCAATCTTAGTTGTCTAATGTTAAGGACTGCGGCGTCTTCACGATGAAGCATATGGAACTTTTTGAGGGTGGAGCATTTGATAGCGATCTTGGACCGGTATGCTATTTGTTCTTCTTTATTCTGGAGTTATGTGTATTGTAAATCATACCTGAATACTAGATTTGCATCAATTATAGGATAGGGCATCTCGATACCATAGCCGTGTTATTGCAGCGACAATTTTAGAGCATGAAGCAAACAAAGTTAGGGAGCAAATCATTGCAGATGCGAACAAAGCCATAGAAAAGGAAGCATAATGTTGACGCAACATGATTGTGGTTTTAAACATTATTTGTTTAGTTCTGACTTTTGGTTAACACCTTGTGGATTTGTGAATTCAGTTGTTAGCTTCCAAGTATTTATGTGAGGATTTGTTAGCACCCATATTTATTTATAGTTACACAACCATTGGCCAACACGTCAATACATAATATTTATATCCATAAACATATGGAATTGAAGCAGCGTAAAAATGTAAGCCAAATTGTATCAAGTTTACAAAGATACATTATAGAAAATGGAACGAATGCAAGTGCAGGCAAACATGAGACAAGTCCTGCAAAAACTCATGCAAGTATTAATTAGTTGTCATACATTTTGGTTGCAGTTGCACACGTGTGAGTCCCGATAATGTACAAACTATAGTCATTTATTATGCAAACTAATTGAATTTAAACAGTTACATAATTAAATGAGTTTCATGCAAAAAAAAAACATACATATTCTTAGTCATTATTGTGCAAATGAGAAACTTAGCGAATGAACTAACTCCCGCATTGTCTCAAAAAAAAAAAAAACACATCAAGGACGTAGTTACAAATGAAGCTACTTCCTTTTCCGAGTTCTCGAATGCTACTCTCAGCAACGCTTTTGTACCTTTTTCGCCCAAAGGTGTTAGTTTTCACAAATTCAGGATCCTTGAGTTGTGAACTTCTTGCGGTCAGATAAGAAGAGAACTCAGGTTTGCTGCCATACAAGTGCCTTACAGAACGTTTCAATGACTGGAGGCCTTCATCAAAACATTTTCTACCTACAGAGTCATTCATGCAATGGGCAACTAAATTATAACACTCACGCATAGTGTTCGTGTGCCAGCAAAATCGTTGTAGCCCCTCTTGCCCTTCATTAGAACCCATCAGCTCATCAGAGTATGTCCTCACATTCTTTGACCATCTTTTCATGATATACTGATCAGGTATCCTTTTTTCACCCCTCAAATCTAAAATGCGCAAAGCATGAGCACACAGGTACCCTTGTTGGTTAAAGAACTTGCACGAGCACTCCACATTTTCATCAACGGCTCATATCTAACAAAACACACACGAGGATCTCGGCAGCCCAAGGATACATTATAACACTCAACCCCACCATCATTTCTAACAAGCTAGAATTTTGTGCCAGACGCAAAACTAAATTGCTCCTGAAAGTCTTTGAACAATCTAAAACTATAAATGGTGGACGCATGAATCAAAATATCATTCACCAAAAAAACCTCATACTCCCTAAAGTTATTAAAATCTGTCTCAAGCTCATTATGCCTCCATTCTTTAACTTGTCCCTCAATTGCTTTGAAAATATCAAGCAAGCCCATCTACTTATTGGCACGTAAAGTAAGGACACTATTTGTGCTCTCACTCCGTTGTGTGGACAATGTACTTATAAGAATTTATGAACAAAAAATCATATAAGCACACAATAATAGTGTAGGATAATACATCTGTCAGATAGTACTATACAATACAGTAATATAATAATACAAATACATTATTAATTGACAGTATGATAGTCGAAGTAAAAAACTTGAACATATAACTAATCCATGGACACACACAAAACTGTGCTAGATTGATACAATAGATATATTCAAAGTAATTGATTAAATACCTGTCGAGAAAATGTCCCTGTATAAACATGGAGCCCACCTTTCACGTATCATCCGAAGTGATTTTAACCAATTATCATCTGAGCACCCAAATTCATCACACATTTCATTCCAATTACGCTCAAGCTCGTCGTCGATCAAACAATCATAAATGCACTTCAACAATTTGGCACGAAAACTAACCCGGCAACACAAATGACGAAGCTTAGTAGGTACCATCTCTGATATGTGCCACAAACATAACCTATGCTTAGTTTCCTTCAAGACACTATCAAATGCATGTAAGAAAGCATTGTCTTGGTCTGAGAACAACATCTTTGGCTCGATTCCATCCATACTACTTAAGAAGGCCTTCAGGAGCCATTCAAAAGCCCTTGCTTTTTGCTCCACTAAGAACGCACAGCCAAACATAACATTCTGTCGATGGTGGTTCGCCTTAACAACTGGCACACAAAACATATTATACCAGTTCGTCCAATACGTTGTGTCCACCAAGACTAAATCTCCAAACAGAAGATAATCAGCCTTCATTTGACCATCACGCCAAAAGAAATTGCTTAACCTACCCATCCCATCAACCTCGATGGTATAGAAAAAATCTGGGTCAGTCTTGGCACATTCTTTGAAACTCTCAACTAATGATGCAACATCACCCTAGGCAGCAACCTCAGCCCTTACGGATGCAACTTTGTTGTACAAAGTTTTTTTCTTAACTCCAGACTACTCAGGTCCACCTGCTTCATTGTTCAACACCCTAAATGTATCAATAACTCTAATACCATTGTTCACCAATCACATTAGCGTCCCGAATTGCTCCCCCATCATCTCTTTACTTATGTTCAGCAAATGCCGCATCTGTGTCGGCATAAATGGATGGTTGTGGTCCCTATTATGCCGAACACAAATCCACTGCCCATCCTCCTTACATTTAAACCAAATATGGGCAGTGCAGCCACACCTCAATGTATGCTTCTGATACGATACTTCCCTATCATTATTCTTCGCCGAATTCCTTGTCCCATGCCTATGACAACAAAACTCAGCATCATACACTACTTCACGCCTCTTCCGAACTCTATTCCGACGAGCCTTGAACGCATTCTCAATAGCATATCTACTAAAAAATGTGAAAGCAACTTCTAAATTCTCGAAAAAAAGTCCTTCTAAAGAATCTTGTTCAATTCCACTTAACAATTAAAACACAAAATGCAAATTATTTTCTTCGATTAATGTACCTACAACATTTAGAAACCTAGAATGATAAAAAGGGTTAGACAACTAATAATATATACATACAATCGATAAATACATAATTCACATGAATAAACACATTAAAATGCAAATTGAAATATAAAATGGAACCTATTACATCAGAACAATGGATAATACAAACATATAACAGATAAATACATAATTTATATAGAAACACACATACTAAGCCCTGTAACACACATAAAGTAATAATGACCGGTGTGTTGCAAAAAATTACAAAACACGTGCCAGTAGCATGCATCTTATACCCACCCTCATCGACCCCTTTACTCCGCTCCCCTGTACCAGATACAACCTGATCATCTTCTTTTACAAATGTACCTATGAAAATTTAGAAAGCAGGACCAGAAGTAAGAAATGGGCAAAACCACCACAATAGAATATGACAAGATGAATGAAACGAATAATACAAACATATAACAGATAAACACATATTTTATACAGAGACACACATAGTAAACTTTGTACCACAAAAAAAAAATAATCAGTGTGAAGAAAACAATACAAGACATAACAGTTGCATGCATCTGACACCCACCATCATCGAACCCTTCATTCTGCCTCCCTCCATCAGCTACAACCTGATCATCTTCTTCTATGAAAGTACCTATTAACTAAAAGTAAGAATTGGCAAAAATATCACAACAGAGGAAGGCAAAAAAAAAAAAACACACCTCCACCATCATCGTCACAATCTTCACCACAAATGTCACCATTACACATGCCATTGCCACCCTCAACTTCTTCATTCTCAATATCGAACAAATTGGAAATATAAGGCTCGTTCAAATCTAACAACATACTCATCAGTTGAACATGTTAAAAATTGTAGAATTGTGAGGGAAAAAAAAAACTATAACAGAAACTTGTTGCTGTTGCAACTCGTGAATGATAAGAAAAAATGAAGACTTTGAATTCAATAGAATTAAATACAACTAAAATGCCATAATCAAAAATTTTAAATAAAGGTAATATCCAATTAGTACCCAATTAAATCTTACACACTTAACGCACAAAACCTACCATAAATGATCCAAATTAAACGAAAATTAGGTCCAATTTCACGCCATCCACTGAAAGCACATACACTTATGTGGATGTAAGATTTTACGGATTATCGATCATTGTTTATCTACAGTAAACCGATTCGGTAATTAATATATTGTTATAATTTTGGAAAAATTACCTAGACCTCTTAAGGTTTGTTGAAGTGATTATCAATCGTTGTTTATCTACAGCAAACTAGGTAAATTGTACCTGTGGCCCCTAACCTTTTATTATTGTCCTATTTTAGACCCAAATCTCAAAACTTTACATAAGACGTCCTTAACCTTAATTTTTTTTTTTTATGTTAGACCTTTGGAAGATGGAAAGTGTTAAAAATAACGGAAATAGCAATGTGGCATGCTAGGTTGGAGTAGTTGGCCACGTGGCACAATGAATTACCAGCTATAAATGTTTGCAGTTGGCCACATCAGACATTTAAGGCCTATGTTACAAAAAAATGAAGAAATTTAGGGCCTATATGGGGTTAGCGCACATTTCTCCCTCCTCCTCCCTCCCCCGCCTCCTCTTGCCTCGACCGATTAACTCCGATTGCTGCATGATTTCGTCCAATTTCAACCCTCGATTTCACGTTCCTCTACTTCACCCTTGATTTAGTTCGATTCCAGCCCCTGATTTCAACCCTCCATTTCAACCCTTGATTTCACCCTCATTTTTGTTCGTTGTTTGCTTCTACCATCCTCGCTTTCAGTCACTGTTTGATTCTTCGACTGATTGCGCTTTACTTTTTATTCTTTTTTTCTTTCATCATTTTCCACGTTAGTGCCATTGTGGCAAATTGCCCATGCTAACATCCCACATGACTAATTTCATCAATTTTAACATTTTCTATTTGCAAAATGTCTAAAATGAAACAAAAAACTGAGGTTGAGAACGCCTCATGCAAGATTTTGAGATTAGGTCCAAAATAAGATAATAATAAAAGGCTATGGCCCACGGGTGCAATTTACCCATAGCAAACTAGTTCAGTAATTAATATATTGTTAAAATTTTCGCAGAATTACCTAAACCCCTAAGGTTTGGGCGAACCTACACTTGTACCTCCCATTTTTCAGATACTTACACTTTAAATAGGAGACACAAGTATAGGATCGTCCAAACCTTAGGGGAGGTTAGGTAATTTTCCATATAACTTTCCACATTTCTAAAAACATTTAGAGATTAGCTACATTCATGCATGTAGTTTGTACCTATCCTTGAAGATGATGGCCCAAATAATTTTTGCGGACATAAATTGTACAACTTATGATTTGTGAACAAATTGACCTTTCTCCAGTCTGGACCCAACTTTGTCTTCTTTATGTTTTAATAAATAAATAATGTTGTATTTTAAAACTATGCTTGAGATTCGGTTAACTTTACTGTATTTTTTTTAAATGCACTAATTTCATTTATTCAACTTTTCTTTAATTTGGAGTCAGTATCAATATATCATTTAATGATGGATTATCTTTTTATAATTGACTCATAACTAGAGTTAATGAAATAGTGAACATTCATAAACAATAATTGTAATAATAATAATAATAATAATAATAATAATAATAATAATAATAATAATAATAATAATAATAAGTGTACACATCATTATTTTTTATGACTCGGGCATGGCATGGCAAAATGTGCTGGGCCTGGGATAGGGTTTTTTTTTTTTTTAAATTTTGTGACTTTTTTAATTTAAATATTTTTTGGACATATTTCTTTATTTTTTTTAAAAGGGTTAATTTTTTGTTTTTTTTGAAACACCATTACTAGTGTAATTTTTATTAATAGAAAAGCCAAGCAATACTTAAAAACAAGTAGGAACGACCTTACATGGCAAAATGGTTAAACATTCCAAAAATAGAACAAAAAGGGAAACTATGTTCTATTCTGCACAGCAAAATCAGATCACACTATTACTAGCTTCTAAAAGCCGTGAAAGCTCCACTATTCAGACTACAGGAAAGTACAGTGCCCTTACCATTTTGCCCCCTTGGGTGTCGCTCACGCGCAAGCAGAGTGTGTCTTTTTTTTTTTTTTGACATGATTGCTTCTTTTTTGGAAGCTTGATTAGCTTTTCGGAAAACAATGGGTTTCTTGAGAGCGTGTCTCACTATTGTCCCACTCTCATTCTGTTTCAGGTGTCTTTCCGGTGAAATACATTTCCAGCTCTTATATTATTTCCGTTTCCCATATTAGACCCTAAGCTTGATCTGTTTTCCATTTTGGTCTTTGAATGTAATAACTACTTTATTATAGTAATTCACCATGGTTTGTTTTTTTGTTTGTAAAATAGAGCTTTTTTCTTAACTTTTGTTAAGTCAATTGTTAAACTCTTAATACCTAAATTTTTCACTTTTTCTCTCTTGGTCCCTAAACTATTTTTGTTGTTTTTCTTCATTATTGCTTTCTCAAAGAAAACTTGAGTCACTATGATTTGTCCTCTTTAGTATAATTTTGGTTGATTCCACTTTACCCAATTTATTTGTTTTCTTTATCTTTTACCTTTACTATATTAATGGTTAAACCATTCATTTATTAACATAAATTAAACACAATTTTGTATTTTTTTATGATGTATTATTTTCTAAAGTAAAACATTAGTTACCATTAACATAGTAAAGGTTAAAATAAAAACTCTATAGTTTAATAAAGTAATCAGGTCAATAATTTCTAAAATTGAAAGTGAGTTTTTCTAAATAAACTTTTTATCTATATTAAAAATTGAAATTTAAATTGATAAGAGATAAAATTTTTTAGCCAATTATTCTTTAATTACAAAAAAAAATATCCATCAATTTAAAAAATGTACAATATTATGTTTCACAGTTTTATGTTTTGATCATAACTGATAGTTTTAATGATAAGAACATAACATTAAAAAAAACTTAACTCAAAATTAAGATAAAATAAAATTTTAATTAATGAACATAAATTTATGACTTAGAATTTTTAAATTATTATTATTGATATTTATTTTAATGATAAATATACTTAAAAAATTACCCACTACAACGTGCGGGTCAAACATAACCTCGTACATGCTAAGAACCGAAAAGAAAAATCTAAGATGCCAAGGCCCTATTATTATCTTGCATCTCATCATCCAAACTTTTCTAGTCTTGCTTTCTTAAGGCCGCAAAACCCCAGTCTCGATTGTACACACAGGCCTCCACTACTTTTGGAGTCAACTAAGCCTGTTTCTCTAATATGACTAGTTTACCAGCATTGAATGTCGACTCAGATGTAACAATGGAAATTGGAACCGCAAGAACTTCCTTCACAAGGATGGATAAAATCAGAAATTGTTTACTTTTCACTTTCCACTACTCCAAAATGTCATCCTCACTTGTCCCAAATGAGGTGGGGAGTAATCATCTACTTCTGCTAGGCTAGAGGATGTGGGTTGGGGATGCTTCAGTAGTTATTCCGTGGGGTTGAATGGTGCTAATGATGAGGAGGATGAACCGGCATCAATGTCTTATCTTTGTAGTGAGATGAATACTCATTGTAGAGCTCTCACAAGTGCTCATCTACTTCCACCATCATACCTAAACAATTGATATGCTACATTTCCAAAAAAACTATAATATCCCTTAAGTAAAGATAATATATCCGAAATTTTAATGATCAGGTTAAGGGAAGATGCAAGTAAAAACATGGGGGGATGTTTGTAAAATATGAAACCAACTTGTCCTTCGTTCCTTAGATGATGTCTTTTAAAAATGGATCCGTCTTGTACTGATTCAAAACATAAACAATATTTACCAAATACATCAAAACCTTGTGGGTAGTGAGATAGTAAACACAAAAAGAAAAAATAGTTGCCTTATAAAAATGCCATAATAATTGATAAAGGTTATAACACTTGTCCTATATTTCAGTTGTCAAAAGTTCAAAGTTTGATTTCAAGTTAAAAAACACAGTTAAATGAGTTGCATGTTGTATGTATCCTTCAACATCTCATATGTTGAGTTTCAATGAATAAGACAATCAAGTTTAAAATGTTTCCAATAAAATGATTGGTTGTTTTGAAGACAATATTTTTTGAATTCACGGCTAATTTTGGGCCTAGACTTCAAATATATTAATGCAACTCAAATTGGATAGATTTCCATTTGCAAAACCTCAAGGCCTTTTTGTACACACAAGTTTAAAATATCACACATGCATCTAACATGGAAAAAAACACCATCCCGATGGGGTTTCAAAGCATTATAGAGTTCTTAGGCCATTAAATTATTATTAAAGACATTGTCAAAACTAATGCAGGAAACTTTGTCAGCAAAAAAAAATTCACAAAGTTTATCTTAATGCTTTAACAGTTATTATACCCATATGGTCAGATTCTACGCATTTGAAAGCAAGAATCCTTTTTTAAATGACCCAATCGTCATCTATCCAATGTGCGGCAACACAAAAATAATCGTATCCTATAAAAGACATCCACATGTCACTAGTAAAAGTAATGCAATGATCAAGTGAACAAAAAAGAGCTTGCAGATTAGATTTATCTAATCCAGGCATTATAAATGCTTCTCTTTATGCAGTTATCCTAGATGTCTTTCTAATGGCCGAGTTGAAATTAGACCTAATCCAATTTTCTAAATGCATTTCTTCAACTTGCCTAAAGGTTTTTCCATAAG
Organism: Aquilaria sinensis; assembly: GCA_005392925.1. NCBI lineage: Eukaryota > Viridiplantae > Streptophyta > Magnoliopsida > Malvales > Thymelaeaceae > Aquilaria > Aquilaria sinensis. The sequence goes on along the minus strand of SMDT01000378.1, from coordinate 36,537 downwards.
CATCATCCATTTAACCATATCTTCCCTACATTGTTACTGATGTTGGCGGGCTCAGGGGCATCTTGGATATGAATTCCCTTTTGGGCTAAACTTTTGTGATGAAAGAACAACCCTAAGCCGGTGTTGGACGTGTGGAGCTAGTACTTGTCCTTGAAGCTATTGACTTGATGAAAATTGATGAAAGATTAATGAGAGATTAAGAAAAAATTAGGAGGATATTAAGAAAATTGGTGGAGAGCTTGAAAAGAGTTGTAGAGATAGTAGTACATATAGAGAGGAGAATATTAGAATTTGTATGAGCAAGTGAGGAAATGAGAGTAGGTGTTTATAGGATTGACCAAAATTTTGTTGGACAAAAATATCATCAAAAACTGGTTGTTTATAGGGGTTGGGTTAGGATAAATCAGCTTTTAGGGTTAAATGGCCGTTTAATAGGGGAAGCTATCCTTAGTGTGTAATTTCACCATTTTTTAACTTCAGGATTGTTAGAAGTTGTTGCTAGAAATGGTAAGTCCGCTTGGACTGGACTGCACTAGCACAGAAAAAACAAGCCGGTCTTGACCTGTGGCTGGGCTTGGGCCTTTATTGAGCCTCGATCGGTTCTAGGTTCATGCTTGTCAAGCCCATCCTTCACTTCCCGAGCCTTCTCCATGCCAACGCAAGTCTAGCTTTGATCGTGCTTGGGCCAGTTTTAACCTAAGCTGGTTATGGGTTGGCCCGGGTCGGCTCGGCCCACTGCTCACCATTGATTACCAGTGTAAGATTCATTTTGTGCTTATATTGGTGTGCATTGGATTCAGTTAGCTTATGCTCCCTCTATTTCATATTTGTTGCTTCATTTGGTTTCACCAGGAATTTAAGCAATAAAAGTTTTTACTTTTTTTTTTTCACTTTTCTCTTTAGTTTTTTTCAAGTAAATCAAGAAAATTGGAAATACAGATATTAGGATAATGTTTGAAAGGTACTATGGCAAAATAAGTTACTAAGTATGGAAATATTGTAAAGATTTTAGACGGCTCAGAAAGGAAAATGAAGCAAGATTGGTTGGACGGGAGGAGTAATATTTAATATGATAGATTTCCTAGAGAAAATTAGGTTTAGGCTGAGATAAGAAGGGGCTAAATATAACTCGTTCAATGTAATACTACCTTTGTCCAAAGTTTTCTACATTATTTCAATTTTCTTTGACTTAAATTTAACTTAAATTTATTTATACTAATATTTGATATAAATTTTTTTAAAAATTATATTTAAAAAGTCTAAGTTAAAATTTTTTTATCGATTATTAATATAAATGAATTTAAGTCAAATTTAATTCACAAAACTGAAAATTGTGTAATGAATTTGGGATAGATTTGGCCATGCTATCCCCCATCCCTTTTCTTCTTCCCTTTTCGTAATACTTCTAAATCTTTACTTGTAAAATGGTTTTGAACTAAAAAAAACAACTAAACAAAGTAAATTGCTTCTGAATTGTGGAAAAAGCAAATAAACATAGGGGTGATCACTATTCGGTTAAAACTGAAAAACTGAAAAAAATTGAAAATTCGGTTTGATTAATTTGGTTTTTTGGTTTGGTTTCGGTTGAAACCTAATAAAGAGAATATCGATTTCGGTTTACTTTTGGTTGTGAGTGTCGGTCATTTTGGTAACCGAAAAAACCAAAATTTCTTTATGTCATATTTGAGGTTTTGGTAGGCCAAATGACAGATTTAAAAGGAAGAAGGTATGATTGGAAGGTAGATAGAAGATTGATGGCTATTTTGGGGTTTTGTCATCATAAGTTCATCCTCCTCCGCGGCTCCGCCCATCGCTCGACTCCGTATTACCGCCTATGGCCTCGCTTCCTCCCTCCCCCCCGCTGCCTGCACTCACCCTCCACACCCTCCCCCTTGCCCCCGCCATCTGACCTTGCCTCTACCCTGGCCCTCTCCAACTGCCATCGCCCTCTAGGCCTCCACTCCCCGGTGCCCTCTCCCTCCACTCCCTGGCGCCCTTTCCCCCGCCATCGGACCTCACTTCTATTCTCAGCCCCGTCGTCAGCCCTTTGCTCCTAAACCGAGAAGACTTCGATGAGAAAACGACGATGCCAATGTCTAGTCACACCGACGACCGTATTGATGTAACTTTTGGCTTAACCCCAAACTGATCCTCTATTTCTATTCAAATAGTCTAACAAGGTACACAAATACTAAAGTTTACATTTTATTCACTAGAGCAGAAAATTAGAGTTAGTATTTCAGTTATTTAGGGTTGAAATCGAACCGAACTAAAAAATTTGGTTTGGTTTTACTTCGGTTCCATCCTTCTATTCGGTTAATTTAGTTTGTTATAATAAAAAACCAAAAACTGAAAAAACCAAAAATTTCGGTTCGGTTTCAACCAAAAAAACCGAACGATCACCCCTAAACAAACAAATTAACAAGATAACTAAGAACACTACTATATGCTGATCAACAAAAATTTAAACATGGATTGGCAAAAACAAGTATGACTACTACAATATTAATTTGAATCAATTCATTTTAACTTAAGTTAACTTAATCCAAAATGTGTTATTTTTATTTTTATATTTTTTTACCTGGAACTAATTTTTCTTAAAGGCCAATGTTGTTTAGGCCTTATAATCCATTAAAAATACAACTTTGATAGTCCTATTAAATTTTTATGAATTTTTCTTTTGTAATGCCTAGAAATAGAAAATTTATAGAAATTTAATAATGTCATGAAAATTTATATTCAAATTGAGTATTATATCTACATAATAGTAGCTTTCTAATGAAATTGATTCTAGGTAAAAAAATATGTAAAAATTAGAACAAATCATTATGAATTAAGTTGACTTAATTTAAAATGAATTGACTCAAATAAATGTATAGAAAAAAAACCAAGACAACAAATGTATAGTGATGGCCTTGTTGGACGGCCACCTCCACTGTGTGGTGTAGTGCATGTAGCAGGGATCTCAGGGCGTGCTGATGAGGTTCGCTTGTGATGACCGGCAGCATTTTCGTGTGGCAGGCAAGGTGAGGCTGTCAAGGACTTCCAGCAGGGGAGGGTGCCCGAAACAAGAGCCCCTTAGGAGAACCTGCCTGAAAATACTCAGAAAATGGGGGTTAGGAGGTCCCCGGAGTCTTTTTCCGGGGAAGAACCTCCGACGCCCAAGTCAGCACTATAGAGGGGGAAGGAAAGATAGTAGTAAGGGCAAAAGTTCCTTGCCTGCCGCGTTCTCCCTAGAGCGGGAGGGTGAGAGAGAAAGAGAGGGGGAGAGAGAAAGAGAGCCCCCCTGTGATTATTGCCCTGGTATATATAGGAGGGGGTGAGCCCCTCAGATTGTAGCACGTGTATGGACGAGTACCATTCGTACTTCTGGGTGCGGGGGGAGGTCCCTAGCCGCCTGTAGGCTCCTCGAGCCATGAGCTGCGATAATCATAACCCGGGATGACAGGGCATAGGCAGTGGCGACGCGTCAGAGTGCCTGTGAGGACGGCATATAGGGTGTACGGGCGTAATGTCAAAGGCTCCTTGATGGCTCCTGGCGTACCTCCGAGGTCCCTTTGGTTGGTGTCTTACTTTAAAGTGAGGGACCTTTTCCCGGAGTCACAGTGGTACTTCGGGGCTTCCCCTAGGTTCGAAGTTAATCCTTCAGGGAACTTTCACCTGCAGAAGGTGGATGGCACTTCTCCCCGAAGCTAACTCGGTCGCCTTCCGATGGAGGCGATATGGGCAGTTTCCCGAGGTTGGTATTGGCGGGCTGCCGAGGTCACGTGCCTTAGGCGTTTGGCTCCTTCCTTTCCGGGGTCTTTAGATGTTCAGGGCGATAGCACTTTGGCTATCACATGCCCCCCCTTAGGAAGTCGGAGTCGAGACTTCGGCCAATGGTCCTTTTGTGGGCGCTTTTCAGGACTTGGGGTGTTCCGTTCGCAGGGGAGGCATTTCACCACCTGGGGGCATGGTTTGTTCGGACAGGTGTCACCTGTTTGTCCTTTGGTGTCCTCGAGATACCAACCTCTTTACTTTTTCCTGCCATGGGTTAGTGGGCCGTCCCATTTTGAAACTAGGCGTGTCAGTGTGGGGCGATGTACCCATGCTTTCAAAATGTCAGAAAATGTGTCCTAGTTTATCATGACGGGTGACACGTGGCAAGTACTAGTTGGGATGGGTATGTCTTTTCGCACACGGGGGGCAATTATGGTGACGTTTCGTCTTCGCATAGCAATTATGACACCTTTTCGGCTTCCCTTTCTCAATCTATATAAGCCTCATCTTGTCATTCTCCCCATTTTTTTTCTTTGCTCTTATTTTGCTCTCGTTTGCTCTTGTGTCTTTGCTTGCCTTTCTCCTTTTTCCGGCGACGGTTTTTACGGCGGAGCAATTCCCGGCATCTTTTACGATGGCGTCCAGGAATCCTGATTTCGGTAAGACTTTTGGTGTGTTCTTTCTTCGGTTTCTGCTTTTCTCTTCCTGAAGTCGTTTTCCTTCTTTCTGAAGTCTCTTTTTTGACCAACCATGCCTCCGGCTATTCCCGAGAGTTAGCAGTCTCTTATGTCTCACTCTTGTTGCTCTACTTTGGAAAAATTAGAGAAGTGGACTACCAAATTTTTTCTTCCCTCTTACGTCACCACAAGGTTACCCCACCTCAGTCATTTCAGTTTTATGAATCAGGACGACGAGGTTACCATTTTTCGGGCCCAACTGAAGGTTGAACTTCGGTATCCTCCAGTGAGGATGATTTGTGACTTTTGCCAATTTCATGGCATAGCTGTAAATCAGCTTCCTCCCAACTCGTACTGCTATTTCAACACCTTCCTCTGCATGTGTGGGGTCTTTGGGGTAGAACTCCATTTTATCCTGTTCATGTAGTATTATAAGCTCTATCCGGTTCCGAAGGGTGGCTTTTATTTCATGCTACCTCGGGGATTTGGAAGCAAGAAATTTATGTTTACCTTCGCTACCAATGATAGTTGACGAGGGTGGCAAAGGAAGTTCTTCTTCCTAAAAGTGGCAGAGGCCTGGTCGTATGTTCCGACTAAGTGGGCTCGGGGTAAGCTGGAGACGGATGCCGTGGATCCCAAAAAGTTGCTAACTCCCGAGTTGGCGGCGAGGTTTGAGGATTTCAACTGACGTATTCGGGCTGTTGCCAACTGGGATGTCGAGGTCCCTTCATGCTCCCTCTACCCCTTCCCCATCAATTGGAAGCTTATGACCAAGGAGGTCCTACGGGAATTGGGGTTTGTTACGGAGCATAAGACGGATCTCGGCATGCCAGCTCCCGCCATCGAAGGGAAGGAGTCCTGGCTAGTAAACCTCATTCGGAGCGAACTTACTTATGAAGCCTTTCTTGAAAGTGAGTTTCCTTTCAAAGTTTTCTGCATAAATGCCTGTATGGACTCACACTGATGTTTTCCCCTTTTTTCAGAGATGGGAGACGAGTCTGCTACCTACTACAAGTCTCTCTTCCTTGGTCAGGCCAAGAAAAGAGAGCAAACGAAGAAAGGCATCTCTAAGAGGCGCAAGACTACTGGGAGCGGACCGTCTTCGACCACGAAGGGAAAGAAGGATACCCGTCTTCCTCCCTCGGAGGATGTGGCGGAGGTCGGAGGTGCCATTGCAACTTCCACGGAGGTTGGTGGTGTCATTGCAACTTCCACCAAGGTTGCAACTCTTGCCGAACCTAAAATTCCCGCAAAGGTTCTCGCCGGGGTGGTGGCGGTTACTGTTTCTCTGAGTCCCACCACGTCAATGGATCTTCTAGGCTTTTTGGCTGGTAATCCCTCTGCCGAGGAGTTGGAAAAACACCGAAGGGACAAAGGCAAACATGTCCCTGCCGATGTGGAAGAGGTCCGGGACTTCGACGACGATGTTGCTGAGGTTGCGCCAGGTTTGTCTATTATCTTCTTTTCGATTTTCGCAATCTCATGGCTTTCTCAGTCAAGAAGTTTTGCTTGATAAGGTGCATGTTTTCTATTTTGCAGAGGATCTGGTGCCCTCAGCTTTGATGGTTGAGCAGCCCAAAGGTGGGCTCTTCGGGATTCCCACGTCCCAAAACACAGTTCCAAGGGAGCCGTTCTGGTCCTTCACGGAGGACATGAATCTGTTCTCCGAGGATTGCCGGGAAATGGCTCCCCAGATGGCGAGGGGCATACTCACCCAGGCTTCCTTCAAGGTAGTTGCCAAGGAGTGTGCCTCCGAGGATTCCCTTGCCGCTAGAGTTTCCGAGCATGCCGCTCAGGTAGTTCTTCATGCTCCTTTATTTTTCCCTCCCACTTTTTTGCCTAAGTGTTTTGGCTTTTCCTTGCGTGGCTTTTACTAACTACCTTCTTTCTTTTTTCTTTGCGGCTCCTAGGGTATAGTGGGTACCTTCGGGCTTAGGCGGCAAAGCAATCTTCTGTCCGAGCTTGGGCCGAAGATAAATTGGAGAAGGCCAAGGTCTTCTGTGCTAACTTGGTTGTGACAAACACCGAGTTGAGTCGTATAGCCAAGCAGAAGGTTGCCCAGCTTCGAGAGGAGTTCTTGAAGGGCCAAGAGGATCTCTTGAAGGACTTCTCCAAGAAGATGTCCAACCTTGGTGAGAAGGTTGTGAGCTTAACCTCGGCCAATGAGGCCATACAGAAGGAGAAAGAAAAAGAAGCTGCTCTCCCGACAAAGGCTCTTGCCGACAAAGCCGAACTTCAAGCCCAGGTTGACTCGCTGAAGAAGGATTTAGAGAAGAAGAAGAAGATAAAGGAGCTGGAGAAGGAGGTCGCCAATCTTCAGAAGGAGGTTTCCGATCTTCAGAATGAGGCGGACAAATTGGACATAGAAAAAGACAAAGCCGTCCAGGTGACGAAGGTTGCCTTTTAGGACGGCTTCTGCTTAGCTCGTCACCAATTTTTGAAGAAATATCCGGACCTAGACCCTTCTTTCTTGGCTGCCCTGGATATTCCCGAGGGTCCTCAGTGGACTTCGTCAAAAGTTGAGTTCTTCAACTTGCCATCTGCCCCTCTTCCTGCACCGAAGGTGGCAGTTAAAGACACAGGAGCCGGAGCTTCCCATGGCGCCGGGGTCCCTTAGATATTCTAGGGCCTTTGCTTTCCTCTTTTTTCCTTGTTTTTCTTCTTGTATCCTTTTCCTTGTACCAAGACCTTCTTCAATGAATTTTCCTTCATAATTTGGTTGAGTCTTTTTTGAGCAATTTTTTCCTGTTGTCCCGACCACTTTCAGTTGAAGGACTTTGGAAAGGTACATTTTGCTCGTTTAATCGGCCAACCTTCAGGTAAACTCTCTTTGTTTCTGAAGTTTACTTAGGCAAGTTTTAGCCCGTCTTTGTCGGCCGTAGTCGACGGACTTCATCTTTTTTGGGCATATAACCGCATCGTCCTTGGAAGGGAAACAAGACTTTCGGGAGCGTGTGCTTTAGCTTTGTTCGGCGAGTGCTTTCCGATATAGGAAAACTTCTGTACTTAGAGAAATTTCTTTCTCATACAATTTCTCATCTAAAATTCTAAGTATAGAATTTCTTTAAGGCATCTGAGTGCCATGCATTTTCCAATTTTCCCCCTTCGGCAACAACAAGCTTGTATACTCCCTTTCAAACCTCGTCTAGGACCAAATAAAGCCTTTTCCTGTTTGGCCGAAGTAACCCATGAGATGGTTTTCGGGGTTCAAACTCGGCCTTTCGGAGGATGAGGTCTTCTTCCGTTATTCCTTTTGGCCTGTCATGCAAGTTTGCACTTATGGCCACCTTTTGCTGAAAGGCCTTTCTTCTGAGCTCAGCCATTTCTTAGTGTTTGCCAACTAGGTCGAGCTTAGTCCTCAACCCGAGGTTGTTTCTTCTTTCGGTGAACACCTGTATTCTAACTGATGGCCATAGTCCCTCGTTCACGATTCTGTTGGCTACCCCCACTCATCTTGTTGCTCCGGGGCTGGGCTAGTGGGTCGAAGTGCATTTTTATTCTAAAGTTTGTGGCGAATTCTTGGAGTCCTTTGTCCGTTGACTAGGAACCATTATTGGCTATTACTACCATCGATATGCTAAGTCTACATATCATGTTTCTCCGGATGAACTTTTGTATATCCTTTGCCAGAATAGTTGCCAGGGGCTTTGCCTCCACCCACTTAGCGAAGTAGTCTGTTGCTACTACGCAGAACTTCACTTCTTCAGGTGTTATCAGGAGTGGCCCGGTGACGTCTATGCCCCATACTGCCAAGGGGCGAAGGTAATCTTCCGGGGTTACCTATTTCGCCGGTAGCCTTTGGGTGCTAGTGTGTTCCTGGCAATTTTCACACCTTTCGGACAAATTTTCCTGCACTTTTTTTACCGGTGCATCCTTGTAGCGGACTTGCGTACCCTTGCCGGTATAATTTCTCCTCAATTAGAGGGCATCATTCGGAATATCTTCGCATTTCTCGCCACTTCATGAGGGTTTTCGGGACTCTTTGGTTGCGCCAAGTCTACATATCATGTTTCTCCAAATGAATTTTTGTATATCCTTTGCCGGAATAGTTACCAGGGGCTCTGCCTCCACCCACTTAGCGAAGTAGTCTGCTGCTACTACGCAGAACTTCACTTCTTCGGGTGTTATCAGGAGTGTCCCGGTGAGGTCTATGCCCCATACTGCTAAGGGGCGAAGGAAATCTTTCGGGGTTACCCAATCCGCAGGCAGCCTTTGGGTACTGGTGTGTTCTTGGCAATTTTCACACCTTTCAAAAAAATTGTCCTGCACCCTTTTTACCGATGCATCCATGTAGCAGACTTGCGTACCATTGCCGGTATAATTCCTCTCAATTAGAGGGCATCGTTCGGAATATCTTCGCATTTCTCGCCACTTCATGAGGGTTTTCGAGACTCTCTGGTTGTCAGATACCTCCTTGTAAGGTCTTTGTGCCCTTTGTCTGAGGTTACTATGCTGACGCTGCCATGCTTGGATGGCCCAATGCTGTGGTGATCGATTTCAATGGCCTTGGTGGCCTCCCTGCCTTAGTGCCCCCGAGGAGCTACTCCAGCGAGTTGCCGTCCTGTGCTTGGGATTTCTTTGGCAGGGAGTTCCCGCTCTAGATCTATCTTTGCTCGGTCTCCTTCGTTGGTTTTAGCATTTCCCATTCCTAGGGTTCCGGCGATGAAGTCTGCCATCGCCTGGGTTCTTATTGCCCCCCCAGGCTTATATGTGATGTAGTACTCTTCCGAGTTCGGTGCACCATTTTAATAGCCTTCCCGAATGCCTTACTGTTCTTTATGATCTCGCACGGAGGCGAGTCACTCTGGACAGTGATAACGTGTCCTTGGAAGTAGAGTCATGGATTTCTGCCTGCTAGTACTAAAGCGTAGATGACCTTTTGGGGCAACGGGTATCTGGCTTTGTTGCCGGGGAGACGGGGATGGTGACTTTTCTTCGGGTGCAGAACTTCTTTGACAGGGAAGTGTGGGTCATCTTGGCCCCGTTTTTTCCCATAGGTGGCATTCTGAAGAGTATTTCTCCTGCCGAGGACTTATCTCATTGATCTCTGTCTCCCCAAACTCTTATGAGTTGACATAGGATTCTTTTCCTGGCGAGGTAATAACAAAAAGGGCCTTCGGCCCATATTCGATTGCGGCCATCTTCGGTCTTACTGCGTCGTCATTTAAGCCACAACAGAGCATGGGAACTCATGCAAGAAGACTATGATGATAGTCAAAAGGCGTTTGCCCTCGGATAGGGAAGTCCCTGCTGCAGTTGTTAGGTTGCTGGATGAACCTCTTGTGCGGCGCCGAATTTCTTGCGTGGATAGGAACCTCGGAAGCCCCTTGTCCTTAGAACGCCGAGTTTCAATAGCGATCTGGGAGAGATTTCCCACAGACGGCGCCAAATGATGGCCTCATTGGACGGCCACCTCTACTGTGTGGTGTAGTGCATGTAGCAGGGACCTCAGGGCGAGCTGATGAGGGTCGCATATGATGACCGGCAGCATCTTCGTGTGGCAGGCAAGGTGAGGCTGTCAAGGACTTCCAGCATGGCAAGGTGCCCGAAACAGGTGCCCTTCAGGAGAACCTACCTGAAAATACTCAAAAAATGGGGGTTAGGAGGTCCCCGGAGGGAAGGAACCTCCGACGCCCAAGTTAGCGCTGTAGAGGGGGAAGGAAAGATAGTAGTAAGGGCAAAAGTTCCTTGCCTACCGCATTCTCCCTAGAGCGTGAGGGTGAGAGAGAGAGAGAGGGAGAAAGAGAGAGAGAGCCCCCTTGTGATTATTGCCCTGGTATATATAGGAGGCGGTGAGCCCCTCAGATTGTAGCACGTGTATGGACGAGCACCATCCATACTTCTGGGCGCGGGGGAAGGTCCCTAACAGCCTGCAGGCTACTCGAGCCATGAGCTGCGATAATCATAACCCGGCATGACAGGGCATAGGTAGTGGCAGCGCGTCAGAGTGCCTGCGAGGACGGCGTGTAGGGTGTACGGGCGTAATGTTAGAGGCTCCTTGATGGCTCCTGGCGTACCTCCGAGGTCCTCTTGGTTGGTGTCTCACTTTAAAGTGAGGGACCTTTTCCCGGAGTCACAATGGTACTTCGGGGCTTCCCCTAGCTTCGAAGTTAATCCTTCGGGGGACTTTCACCTGCAGAAGGTTGCTGGCACTTCTCCCCGAAGCTGACTTGGTCGCCTTCCGATGGAGGTGATATGGGCAGTTTCCCAAGGTTGGTATTGGCGGGCTGCTGAGGTCACGTGCCTCAGGCGTTTGGCTCCCTCCTTTCCGGGGTCCTTAGATGTTCGGAGCGATAGCACTTTGGCTATCATATAGGTACATGGGCCATTATTTAAGTTTTCATTTTCAACCTATGTATTAATTATTATATCTTTTGGTGCTAAATCTTTTTTAAAACGTTTGATATTAATTCTAAATCTTAAAATGTTATTTATTAGTCACTCACTAAATGTGATCTATTACCTTAGCAACAGATTTATTCATAGTTATTAAAACAAGAACAAAACCAAGGTAGCAGCAAACCTTCTTCGATGTATTAAGCCCCTTCAAATTTCTGGTTTTCAAGTCATTTTATGGAACCCTCTGTTTTCTTTATCACAAAGTGTCAACTTGGGTAACCTTAATTTATCAGGTAAAATTCATTTACAATCCCCTAGTTTTAGTGTTTGTCATAAAGTGATCCATTTCTTCAACTTATGCTATCATATAGAGTCCTCTACCTTGTAGCGCATGTCCCACCTGAGTGCCTTTTGTTAGTTTTTGTGTTATCTTTGACGGAACTTAAAAATGTTGCATTTTTTTATTCGATACAACAGTTCAAAATGCCACTTGGCTTTTTTTTTAAAACAACAAATGACTATATTGAAAGGCAAACAAATTTCATGCAAAATTGATATAAACATATAATTTGAAGGACTTGAAACATTGATTTGGCCAAATATTGCCCTTTTTTTTTTATAGAAACACCTCGGTGGGTGTAGATTTCATTTCACCCAAATCAGCCTAGCAGCAGTTACATACCAAGTCAGGGGCCTACAAAAAGGGGCAAAACTTGACTTTAAACAAATTGCAAAAGAACCTCACCTGTGCTTCACAAGCAAAATCAGGCAATACACACTAAGCAAAAAGCTCACACAATTTGCAACTATACCTATATTGGATTGTTTCAGAAATAATTCGTACTACTTCAATTAGCCATCTAGACATTTGATGATGATGTCTCCTATTTCTTTTCTACCACAAGAAATAGACCAAAGCCGAAAAACAAGCTCACCTTACCTTTGATTTTAAGCTATTGCCCTTCACCACCCTGCACAGCCACTGCTAGCATCTATTCCAACTCTAAGGAGCATCAAGAAGTTTAACCATACACATAATTTCATGCCAAACCACCCACGAGTAAGAGCACTCAAAGGACAAATGGTTTTGAGATTCACCAGCAAGAAGACAAAGGGCACAAGAGCTAGAACCTATGTCCAAGTAACGACCAAGTCTATCCAAGGTAGGTAATTTGTCCAACATAGTAAACCACCAGGCCATGGAAAATTTTGGGACTGATTTCCAAACTAACGAGTGCTAACGTATGGAATCAAAGTTCTTCACAACATGTAAATATGCTAACTTAATGCTAAATTTCTGATCTCTTACACAATCCAAAGTGTTATCATGAATAGCATTAGAAAATAAGCTACATACTTTCAAAATATGCTTCCAAAAATCAGAACAATCAGCTGCAGGACTTACATGCCAGATGTCCCAGCCTTTAAGGTAGTATGCATGTAGCCATCAACTTCATAAACATGTGCCACAAGTTTTTACCATTAGCTGCATCATTCCACCAAAACAAATTGTACACCCCCGACCTCCCTGTTCTTTGGGAACGCACACAAATTTCCAAGCTATAGGGAATTTGTTACTGTAAAGATATAGAAAGGGGGAAATTGATCTTTTGTTTTCCACACTCGGAACAATCGCTTTACAGCATCTTATACTATCCGAACTTAGAATCCTACCAGGACTTGGAATCCTAGCTAAGCTGTAACTTGGCAGCCAAGTAAGCTATGTATATAATACAAATTCCAGAAGACATAGGACTGTTATATCGACTAGAACTCTAATACCCCCTCTCAAGTTGGTGCATGAATGTTCTGAATGCCTAACTTGGACGTAAGATGCTCAAATTGCTCCTGACTTAGAGCCTTAGTGAGTACATCCGCTCGTTGTTGACTGCTGGCAACATGGACTGCTTCAATATCATTGGATTGTATTTTCTCTCGAATGAAATGGCAGTCTATTTCGATATGCTTAGTGCGCTCATGGAAGACAGGGTTCTTGGCAATGTGGATAGCTGGCATGTTGTCACAATGGAGTTGCATGGGTGTGGTTTGTTGAACCGTCAGATCCTTGAGCAAGGCCTTCAACCATATGAGCTCACTTGTGGCTGAAGCCATGGCACGATACTCGGCTTCAGCTGAAGACCTTGAGACTGTAGATTGCTTCTTAGACTTCCATGATATTGGCGCATCACCAAGGAAGGTGATATAGCCTGTAGTCGACTTCCTTGAAATGGGACATCCCGCCCAATCAGAATCAACGTATGCATGAACACTCAGTTGATCGTCTGCTGGAAAGAATAAGCCAAGGCCCGGTGTCCCTTTTAGGTATCGAAGAATATGCATGATACCATCAAGATGAGCGATAGTGGGCTGTTGCATGAATTGGCTCAGAAAATTAACTGAGTAAGTGATATCTGGACGAGTAATTGTAAGATAAATTAGTTTTCCAATCAGTCTTTGATACTGTCCAGGGTCATTCAGCATCCTTTCTTCTTTTGAGGCCAAATGGTGTTGTTGTTGTAGGGGAACCCGAGCAGGTTTGCAACCGAGCATTCCTGCTTCCTTAAGAATGTCCAGTGTGTATTTACGCTGAGAAAGAGAGATACCCTTGGGGGATCTAGCAGCTTCAAGACCGAGAAAGTATCTCAACTTCCCTAGGTCTTTAATATGAAACTCCTTATTCAAGTAATTCTTTAGCCTTTGTATCTCTTCATGATCATTACCTGATATGATCATATCATCAACATACAGCAACACGGCAGTAAATGTGGCACCTTTTTGTAGGGTGAACAAGGAGTGATCAGCTGTTGATTGCACAAATCCATACTTCATGAGAGAGTTGGCAAATTTTTCAAACCATTGCCTTCCTTTTGAGTGAATCCTTTAGCTACAAGTCTTGCTTTGTAGCGCTCAATGCTTCCATTTGATTTGTACTTTATCCTGTACACCCATTTTGAGCCAACTGCTTTCTTTCCATCGGGAAGATGTTCAAGAGCCCAAGTTCCATTATCCTCAAGGGCTTTTGCTTCAGCTTTCATGGCATCTCGCCAAAGGGGATCTTTGACTGCCTGAGCATATGTTTGTGGTTCCATTTGAGAGGAAATAGCTGCAATGTAAGCTTTGTATTCCGTACTCAATTGAGTGTAAGAAAGATAATCCGAGATGGGGTATGCCTTACCTGAGGCAACTGTGTTGGCATCAGTTGTAATGGAAGATGACTTATACACGTTCGGGAGATCACACACATATTCATTTAGGTATGAAGGTGGCTTTCTTGACCTTTGGGGTCGGCTTTCGACACAGGGGTTTGAAAGGTCAGATTCATGCGAATTTTCTGGTTGTGGCTCTTGATGGTTCGGTATTGTTTCTTGTTCCTCAACATTTTCAGTACTAAAGTGTGGGGCTTCTTGAGGTGTTTGGGCTCGTGACATATTGGACTCTTGGAAGGGAAATTTATTTTCAAAGAAAACCACATCTCTAGATACAAACAGCCTTTGAGCTTCCATGTCCCATACCTTGTAGCCTTTTTGGCCTGGTGGATAGCCTAGGAAGACACATGCTTTTGACCTAGCTTCAAACTTTTCATTGGTTCGATGGTGAACATAACATAAGCAACCAAATACTCTTAAGTGTTCAAGAGACACTGATTTTTCGAGAAGGACTTCAAGAGGGGTTTTGCCACAAAGATTTGGAGTTGGAGTAAGGTTTATCAAATATGTGGCTGTTTGTACGCATTCCCCCCAGAATTTAAGGGGTAAATGAGCCTGGAAGCGAAGGGCCCTGGCAACTTCCAATAGGTGTCTATGTTTTCTTTCCACAACTCCATTTTGTTGAGGGGTTTCAACACAAGAGGTTTGAAGACATATTCCTTTTTCATGCAAGAAGGATAGCATAGGGCCAGCTTTGAACTCAAGGGCATTATCACACCTAACAGTTTGAACAGTTTTATTGAAGCGGTTCTTTGTCATTGCATAAAAGGAGGTAAAGCATGAGTAAGCATCAGACTTCCTTTTCAAAAGATAGGTCCAAGTACAACGACTATGGTCATCTACCAAAGTAAGGAAATAATGAGAGCCTAACAATGTAGGGGTTTTGTAAGGTCCCCATATGTCCATGTGGACTAGATCAAGGACAGACTCAGACCTACTTAGACTTTTTGGAAAGGGCTTTCTTGTTTGTTTTGCCCTAAAGCACACTTCACAAGGCTCGCTTTTGTTCCTCGGAGGTACTTCAGAAAGGTATGGAATGGAAGAGAACTTATCTAATGGTGCATGACCCAAACGCTGATGCCATGTTTCATGGGAAACCTTCTTGTTGGCTGAAGCAATGAATGATGTCTTGATCTCCTGAAAGTAGTATAGGCCATCTTTCATTTCACCCTTGCCAATCAGTTTCCTTGAAGTCAGGTCCTGTAGTACACAAGAATTAGGGAAGAAAGTCACTGAGCAGTTAAGTTGTTGAGTGATTTTGCTTACTGATATCAGATTGCATGTAAAAGAGGGAACAAAAAGAACGTCATTCAGTTTTAAATGGGGTGATAGGCTGATTGCCCCATAAGCCTCCACAGGCAAGTCCGTACCATTTGGGAGTTTAACTACGTTTGAGCTTCTTGTAGGTTTCATATTTTCGAGCAACTGATTTTCATGAACCATATGTTCAGATGCTCCACTGTCTATCACCCAATCTGATTTTTTCTTACCGACGAAGTTCACATGACTTTCATGTTTTTGTCCCGAGATCATCGCCAGGATTTGCTCTATTTGAGCCTGAGTGAATGGCATTTGATCTTGTTTGACGTTGCTGGTGCTAACCTTGTTTGCTGGAGATCGCCCATCCTTTTTTCCAGGTTTGTTGATGTTTCCTCCTGTTTTTCTTTTTCCTTGCCAACAATCTGGATACCCAATGACTTCGAAACATTTTTCTGGATCATGGCCGCTCTTCCCACAGTGCTTGCAAGGTCCATATGACTCCTTTTCTAAGGTGTTTCTTTTTGCTGCAAAGGCAACTTCTGTTGTAGGTGCCTTTCTTCCTTTACTACGAAGGCATAGGCTTTGTTAATGGATGGGAGCGGCTCCATATTCAGGATTTGTGATCGGATAACACTGAATTGATCATTTAAGCCCATGAGGAAGTGATGCAGCTTCTCGTTGTCTCTTTCAGCCACCATCTCCTTAACGGCGCCACAAGTGCATGGAGGAATCTTGCTGTAGGTGTCGAGTTCATCCCAAATCTCCTTCAATTTGGTGTAGTAGACAACTACAGACATCTCTTTCTGTTGCATGAGAGCCAACTCTCTTTTCAACTCATGAACCCGAGGAGCATTGCCTTGTGAGAATCTGTCTTCCAGTTCCCGCCACATCTCCCTAGCGGTGTTAGCATAGGCAACACTTCCGTGGAGTTCAGGAGCAAGGGAGTTGAAAATCCATGAGATCACCATGGAATTGCATTTTTCCCAGAGATTGATCTCTGCCTCATCATCTCCAGGTTTCTCCATTGAGCCGTCAACGAAGGCTGTTTTATTTTTTGCCCGTAATGCATTCAACATGGCACGACGCCATGTAGGGTAGTTGTCTCCCTTCAACTGACAAAACACCAATGTGATTCCAGGCGAGTCGGAGGAGCTAAGGTGGTAGGGAGATGTTGGATCGTTCCCAGAGAACGAAGGGCCTCCTCCACTGCTGCTTGATCCTCTTTTATTGTCTGACATTCTCAGTCAGCTAAGATCGTCAACGAAAGTTTGATTGGAAGGATTTTGGGATCAGGCGAGTCGCCTGCTCTGATACCATGTAAAGATGTAGAAAGGGGGAAATTGATCTTTTGTTTTCCACACTCAGAACAATCGCTTTACAGCATCTTATACTATCCGAACTTAGAATCCTACCAGGACTTGGAATCCTAGCTAAGTTGTAACTTGGCAGCCAAGTAAGCTACGTATATAATACAAATTCCAGAAGACATAGGACTGTTATATCGACTAGAACTCTAATAGTTACCCTGAATTGACCCAGACCATAGAAAAGCTCGACAACACTGCTCAATTCTACTCGACACAGACATTGGAACGGGAAAAATAGTAGACCAGGAATTTTAAAACTGAAAATCACAGACTTAATAAGCTGAGCCCTCCTAGCGTAAGAGAGAAACTTATTAGCCCAACAAGTCTCTACAGAATCTACTTCTTAAGGGGCTTAAAATGATGTGACCGCAGTTTTATGTCTAACAAGGGAACCCCTAATACTTAACAGTTAATATTCTATCCACCGGTAGTGGAAACAAAAGTTTTCACCAGTAGTTAATTTTCACACTCCTATTATCTCACTGATACGTTTATTATAATACTGTTAATTAACGTTAATATAACGTACTACACAAGAAAAGAAAACAAAGAAGCGAGCAGAACAGCTGAACCATGAAACTAGAGAGACGACCAGCAAAGCCGAAACAACAAGAAAACAGAGAAGCGAGCAGCACGGCCGAACGACGGAACCTATAGAGAGGCGACCAGCAGAGCCGAAACGGCAGGGTTTACTGCAGCCGTCACAAGAGAAAGAGCAAGTTGCTTTTATTGCGAAGTGTTCTAAGCCCTTGTGTTTTACGCTGGGAAGAGATAACTCACTGCAGCCGCAAATTACTTCAGCCGAACAGGAGAAATTTGCACCAGCCGTGAATTCATTCCGTAAAAGAAAGAATTTTTCTTTATCAATTCGTAATTATTTTGACTCAGGCAATTATTTTGGTTCAATCTAATTTCTGGTCCTTTATTGTAGAATTTTTGGTCCTTTATTGTAAGATAGTCCTTTATTTTGACTCAGGCAATTATTTGCTTCATCTAATCTCAGTGTGGGCTATAGCTTGTTTTGTTTCCCTAGGCAAGGATAAATTATAGTAAGCTATACTTTTTAGCATGGATTTTTTTGTTTGCAGAAGGCTAGTGGATATTTGTATTGTTTTGGCTAAATTGCGTCTTCATCTATGGAGGCAGCAATTATGCGTTGGATGAGTGGTGTTTTATTGTTTCTTATAAATGATATGATGTCTTTTATAAAAAAAAAAGTACCTCTTAAATTTTCAACTTTGAGTCATGGTGATGTGGTCATGAGCCTGCTAATGTTTACATTCTGTGTTCTACTCTCAATTTTGTCTACTTCTTGCTCTTGTAAGGTAGTGCTATTTTGATCGATGATGCCCAAACTTTTTTATTTGCTTACCATCTAACATATGATAATTTAATTGATCATTTTTTCTTTTAAGAATGGAAGATTTACCACAAGTGTTTGAAGATGAGTGCCAAATAGAAGATTGCATGGTTGAACAAAATAATATCACTCAAGAGGAAATTGAGTTGATTGAGCACAATAAGGATATGGCAAATGATGAGACACTAGAGCCTTTCATGGGTATGGAATTCACATCATTAAATGATTCAGAACATTACTATAACGAATATGCTAAATGTGTTGGTTTTAATATAAAAAAAATAAGCTCATGAGGTCTAGATCCAATAAGGAGATAATTGATCAAGTATTTGTTTGTTCAAAAGAAGGTTCTCATGCAAAGAAATATGTAAAGAAAAGACATGTTCGTTAAGCTCCAGATGAAACCAAAGAAGGATGTAAAGCAATGTTTATAGTAGCAAAGAGAGGTGAACGATGGCTTGTAACATGATTCATTGCATAGCACAATCATGAGTTAGCTGCTCCAAAAAGTACACAATTTCTTCGATCTCACAAGCAGTCCACAAAGGCTCAACGTGAACTCATAAATGTTTTTTATGACTGGGCCATCCATCGAAGTAACACAGTTTCAATTTTGCTCATGAATCAGGTGGAATCGATAACCTTAGAATGACTGAGCGTGATATTTATAATTATTTGAAAAAGAACAAGGAAAAACTTATTGATAGAAGAGATGCCCAAATGATGTTAGATTATTTTAGAAATTGTCAAACAAAGGATTCTGGATTTTTTTATGCCATTCAAACAGATATTGATGGGTGTCTTGCTAATTGCTTTTGGGTTGATTCATGATCAAGGATGGCATACAAATAGTTTGGCAATGTTGTGACATTTGATCCTACTTACTTGAAAAATAAGTATAAGATGCCCTTTGTACCTATTGCCGGAGTAAATCACCATTTTCAATCCATTTTATTTGGATGTGCTCTCTTATGGGATGAGACAGAAAATACTTTTACTTGGTTGTTGAATACTTGGCTTGAAGCTATGTCTAGAAAGCCATCATCAATGATCATTACCGACCAAGATTCAGCGATTAGCAATGCAATTGCTAAAATTCTTCTAGACACTATACATCACTATTGTATATGGCATATAAAGAAAAAATTTCCACAAAATTTAAGCCATATCTATCATCAAAATGAAAATTTCAAGAAAGAGTTCAATAGTTGTATTCATGGATCAATTTCACCCAAGGAGTTTGAGGATGCTTGGATGCACATCATGTTGAAGTATGACTTGCAAGGTAATTTTTGGCTTGACAAAATATATTTTGTTCATGAGAAATGGGTTCTAGCATTTTTGCATAGTGTTTTTTGTGCTGGCATGCCAACGACTCAAAGAAGTGAAAGTTCAAATAAGTTTTTCAAGGATTATGTCAATGCTAGTACTTTTGTAAGTAAGTTTGTGAAGTAATATGAAGCAGCATTAGATGCTTGATATGATAAAAAATGGCAACAAAACTTCAATACCATGAACTTAAAGCCTGTTTTTAAAACTCTATATCCCATGGAAGCTGAAGCATCTCAGGTGTATACCCAAAAGATATTCAAGTTATTTCAAGATGAATTAATTAATGCTAAAAAAAAAATTTTTGACAAAGTTGAGAGTTACGGTGAATCTAAGCTCTACAAGGTGCATGAGATTAGTAAAGAAAAGCCATTTTACATGGTTTCTTTTGAAGTTTCATCTTTTCAGGTTCACTGTAGTTGTAGAAAATATGAGTTCGTAGGCATCTTGTGTAGACATATTTTAGTTATTTTGTTGAAGAAAAAGATTCATTCATTACCTCAAAGGTATGTCTTGAAGAGGTGGACAAGAGATACAAAAGAGTGTGTTGGTTCAGAAACTACTCAATGTTTATTATTGGATGGTTCATCTGATTCCTCTATTATGTGGTTTAATAGTGCAATGTTACATGGTCTTGGTCTTTCTGATTAGCATCAAGATTGAGGAAACACTATGATCTTGCTATTAGTGGTATAAGCAAACTGGTTGATCAACTTCGTGGCTTGAAATTTCCTGCTATTGAAGTTGACAAAGAACATTGTGACAATAATATGATTTCTCATGAAAATAGTTTGTGAGATCCTATACAAGTGGTCACAAAAGGGTGCACCCGATCATTGAGAATAAAAAGCAGTGTTGAGAAGAGTTGTAACAAAAGTACCACTGCCTCGATGTGAAAGAGAAAAAATGAGACAGTGATTGATGCAAAGCACTTGAAAAAAAAGTAAGTAGTTAGTTTTATTATTTTAGTTTTGTTTTATATCTTCCTAATCATATTGAATATTATAATGGATAAATGCTTTTTTTAGGACTAACATTGTCACAAAAACAAATCCATGCCTTACTCAGTTTCATGCCGAAATTTTAATAAGAGCAACGATATGTTTACTTATATTGACATTATTCGATAATTATTCTCAACTTCTATGTCTATGTAGATTCATTTGCATTGTATACAGGAGCTGTGTGAGAATAGCTCTTTGAATCATTGCCAAAATATTCAATACACTTCATTAAGCCAGAATCCTCCATTTCTATTTATGGTATATGTGCACATGTTAAGTATTGGATTCAATGTTGTAATCTGATACAATGTTTTTTTTATTGTTCTTCCCTTTATCTAATATATTATATTATAATTTACATTCCTTAGGATATGTTAATGGCAACTTCGAACTAGACTTAGGCATAGTTACCATCTGACACTTTTGGGTCAAATGCAAAAGAATATTGAACTTCATTCCAAAACTTTAACTTCGAGTGCATTGTTGATTTTCCAGCACAATATTTGAATTTTGTCGCTATTTAGTGCTTTTCGTTCATTCCAAAACTTAATGCCCATTGTTGCTTAGTTATTGGGAGATTTCTACTTTTCAATATAATATCTATTGCTTCATTGTAATGTTTTCACAAACTATGAAAGATGCAAAATTTCCTTTTGAAAAGCTATTGCAAATTGCATTTTTTAGATACATATTGACAAGTAGTCAAATTTATTTTAAGTGGAGAAATTTTTTTAACAAGCAACAAAAATAATAAATATACAAACTCAATATTGCACACTCTAAAAGCACTACCAAGACAGCAAATGGAGCTCCCTTTGGACCTCTTTTCTTAGTTTTTTAGTATTGGTTGTCCAGCAACTAGAACGTTTGCTGGTTTTCCATTCCACATTCCTCTCTTCCATAATGGTGGCAGAACTTACAAGAGCCACAGAGGGCTTGTCATTGCAACAACAAGGTTCACCTTCTACTGTGGTCCTAATACCTTTTATTGACTTAGGCTGAAAATGCCAGCATTAACATTGATCGTTGAGCAATCAATGCTTTGTGCACTTTATTCTAGTTGGCCCTTCTAGTTACTTGCAAAGGAGGACCAATTCATTTAAGGATGTTCTAGTTGGCAGCTATTGGTGGAGTGTGTTCCGATGTCACTGCAGCAACCACCTGAGTAAAAGAGCAAGCACATCTTAACACAAGTGTTTGTTGTGTTCAGACCAGTAATATTGTTCCCACACTTCTTTATAATGACCAAGTTAATAACAGAAAGGTGAGGGCTCACAATGCAATCACTATGGGGCTTTCTGCTCCTGGCACTGTTAAGACATCCATAGCCACAGAAGCAGGGGGTGCCTGATCAGAATAAAAGATGATTTCTCATGGTAGAGTGATAATTCAAAACCATAGGTAATATTGAGTAAAGGCCTAAGTCTGGAAATAAAACAATTTCGGCACCAAGTAATTTTCATCATAAAACAGTTCTAGAACAATAGAAAGATCCATACCTTTGTAGAGCAAAAAGCACACACAACCAAGAGTTAAAGCTCCATGCTTCATTGGAAATCCTTGTTTATCACAACCACCCATGATCTAAAAAACATAGTCCTTGAAGTCCTGTCATGCAATAATGGCTAGTCAAGTAATTCATATCAAACAATTTCATTTTTCACCCAATCAGAGCCAAATTTATTCCATTGAAAGGCCACAATAATATCCAAACTTCAAACTCAATGCACAAGTACAAGCCAAAAAGCCATTAGAAACTAATTGACAAACATAATTGCCAAAGTGTGCTCCAAGAAAACAAAAAATGGTGAAATCAAGTTGGTCTTGATTTTATAGTTCAGCCATGAGAGAGAAAGAGCGAGAGAGGTAGAGAGAGAAAGAGAGAATCGGGGGCCATGGTCTTGAGAAGGAATACAGGGCAAGCAATTCCGTCCGAGATTTGGATTGAGCTCTGGACAAGCTAGCGCTAACATTCTTCTTCACCAATTTTCCAGAAGATTGGGACTCGAAACATCTCTGGCTGGTATTTCAACGGTATGGAACCATCTTAGATGTCTATATCGCACGAAAGAGAGCAAAGAGTGGTCAGAAATTTGGATTCGTGAGATTCAAAAAGGTAGAGGCCGGGGCGGAGCTGGAGAAGAAGTTAAATGAAATCTGGATAGGAAGCTTCAAGCTCCGGGTAAATCTCTCAAGATTCCAGAGAAGAGTAGCTGACAGGTGAGGATTTTACCAAACAAAGGAGCTCCAGCTATCTGCGAAGGTGGGAGTAATACGGAGGGACAACAGAAGCTACGTGGAAGTAGTATCTGGAACGAACATAGACACTAAGAAGCGGGAAATACAAGAGGAAGCCAAGCAAGCCTACGCAGGAATTGAGGTAAAAGCCAAGATGAACGAGTTGGAGTGGCTGCAAAGATGTGCGATTGGGGAGGTAAAAAACTTTCAGACAATCAAAGGTTTGCAAAATTTATGCGATGAGGAGGGAGTTGGTCCTTGTGTAGTCAAATATATAGGCGGGATGCGAGTCTTGTTGGAGTGCACCTCGAAGAAGGAGAGAGATATAATGCTAAGGGAGGGAGCAGGGTGGTTCCATCAATGGTTTGAGTGGATAGCACCATGGTCGATAGAGTTGAAGCAAGCTGGTAGAGCTGTCTGGTTGAATATCGAAGGCTTACCGCTGCATGCCTGGTGTGCCGAAAATTTGGCTGCCATTGCGAGCAAGTGGGGAAAAATCATAGTAGTTGAAGAGTTCACTCGGGAAAAGGTTCAGATTCACGTCGGAAGAGTCTGTGTCATTTCTCAAAACTTGGAGCAGATTATTACGGTGTTAAAAGTGAAAGTCATGGGTAAAGAGTATGATGTTAGAGTCTCGGAAGACATCAGTCTTAAGGTGGATTTCAGGCCGAGATATCAGTCTGAAGAATCGACTTACTCCGTTAACGAGCTAGCGAGTTGGGAAGAAGAAAGTGCAGAGGAAGAAGATGAGTCGCCGAAAGTAGACATGGAGAACAGAAGAACAGGTGGAGACGAAGATGCTTTGGAATATGGGAAAGCTGAATTGGCAGCGGAATTCCGGGAGAGTCAACGCAGGCCATCATGTGACAAGGGGAGCAGCTACAACAAGGACCTTCGGTTAAAAGGGAAACACAAATCTGAGGAAATAGGAATAGTAGATTCGAAAGGCGAGGACAGTCTGGCACAAAAGGCGCTGAATAATGGCCCACAGCTGGTTGAGACAAATTTACTTCCTCAGACGTTACTGGACCGAGTAGAGTTTGGGCTTGTAATGGGCTACGACGGCAACCAGGACGAAGGGGAGTGAGGAGAACACAGTGGGCTCGTGGATGAGAAGAAAATGAAGCGTGACAAAGCCCAGACCAGGAAAACTTTAAAGAAACGGAAAAAACAGAGCAAGTCAAAGCATCTCTTCGAAGTAATGGAACGAACAGGGGGCTGGGCAGGAAAAACGAGCCTGCGTTTCATGAAAAAAGTGGCCAGGCAGAAGCAGCTGGAGGATACGAAGGATGATAAAGAAGCGAAGCTCCAATCGGACCGATGGATGGAGGGAAAGGGCATAGCAGGACAATCACTATCAGATTCCAACCTGTAGAACATGGCGAGGCTGGCCGGGCTGAAACAATCGGAAGACCAACTATGGGTTGAAGATAGCATATCCATGGAGGCAGACTCAACTTGTCAGATAGGAAGCTTGGTGGGGTTCAACATGGAGGCAATGAAAGAGCAAATAATAGAGCAACTAAAAGGCACTCGGAAAGGTAAGGGGACAAACCTTAAATCATGAGAATTATGTCTTTAACTATTAGAGGGTTGGGGAAATCTTGGAAGAGAAGGGTGGTTCGAGAATTATGCCGTGTTGAAAGAGTGGAATTTTTGGGTGTCCAAGAAACAATGTCTGCAAGGGATATTAGATTGAAGGTGAAATCGATATGGGGAACGGAGGACTTTGGGTTTGTGCAACAGGATGCCATTGGCTTCTCTGAGGGGCTAGTCAATATATGGAATCCTGGTTATTTTCAATTCCTGGATCATTTTGGTGGCCAAGGGTACCTAGGAGTGACTGGGTTGTGGGATGGATGTTTTGAGCAAGTAAACGTAGTGAACATATACGCTCCGCAGCAGGCTAATCAGAAAGAAGCTTTATGGGAAGTCCTGAAGGAGGAAATGAAAAAGAGGCCTAGAATCTGGATTTTATTAGGGGATTTTAATGCTATAAGAACAGCCGAGGAGCGAAGAGGTAGCTATTTTGATAGGAGGGTGGCACTGTCTTTTAATGAGTTTATTAATCAAGCTGAGTTGGTGGATCTTCAAATAGGTGGCAGGAAGTTCACATGGTTTAACAAAGAGGGGTAAAAAATGAGCAGGCTTGACAAATTTTTGGTAACAGCTAACTTTGTAGAGCAGTGGCCTACAGCTAGGACGGTGGCTTTAAGGAGATGTGTGTCTGATCATTGTCCCATTATTTTGAAGGTAGATAAGCAAGATTTTGGTCCAACTCCATTCAGATTGTTTGACACTTGGATGGATCACCCTGATTTCCCTGAGTTGGTGACTTCTGTTTGGAATGATAATTCAGTTCGAGGCCGGATGGGATGTGTGATAAAAGCTAAATTAAAAAATCTCAAAGATGTTATCAAGAGGTGGAAGGCAGCTGTTCTGGATGCGGGCTCTAAGGAAACAGAAAAAAAGAAGTCTGAGTTAGAAGATTGGGATCGAGTTGCAGAGCAAAAAGATCTTACTGAGGAGGAACTGAAGGAGAGGGGGGAGATTTTGTACAGTATTCTGAAGCTAGAAAAAATGAAAAATGAGGAGGCTAAGCAAAAAGCGAGGGTCAATTGGGCAGTAGAGGGGGATGAAAACTCTCGATTCTTTCACACTATGATTCAGGGGAGGCATAGGAAAAATAATCTGAATGGCTTGTGTATCAATGGAAAATGGAAGGAGGATCCAAAAGAAGTTAAAGACGAGGTATTCAAATTTTTCCAACGAAATTTCAAAGAAGATATCATCACAAGGCCAACATTTAGGAGCAGGAAGTTCAAAAAATTAGATAATAGTTTGAGCCAGATGTTGGCAGCTCCGTTTTCAGAAGAAGAAGTGAAGGACGCGGTGTGGAGCTGTGGGGGAAGTAAGGTCCCGGGGCCAAATGGGTTCTCCTTCAAGTTCATTAAGCGCTTCTGGAATGTTGTTAAGGGGGACGTGATGAAGTGGTTGCAGGGGTTTGCCCAAGCGTGTGAAATTGATAGAGGATGTAACTCCTCTTTTATTACTTTGGTCCCAAAGAGCAAAAACCCAACTTCCCTCCGAGACTATCGGCTAATTAGTCTAGTAGGGTGCCAGTACAAAATCATTGCAAAAGTTTTGGCTACCAGGTTGATAAGGGTTATGCCAAGTTTCATAGGGGAGGTTCAAACAGGGTTTATAAAGGGAAGACAGATTCTGGATGGGGTTCTCATTGTTGATGAGTTAGTGAGGGCTGCAAAGAAAAAACGGCATAAACTGTTGTTGTTCAAGGTGGACTTTGAAAGAGCTTATGACAGTATTAGTTGGAGATTCTTAAAAGATGTTATGCAACAAATGGAGTTTGGTCCCAAGTGGAGGAGATGGATTCGAGCGTGTTTGGAATCCTCTATGGTGTCAGTTTTGGTGAACGGATGCCCAACTGCAGAATTCAAGATGGAGAAAGGAGTAAGGCAAGGAGATCCACTATCGCCTTCTCTATACTTGATCGTAGCAGAAGCCCTCAATGTTATGATGCTTGAGGCGGTGGAGAATAATTTGTTCACAGGCGTGACGGTAAGAGATGGAAGCTTAAAGCTCTCTCACTTTCAATATGCAGATGACACAATTTTTATGGGGGAGTGGAATGAACAGAATTTAGTAAACTTGGTGAGATTGTTGAGGTGTTTTGAGTTTGCTTCTGGCCTGCGGCTGAACTTAATCAAAAGTAGAATTTTCGGGGTTGGTGTGCCGAGAGATGAGGTTCGCTTTCTAGCCAACAAAGTGAACTGCAAAGATGATAAATTACCATTTATCTATCTGGGGTTTCTGGTGGGAGAAAATATGAAAAGAATTGAATCTTGGAATATGGTGGTAGAGAAAGTTGAAAGGAAGTTAAACTCATGGAGGATCAAACTCTTATCGGCTGGTGGGAGATTAACTTTGATCAAATCTGTTCTGGGAAGCCTGCCCTTATTTTTCTTCTCTCTGTTTCGAGCCCCTGTGAAAGTCGTTAAACACATTGAGAGTGTGAGGAACAACTTCTTTTGGGGAGGGGGTGGTGAGGGGAAAAAAATTACATGGGTTGCTTGGAATAAAATCTTGTCTAGTAAAAACGTAGGTGGTTTAGGTGTAGGAAGCCTTCAGGCAAAAAACCTGGGGCTATTGGGGAAATGGTGGTGGAGGTTTAGGAAAAGTGGGGATTCCTTGTGGGTTAGAGTTATTAAAGCTATTTGGGGGGAAAGTGGAGGGGTAGGGAGGTCTAAGGAAGGAAGTCAGTTTGCTGGAGTCTGGGGTGAGATTGTTAAAGTAGGTTTTGAAATTGAAGAAAAAGGGATTAATTTTGTTAACTCTTTTAGGAGAAAGGTGGGGAGAGGGGATGAGGTGAAATTTTGGAAAGATGTTTGGGTTGGGGACATGTGTCTAAAAGAGAAATTTCCTAGACTATATAGGGCGGAGGTCAATAGAGAGTACATGGTGTCTCAAAAGGGTGTGTGGGAGGAGGGGAAATGGGTTTGGCGATGGAGCTGGCGGAGAAGACTTAGGGGAGTGGAAGAAGAGCAATTGGCAGAACTCATCTCTCTTGTTTTAAATGTTTCATTGTCAACAGATGCGAAAGATGATTGGTCTTGGGCGTTGGATCGAGGCGGTGAATTTACAGTAAGGAAACTATCTTCCTTGCTAGACGAAGTGTGCTTGCAGCCAGAGCTATCGACGCCAATATTTGCTTGGAACTCGCTAGTGCCTCAAAAAGTAAACTTATGTGTCTGGAGGGCGGTTCTTGATTGATTGCCATCAAGAACAAATCTGGCAGCTAGAGGAGTAGAAATTGCAGATGTTCGTTGTCCTTTGTGTCTTTCTGGGGAGGAAACAGTTGATCACATCATGGCACGCTGCAGTTTGGCTACATCTTTATGGCAAAAGGTACTGCTGTGGTGGCAACTTGCTAGAACTACCCCTTTGGACACTGCAGATGCGATGAGTCAGAGACTTTGGCAAGCAGTGTGTTATGTTACTTGCTGGATCATTTGGAAGTCTAGAAATAACTATGTCTTTAATGATGGTAGAGTTTCGGTGATGCATATGCTAGGGGATATTCAGTTCTATTCATTTTTCTGGATTAGTCATAGATTCAAAAGGGTAAAGTTGTTGTGGGTGGATTGGTTGCTCAATCCCTGTCAAGCTATACAAAACTGTATCTAGTTTAAGTGTACAGGTGGCTACACAGGGGATTGGCTGCTTAATGTCTAGGGGAGGGGAGGGGAGGGGTAGGTGTGTTATGCTATTTTGCTAGCTGCTGGCTAGTGTCAGTTTCTGGTTATCTTCTCCTTTATATATATATCTCTTTTCGTTGCCGTTCAAAAAAAAAGAAAACAAACAATGGTTTCTGGGAGATATTGATAGAAAGCAACATTTAAGTAATGACACTCACAACTTCTGGTTGCCATCGATCTCAACTCAACCTTTTGCTCGCACCTAGTGGTCAGATTCACAATGCTTAACTGCAAAAAATGGTAAACAAATCAAATCCTAGTATAAACAATTGAAAATTTAGTAAATAGAAAATGCTAGACTTTAGAAAAAAAAGGTTCTTTTTTTGTCTTAGACCATCATCTTGGAATAGCCCTGGTTTGTTGTTCAAGCCATAGAAGCCAGAGGAAGCTCATCTCTCGTAAGTGATGAAGATTTATTTATGGCGGGAAATCTCCGTGTGCTTGCGGCTTAAGTCATAACTGTTGGCCATATCGCCACCGACCGACACAGCCAACATGGACGCGCCGCCATTGGTTATCGATCTTTTTGCCTGACTTGCTTTGCATCTATGAACTCCAGTGAACCAGCAACCAGAAGTAGAGGAGGAAGTTCATCTTCAATTTTGACGCTCAACCAATTGCTTAACCTCGACGAAAAATCTCATGAAAATTTCCTAGCTCAATCCTATAGGATTCAAATCTATGAGAACCAGTTCTTGCAGATAGGGCAAAATTCTGATACCACAATCGAAACCCTACCCCTTATCACTTTTCAGACGCACCAGAAAAGCTTCCGAATCCTAAGGTCCTTTCTCCCACTGATTTTCAGGTGAAAACATGAATCAAAGCAATCAAAGAAATTAGGGATCATAGGAATCGGCATGGTTTGAAGCGACCATCAGTGACGAAGGGGAAGTGGAGACTAAAGAGAGTCTGTGCCTCAGTTTGCTAAACGAACGTTAACCCGAAACACCATAAGGCGTTAATAGAATAACAGGAGTTACTCAAATAAAATGCTGGTGGAATTTTTTTTTTGCACCGCCGGTGGACAGAATATTAACTCAATACTTAATAGGCAGCATTCCTTTTGACATATTTAGAGCCTCTAGAATAATTTTCTCACTAGACACATCAACACCCCCTAAATAACCTTACTCTTATGAAAATTAATAACTAAACCAGATGTACTAGTGCCGTTTTAGCTACTATTCAATGAATAAAATAAAAGATGTATACAATTATCTGGCGGAAAAAGAAAGAATAATGCAGTGCATTGTTATTAATTAACGAGAAGTGTCTTATTTAATCACATTTTCTCGAGGTAGGTAGGATGGAAGTTCAATGTGGTGACACCAATTTTCGAAGGTCTGAATGGTAATTGACATATTTTGAGGACTAAAATAGAGGGGGGGGGGGGACACTTTAAAGATTGAAAGACCATAAAACGGCATCGTTTCCTTTGTACTTAGTGCAAGAATTGTTGCCTTCTAGAAAAAATTATTGCCGAAGTGATTGGACTAGCACTTTGCTAGCGTGCAGCAAAACACAAACCAACAAAAAAACATAACAGCCTAGTGCAGCCACTAAGAAAGAAAACAGGACAGCAACTCGTAGCAATCATTTCCCACGTTTCTATAAGCATTTAGATGACATTGGCCTTTCTCCAATCTGGATCAACTTTGGCTTCTTTGTTCTTTAAATAAATAATGTTGTATTTTAAAACTATGTAGGCTTCAATTAGCTTTCCACATTTTTTAACTTTTTCTTTAATTTGGATTCAATATCATTTAATGAACCTTAGTGATATACTATTTTTTTTTATTTATAACTGGCTCATACCAGAGTTAACGAAATAATGAACTGTCATAAACAATAATTATAATAATAATAACAAAAAGTGTTCACGTCATCTTCACAAAAATCCTCACAAGACTTGTTGCTTGTTATCATGTCCACAAGTTTCCGGGACCTTTTAATTTGGTGCTAGGATGAGGTTCGTTTGTGGTCAGATTGCCGTCAATTGGATCAAGATAGGGTGTACTCCTCCCATAATTATTGCTTCATTTGGTTTAACCGTAGATTAAAGTAAGAAAAAATTTGTTTGTTATTTTTTTTATGGAAATTTATGTGCTATTTTTATTTTTATTTTCAGTTTCTTACAAGTAAATCAAAAAAAATTGGAAAAACTGGATATTAACGTAATAGTTTGAAGGGTGATATAGCAAAAAAAGTTAGTAAGTACAAAAATATAGAGAAGTTACAAACCACCCCCTCCTCCCGACATTTGATCTAACCTACACTTAGTCCCTCAGTTTTAGAAAACCTATACTTTACCCCTTCAAGTAGTCACATTAGTCCAATTCACTGTCATATAAGTGTGTCAAATGCCATTATTGCCTGACAAGACTTACAAATTATGCAAATCAACCACAATATTCATTTAATGCCACATCCAATCCATTTTCTCTAAATAAATAATATATTTATAATAAATTTTATATTTCTGAATAATTTATAGATTTATAAATTTACTAATAATTTCTAGATCTATAATATATTTCCATATTTATAAACCAATAGTTTATGCTTGTGATTAATATTAATATTTACTTGTTTAACATTTTATTCATTTTTCAATTAGTTCAAATAAAGAAGTATCATCTTTTTTGAATATATTTTAGCTAATCTCATTTTATTTTGAAAACTAATTTTCACCATATGAAAGAAATCTACACATTCTACAATTTTTTAGCATTGCATAATATAAATAATATATTAATTAAGCACATCATTAATTACTTATCATTATATCATTAATTAAGTACATTTTTTACATTTTAAATGGTAATTATTGTTTTGTAACTTTTTAGCCTATCCAATGAAAAAAAATAATAAATTATACTTATTTTTTACAAAAAAAATTAAAAGTAAAAAATTCTTAAAATATATTACTTCAACAAATGTAAAATTTAGTTATGCATTCAATAAATGTATTACACATTTATTATTTTTTTAGTTACCATTTAGTTGTGTATTCAATAAGTTTAAGACTTTTGTCCCTTGTGGAAGACCTTAAGCAAGTCTCTAATTTGAGCTATAAAGTTGATCATCAGGAAAGCTATCAGAAGTCTTTTGGATATAAGATTGAAATATTAGGTGGAAATTAATGGTGGATATTTACTTTTTATTTTTTTCCTTTTCTTAGAAATTTCTAATATTTTTTCTTGGAAATGTGTCAATCTTGATTTCGGCTCTCCTTTCCACTCTTGTTCCACCAATTGTACCCTATAAATATTGGTAATCATGTTTTAACCTACTTGAGGTTGCTGTTTTGCCTATATGTTGATTTGGTGGCCAAATTACATTTACCGAAAATTTTAGGAAAAATATGTACATGTAGTTTTCCAAAAAATATGTTCATGTATACAAACTTATATTTGTAAAAACAAAGTACGTAACATATCAATAAAACAAAAAAAATTAAATTAAGTACAAATATAAATTTAATTTTGCATGGAAAATTTTCTTTTTATTTGAAGAAAGTATTATGTGCATGCACATATTCAATTTTGGAAAATTTTCTTGTTTACATGCACATATTTGGCATTTGGTCAACTTGCATAGTTGAGAATTTGACTGATGTGATGATTTTAGACGATAAAGTGTAGGTTTTTTAGAATAGAGGGAGATAAGTGTAGGTTAGGTCAAATGTTAGGGGATGTTTGGTAACTTTCCCTAGAAATATGATAGAGATTTAGGACGGCCCAAAAATAAAAATCGTATAAAATTGGTGGAATGGATGGAGTAATATTTTATGCTAGAGATTTCCTAGAGAAAATTAGGTTTAGTTTGAGGTAAGAAAGGGCCAAGTATAACTAGTTCTGTATAATGCCACCTCTGTCTTAAGTTCTTTGCGTCATTTTAGTTTTTTTTACTTAAGTTTGATCTAAATTTATTTATATTAATATTTAATAAAAAATTTTAATTTATAGTTTTAACCATGAGTTTTTTTAAAATTTTTATCAAATATTAGTATAAACAAATTTAAGTTTGATAGTTGATAGGATTGTATGGGCTTGGCCCAGAAGCCTAGTGAATCATGGATTGGTGACCAGCGTACTAAGACAATATCAAGGCCTTAGGATGTGTCCCTGGTGAAACCCTCTGACGCTCAAGTTAGACTTCCGGAAAGAAAGGAGTAGCAGAGAGGGGGGGAACTAGTGTGTCATTTTTCAGGATTGACAAATGGAAGGGTTTATATAGCTAGAGGGAGCTCTGAGGAATTCGTTTTAGGATATGAATCTCATAGCTTATTTCGTAGTTTTAGGATACTGTTTCTATCCAAGGTGGAGTTCCCTTGTAGATCTATTTAGGTACCCAGTAGGAGCTTCTACTAGGTTTGGGCCTATCTTTTACCAATAAGTTCCTCCCCTTAAGAAATTATAGGCTAAGGGCCCTGCATTTTTTTCTTTATTTTATATCGTCGTTCCTCACTGGGGAGAGGCATTTACTTGAAGGTGGGGTACGAGCCCCCCTCTTCTTGTTGCAAGGCTGATATGCTTCGAGTGGCATCGTTTAGCGGGGATGGTGCCATGCCCTTTCTACTTCCTGAAGAAGCTTGAGAAAGCATCATTGTCCGGCCCTTTCTTCCCATTAGTCCTATAAGGCTTTGACACATGGTGGGTGTACCAATTAGGAAGAAGGTGAAGCAATGTCTATTAAATCCACCCCAGGGAAATGACTAGGCATGACCATTTTTTATGGTTGTTTATTGCCACGTATCCTTCTGCTATTGGGTGAGAATTTTGCCACTATTGTAATGGCAGTTTTGGGGTGGGAACTCTTCCGCCGGTGGTTTGTTTGTATATGCCGTGAGGGTTTTCACATTATTTGGCTAATTTCACTACTACTTTGTGTTTTATTACCGTTTGCTCGCCACTAGTTTTTTCTTTTTCGTTGGAGTTCTCCTCTTTAATTTGCCAAGGTCGACTTCTTCTTCATAATCAGGTCATGGGTCGCTGTCTTCTACTTTTCCTTTATTTTCATTTTCTCTTGGCACTTATGCTGCTTTTAGCTTTTTTTGCTGTTATTGATCATTTTTTCGCCATCCCGTTGTGTTGGCAATAGCCCTGATATTTTGCTCAATCAATTTTTCCAAATGGTTTCTTTGACATCATCATCCAGGGATGCTGTCAACATGGCTAACTCATTGAAGGCACGGTTTTCCCCTAATGTAGAGGTGTTGAGGGAGGTTGTTACTCAACACAATGAGGGCACCTTGGCAATGAATCTCTATCGGTACTTTTGGCCACGGCCTTGTAGCCGCTTCTCTCCTAATAAAGCGTTGGAGGATAGGGGAGAGTGGCAACAAGAAGATGAACGTCCTCACTATTTTCACCGACCATCTCCAGGGGAGGCTTCACTTGCCATTCCATCTGCTGGTAGAGTGGATATGCGAGCACTACCAGATTCCGCCATCGCAGTCGTTGCCCAACTAATTTGCCCAAATCAATGAGTTTATCATTTACTGTAAGTTAGAATGAGTGACCCCCTGCTAGAGGTTTTCCTTCAATTTTATATGCTGGACTTGAAAAATGACGCCGATTGATTCCACATTGCCCCTGTCAACTGAGGAGGAAACAAGTCCTTTGCATTCGTATCCTGTAAGAACTAATAGGCAGGGTGGAAGGAGCACTTCTTTTTCATGCTGAAGGGACAAGCTTGGGGATTCCCTTATGAATTTTTGGATGCGTTTTAGCATGCGCTGGTTGACTCACTACCAACATTTGATAGCTCTAAGGGCCATTGTTCATACTTCAGTCTAATCAACTGGCTAGAGAAAATGGTGGGGAACAATAATTATGTAGAGTTGTTCCCCATCCATTACACCAAAATTAATGAGACTACTCTAAGGTGGGCAAGAATCAACAGGGCCCACTAGTCCTACCCAGGGATGAAGAACCTTTGCAATTAGGAAAATGATCAAGAGGAGGAGCCAGTAGAATTCTACAGAATTGCAGCTAAGCCCAACGGGCAAAAAAAGTTTGTTTCAGACGATTATGGTCTGTTACTTCTCTTATGAGGGATTATGTCTAATCTTATTTGTCTTTTTTGCAGAAATGGACAGCCGAGCAAATGAGCTCATGAAGAGGTGCAAAGGCATCATTAATGCCTTGGCGGACACACGATAGATTATCATTCTTCCTGCTAATGCGGCACATGATATTATGGTCCCTTCGTCCAAGCCCCCAACCTGGGTGGTGGAGCTTTCCGATTCCCCTCCAAAGGCCCAGCTGATTCATAAAAAGTCACACCCTATGAACATGTCGAGAGCTGATGCCCACAATGGTAGTTGTAGGGCATCATTAGACAACTTTTACCATGCCGATTTATAAACTTGCAGTTGTTCTATGCTAACTATGGATCTTTTCATCCAACAACTTTAAGGAAGCATGTGAAGGCATTTAAGCGCCTCCCTACTATGGAGCCACACACTAAAGTGGTGTCAAAAAAGCAAAAAGCAGTTGGGGAGGTATCCCAAAAGTTGAAGGTGGCCATGAAACCATCAGAAAAGGTGCTATCCTCCTTACCTTCACCCCTTGTTGAGGTACTAGTAGGGGTTGTTCCTGCGAAAGTCCCATTTACCCAAAGGGCATTTCGAACAAAAAGTGGATGAACTCTTTCAGCCATACAATTTGATCCCTGTGAAAAGGTCAGGTGCAAATGCAAATTTTAGAGTTGAAGGGAGTTGCGCCTGACCAAGTTTTTTACCCTCAATGGGCAATAGGTATTGGCAAGTCGATCCTTAAGGACTGGATTGACATTACTCACTACATCCACAAGAGGTTGAAAAATCCCAGGGATTAGAACTTTCTTGCTTATTCCCCTCAGTCGAAAGGTGGCCACATGATGAGTATGGGCTGCAGCCTTCTCCAAATATACTTCTTATTGTTTTCCTGTTTTTTTTAAATGCCTTCCTTCGTTGGCTTTAATGAATTCAATTTTTGTAGAAGGCCATCATTGCCTATGGCTAGGGGGAACAATGGTAGGCCCAGGAGAAGGCTTTCCAGTCACAGCTTGGGTCTTTATAGAAAATGTGGCCTCTTTGAAGAAGGACCTAAGTAGCGAATGTAGCGCTAGGAGTGGCTTTGCCCATGAGCTCAAGCTAGAGAAAGAAGCTAGGGAAGTGAATGAAGGTCTCATCAAAGGGTTTCAGGGGAAGGTGGGAGAGCTGCAAGAGGCTTTGAAGTTGTCTTGGGGAAAAGAAATTGAGGCGCAGAAAAAGGCCATTTTTCTGACGGCATTGTTGAAGTTGGAAGAGTAAAAAATCAACGCTATTGAGCAGACTCTGCTAATGGATCAATATGCACCATTCAGCCTGAAGAATGCCATTGGTGAAGCCGTCTTTAGCTCAGCCACTATTACGATGCCCCTTGTGCAGCGCATCGAGCGAGTTGGCTTCATAGGGCATGAGTATTATTTAGAGCACTAATGCCTTCGAACCAAAGGCCAATGCTCGACTGAATGAGCTTTGCTCACTTCTTTAGAAGGTGGAAAAGGGCTTGGAAGGAATACCTTCTTAGAGTTCAAGGAAGGCTTTCTTTCTTGCTTTTTTCAAGTGGAGCAGGCTAATCCGAACTTGGATCTCTCATTCCTTTTGACTTATGAGGTGATTTTTTTGGGTTTCAGGAGCCAAACAGCGCAGCGGAATTTAACCGAAACCCTCCAGGATCCAAGTGAAACGGGGGTAACCGGGTGTTTAAAAATTTTCATACCTAATTTTCGGTTGAGATCTCTTACTCAACTATATAGTTGAAATCACAGAACTTGAACATTTGATGTGTTCATGCTCTCTATGGTATCCACTACGATCCTCTCGGGATCACTACGCTTCCACCACGTCCAGGCATATGCATTTCTATTACGCTCGCAGTGCTTAGCTTGCGTCGCCTCCAAGGGCGGGAAATTGCAAGAGAATAGTGTGGCTGTACTTTTGGGAGGCTAGGGCAAGAAGACTTCCGAATTTCTCACTTAAAATTGTATTTTATTTATAGTGAGGACTTAACTTCCAATCCTTAATGGGTTTCAAAAGCCCTAATCCAATCCAATTAGGATTTAATTTCGGCTCCTTAATAATGGCCCAACTCCTTGGCCCATTATTAATATGAAATTAAAGTGGAACCATTGAAACCCACATTAAGAGCCCATGCACTCTAACGATCCAAAATAGCTTCGGTGTTGCGACCCAATATGCTCTTGCCATG
The DNA here is from genome assembly GCA_005392925.1 of Aquilaria sinensis. Classification (NCBI taxonomy): domain Eukaryota; kingdom Viridiplantae; phylum Streptophyta; class Magnoliopsida; order Malvales; family Thymelaeaceae; genus Aquilaria; species Aquilaria sinensis. The sequence continues at coordinate 479 of SMDT01000378.1, read as the reverse complement.
TTGGCAATGATCATAAATCACATTTATGATCATAAGAAATAAGCGGCTTCTTGTCTAGGGCAAAACAACATAATTTGATACCCAAAGTGACAAGGGATGTCCCGGTGAAAATAGACCTAAACCTGTAGTCGAATCAATCACCGATATATGCCAATGTCCTTTTGTCCAAGATATCAAGACTAAGCAAGAGACATGGAATGTGTCACTCTCGCGTGAAGCCCAATCTTTGGTCTCTTGATTATCGAGTAGACCAACTTAAACTGAAGACATTGATATCATATATCAACTCACGGAGCATGGCATGCATTTTCTAAGTCTCACTCTATCAAAGGGCCCAAAGATATCACTCCCGTTTATAGGAGGGACAAATCCCATCTTGATCATACAAATCCTCCGCATGATATGTGACATACCCAATGACCTCCTTCAAGTTCACTCAGTTACGAGCAACAAAGGAAGTATCAAAGTATGTGACTCAC
>SMDT01000377.1:0-176448 GCA_005392925.1 Aquilaria sinensis | reverse complement strand
GTTCATCATATAATCACCAAATCACCAATAACCAATGTTCATGGCATCATTACCATGTATTCAAGTAATGGACATCAAATTATACTACTTCAAGCCCTCGGCCATAAAGCCCAACTTCACACACTAATGTTCTTCCTCATTCTAATCCAACATATGATCATCTACTCATCACCAAACAATGTTCATGGCACTAATACCATGTAATCAAATGAGGAACACACAATTACCTCAAAATGCACCTTTCGGCCAAACTCCAACTTGCTGAACTTGATGTTCTTCACTCAAACTTGCCTGGCACAAGAACAAATAGGCAACAACAAAACTTAGTCATGGATTAATTTCCATGGAAATAAAGAAGAACATCAAGTTCATTCATCCAACACATTCGGCCAACATTCCACTTCCAAACTGAAACATTTCTTGCTCAATTAGCTTAACTCATCATCAATTGAGCACTTAAACTCTTCGTTCATGGAACAATTACCATGTATTCAAGAGGAATCACGAAATACCTTGGAACCCTAGCTTGAATAAGCTCGGTCTTCCTTGAATCTCCAAGAACCAAGCTTGATTCCAAGCAAGCAAAGGCCGAAACCAAGTCTCCTAGCTTGTTTCCTTCAAATGCTTCCAAGATTAGCTTGATTTCAAGAAGAAATTTGGATGAACACTCATGGAAGAGCTCTCGGCCATAAGGAACAATGAAACCCGAAAAATGAACCAAGTGAATGGCCTTAGTTAGTTTCGGCCGAAAGACTTATGTCTTTAGTTAGCTAAAATGCCAACTTTTACTTCCATTCCTTTGCATGGTGTAATGTAGCCCTTAACTCCACATGTATGCAAGACCGCCACTAAAACATGTGTCTAGTATGTCATTCAAGTCACCCCTTTGCCCATAATGCCAAGCATAAGACAACACAAGTACCAAGGCATTATAATCACCCTTGTATAACCGGCCATATAACTAGACAAACAACTAGTTAGTTTAACTAGTAACTAGTGAATAGTACTTTAGTGGTAGACAAGATTTGATTAGTAATCATTGTTGTCTCCCACAATTTGGCTTAGTATGGCACTAGTCACCTTAAAAACTTGCATGGCCGAATATGCCAACTTTAAGTTTGTAGTTTTAATTCTACCACTCATCTAAGTGTACAATTTGATCCCCTTTCTCTGTTTTCTGTCAGCTTTCCCATAGTCCAGTTTCCATGTACAGTTAAGGTCTGAAAGTTTCCAGTTTTGCACATAGATCACTGTACTAGTTTCCATAGTTCCCCTCACTCTTCCTTTTTATTTTTCCTTGTTTTCCTTTGTTCTCCTTGGCCTAAGCCAAGCACTTAGGAGGTGCCTAACACAGTCCACGTCCTGTCATGTAGGACTATGACTACCCCAACCCGTGGCCCGAGGAGCCTACAAGCGGCTGGAGGCCCCCACGCTCAGAAGGTAAAAATTACATCCGACCGAACACGTGTCACGATCTGAGCGGGCCACACCCTCCTATATATACCCAGGAAATGGCATCACCAGGGGATTTTTCTTTCGAACTCTCACGAAAAGAGATAACAGGCTAGAACTTCTGATCCTTAATACTTCTCTCCGCCTCCAAAGAGCTAACTTGGGCGTCGGAGGCTCCTCCCCGGAAAAAGACTCTGGGGACCTCCTAACCCCTGTTTTCTGAGTGTTTCAAGCAGATCCTCCTGGGAAACATACACTTTAGGCGTTCTCCCTCGTTGGAAGTCCCTCCCGGCAGCACCATGTCACACGGCGAAGATGCTGCAGGGCATCATTTGGCGCCGTCTGTGGGAACCCACCCTCAGGTCGCCGTCGTTGAAACTCGGCGTTCCAAGGACAAAGGACTTCCGAAGTCCCCATCCGCACCAGAGGCTCAACCGGCAACCGAACCAACTGCAGCAGGGACTTCCTCGCCTGAGGATGAACGTCCTCTGACTATTACTATGGGCTTCCTGCGTGAATTCCAACGTTTCGTTGTGGCCGAAATGACGCAGCAGTTAGACCAAAGGTGGCCACAGCCAACCTCGGGACGGAGGCCCTCTTCACCAGCTCCCTGGCATGAAAAGAGCCCCCGATCAACTCATCGGAGCTCGGGAAGTGGGGATCAACGCGATGAATCCTCAACAGAAAACATGCCCCTCGAGGCGTGACCTATGGGAGAAGCGGCGCCAAAGAAACCCAAGACCCCTCGCCAAAGGAGTTCCTCACCTGAGGCAAACTCACCATCTCCCCGGCGCCGAAGTCATTCCCCAAAAAGGAGACGTCAGTTTCCATTCCCAGAGGCCTATAAGCAGCAGGAAGAAGAGCCCAATGCCATCCTCCTCATGGAGAAAATTTTAAAGAGACTAGAAAGAGTGGAGAGGCAGGTAGCTCAGAAGCCCGTTTGGGCTAGGTTGTCAAAGTCTTTCAACGGAGACGAATCACCATTCACCCGAGTAGTGGTCGAGGCACCTATGCCGAGTGATTTTCGGGCACCTCGGCTAGAAACCTGTGATGGCGGAACTGACCCCCAGGCTCACCTGACCAAGTACAAGCGCAGCATGGTGTTGCACGGTCCTGATGATGCTACCCTGTGCAAGTGCTTTGAGGTCACCCTTGCTGGGCCCGCCATAACATGGTACAACTCACTGGCTCCTGGAAACATCATGGAGTTCTAAGAATTGTCAACTGCCTTCATACAGCAGTTCATCGGGAGCCGCCCAACGGCGAAGATGCCAGTCCAAATGTTCGATTTAGGGCAAAAAAATGGGGAAACCATTCGCGACTACGTCGAAAGGTTCAACAGGGAAGCGCTAAGTATCCCAGACTTTACGCCAAAGATACGAATCCTGGCCATGACACGAGGACTTTGGAGAGACTCCCAGCTGTTCTATGAATTCTCCAAGGATCCCCCTGACACACTCGGTGAATTTTACTGGAAAGCGGAGTAGCACATGACCGCCGAAGAACTGAGAATGAGAGGCCCGAGGCCTGAACATGTTCACACCGAGGGACCAAGCCAGCAAACTCGCTACCCAGCTGAAATAGGGTGGCGTCCTCGAAAGTTTAAGGGAAGAAAGCCAATCGCCTTCATTTCCCTGAACACCACAAGGATGAACATCCTAATGGCGATGGAAAGGCAAGGAACTCAGATTCAACGACCAAAGGCCATGACCTCGGACAACAAGAAGAACTTGAAAAAGTTTTGCCAATTCCATCGGCACCATGGGCATGATACCGAGGACTGCTTCCAGCTGAGGAAATATATAGAGACGCCAATAAAGCAAGGTCAGCTCCGGCGTTACCTGCGGATTCCCTCCCCGAAGGGAAGGAGGGAAGAAGAGGGAAAGTCCGGCCTTCAGTTGAGCTCGGAAAATGGTAACCTCGTCGCCACGGTTCGAAAAGCTAAATTGGTCCGAACGTGGCAACCGGGTAACAACGTACGAGGGAAGGAAGAACTTGGTCATCCATTTTTCTAATTTTTTAGGAGTGGTGCAGCAAGGATGAGACAAAAGGGGTTGCCAGCTCTCGGGAATAGGCATGGTTGGCTGAAAAACTATTTCGGAAAAGGCAAAAAACAACTTCGGGAAAGCTTAAAAAGCAAAAGGCTCTGAAAGTTAAAACCCACCAAATGTTTTGCCAAAATCTAGGTTTGAAGACGCCGTCGCGAAAGGTTGCCGGAAAACACCTCGTTAAAAAGGATCGCCAGAAAAAGCGGGAGAAAATGTGAAAGCAGTTGAGAGCAAAAACAGAAGCAAAAGAGGGTTTTGACGGAACAGGAGTATATATAGGCCGAGAGGCGAAGGCGAACCGGCATCATAACTACTCCACGAAGGCGAACAGTCGCCATAATTGCTCAGAGCGCATGAAAAGACGCGCCTGCTTTATCCGATATAGCTCTTGCCAATAGCAGGCTGCCACATGTCAGCCATTGCGCCAAAGGGGGGTCACGCCTTCTGACACTCCTACACTTGGGCGCGCTGCTCTAGACTGACACGTCTGGTTACGAGATGCGACATGGCGCAGATCTACAAAAAGAGAGAGGTAGGTTACCTCAAAGACACCAAGAGATAGATTATGACCAAACAAGCCGATGTCTTCAGACAAGAGGTCCATCCTTGGCAAAATTGTTATAACCAAGGCCCTGAAAGACTGCATTCAAAAGCTGATAAACCGAAGTATCTACTTAGGCTTTCCAAAGGGGGGCTTGTGATAGCCGAAGGACTATCGCCTCTCTTACCCCGTGCCTCCTGCCGAAAACAAGGTAACCGGAGAGCTTAATGTCACCCGAAGGGGGCACTATCACTGACCTCGGAAGTATCAAAGTCAAGACGTGTCGAACTCGGGACTTCGGCTAATACCTCAGGAACTCCAAAAACGTTACCAGCTCCCTTGGGGGACCAAGCGGATCACCTTCGGAGGCGAAGGTCTAGCTATTCCAAAACGGGAGAGTAGTTGGCCCGAAGGCGGAACCCCCGAGCGAGGGGGCTTCCCGAACTACGGTAGTACACCGGCCAAAGAAGGATGTCCGTACCAAGGGATGACCTCACCCAGGGGACCTCGGGAGTACGGCAGGAGCATTTAAGGAGCCTCTGACATGTCATCCGCAGGCGCTACACGCCGCCTAGAATGGCGATCTGACACGTCCACGCCGTCCAGGTCTTGTCACGACCTGTCTCGAACCAAGGCTCGAGGAGCCTGCAAACAGCCACTTGTCCCCTGCGCCCGAAGGTACAGGAAAGATCTGACCGAACACGTGTCATGATCTGAATAGACTGAACACTCCTATAAATATCAGGAAACAAACCCTGGCAGGGGGACACTCCAGGACCAGACCCCCTTTTTCTTGAGAAAACACAAACAAGCAAGGCCACTAAAACCTTTAGTGCTCCCCCTTCACCTTCTCAAGACACTGACTTGGGCGTCGGAGGCTTCTCCTCGGAAAAACACTCCGGGGACCTCCTGACCCTCTCTTCTGAGCATTTCAGGCACGCTCCTCTGGAAAATCTGGGCTCCAGGCGTTCTCCCTCTCAGGAAGTCCCTCCAGAAGTCACAATGTCACTTAATGAGGATGCCTCGGGGCATCAGTAGACCATTCAGGAAGGCTTTCCAAGTGGTGCATAGAGCTTGGTGAGTATGACATTACTTATGAACCAAGGAAAGCAATAAAAGCCCAAGCTCTGGCAGACTTTATGGTTGAAGTGCCTTTTGCCGAAGATGATCAATCGGACCTCGGCAAAAATGAGCCAGAGTGGACTCTGTTTGTAGATGGGGCCTCCGGCTTTAGACACCAGGGAGCTGGGGTAGTCATTCGTAGCCCCGAAGGCATGAAAGTAATGAAAGCCATCAAGTTCGGGTTTAATGTCACCAACAATGTGGCAGAGTAAAAGGCCCCCATAGCAGGATTGTGCCTTGCTAGAAAGATTGGTGTGAGAAACCTAAAGGCCCACAGTGATTCTCAGCTGGTGGTTCGACAGATGGCAGGGGATTATAGTGCAAAAGATCCAACTTTGGCAAAATACCATGAGCTCCTATCAAAGCTCATCCAGGAGTTCGACACAGTACATATAAAAAATGTACCTCAACGAAACAATGCCGAAGCAGACAGTTTGGCCAAATCAAAAAGATTCACCGAGCCTGAGCATTGCGGTAATGAGCATAACAGCCTCGAAAGAAGGATGGGAAAATCCTATAAAGAGGTACCTTACAACCTCGGAGCTTCCTGATGACCCTCGCGAAGCGGCAAAAGTGCGAAGACGTTCCGGACGTTATTTCTTAATAGGGGAAGAACTATATCGACAGGTATATGCAAGTCCATTGCAAAGGTATGTTAGCAAAAAGGACACTCAGGCAATTCTTGAGGAAGTCCACGAGGGAATTTGTGGTGCCTACATCGGGACTGACGCTTAGGCAGGAGTAATACTCCGCCAATGGTATTTTTGGCCCACATTAAGAAAGGACGCAAGATAGTTTGTCCAAAAATTTGACAGTTTCCAGAAACACGCCAACGTTCAAAGGTTACCCTCAGAATTAATAACCTCGGCTCACTACCCCTGTCCCTTTGTAGTGTGGGGCATTGACCTCATTGGGCCACTCCCGACAGCACCCGGGGGAGTGAAATTCTGCGTGGTTGCAGTAGACTACTTTACCAAATGGGTGGGGAAAGAGCCCCTAGCAACTATTTCAGTAAAGGATATACAAAAATTTGTCTGGAAAAGCATCATATGCAGATTTGGCATACCGAGGATGATAGTTGTCGACAATGGTTCCTAGTTTATTGACAAAGGGTTCCAGGAATTCATCGACGACCTCGGAATAAAAATGCACTTCGCCCCGGTAGCTCATCCCCAGAGCAACGGACAAGTAGAGGTATCCAACAGAACCATAAAAGATGGTCTGAAAAATAAATTAGGGGAAGCAAAGGGAAAATGGCCAGGAGAACTTCCTAGTGTGTTGTGGAGCTATCGGACGACACCCCGAAGGGCCACGGGTAAGACACCTTTTTCGCTCATCTTCGGCATAGAGGCCATTATCCCTATCGAGGTAGTACAGCCATCAGTTAGAATACAAGTGTTCGACGAAAGAGGAAATGACCTCTGGTTGAGAACTAAGCTCGACCTAGTTGACGAACATAGAGAAGTGGCCGAGCTCAGAAGAAAGGCCTTTCAGCAAAGGGTGGCCACAAGCGCAAACCTCCATGTTAGGCCAAAAGGAATAAGGAAAGGAGACCTCGTCCTCCAAAAGACAGAGTTTGAACCCTGAAAACCGTCCCATGGGGTACTTCAGCCGAACTGGAAAGGGCCTTACTTGGTCCTGGACAAGGTCCGAAATGGTGTATACAAACTTGGCGACACCGAAGGGGGAGAACTGAAAAATACATGGCACTCGGATGCCTTAAAGAAATTATATACTTAGAATTTTAGATGAAAAATTGTACAAGTTAGAAATTTTTTTCTAAATACAAAAGTTTTCCCCTATCTGAGAGAACTTGCCGAACAAAGCTGAAACACACACTCCCGAAAGTCACATTTTTCTTCCAAAGTTGATTAGGTTATATGCCCAAAAAAGGTGAAGTCTATCGAGTACGGCCAACGAGGGCAGGCTAAAATTTGCCTAAAGGAACTTCGCCAACAACGAACGTGTACCCGAAGGTTGGCCAATAAAATGAGCAAAGTGTACCTTTCCAAAGTCCCCTGACCGAAAGTGGTCGGGACAACTGGGAAACAAAAAATTGCTCAAAAGACTTAACCAAATTATGAAGGAAAATTTATTGAAGAAGGTCTTGGTACAAGGAGAAGGTTACAAGAAGAAAAATACAAAGAAAAAGAAGAAGGCAAAGGCCCTAGAATATCTAAGGGACCCCGGCGTCATGGGAAGCTCCGGCTCCTATGTCTTTGGCCGCTACCTTCGGTGTAGAAGGAGGGGCAAACGGCAGGTTGAGGAGCTCGAATTTTGACCAAGTCGACCGAGGCCCCTCAAAAATATCCAGGGCAGCCAAGAAGGAAAGGTCGAGGTCCAGATATTTCTTCAGAACTTGGTGATGAGCTAGGCAGAAGCCGTCCTGAAAGGCAACCTTGGTCGCCTAAACGGCCTTGTCTTTCTCTACGTCCAAGTCATTAACCTCGTTCTGGAGATTTACAACCTCCTTCTCCGGCTCCTTTATCTTCTTCTTCTTCTTTGAACCCTTCTTCAGCGAGTCGACCTTGGCTTGAAGTTCGGCGTTGTCAGCAAGGGCCTTCGTCAAGAGAGCAGCTTCTTCTTCTTTCTCTTTCCGAATGACCTCGTTGGCCGAGGTCAAGCTCACAACCTTCTCACCAAGGTTGGACATCTTCTTGGAGAAATCCTTCAAGAGCTCCTCTTGGCCCTTCAAGGATTCCTCCCGAAGCTTGGCAACCTCCTCCTTGGCTATCTGGCTTAACTCGGCATTTTTTACGACCGAGCTAACACAGAAGACCCTGGCCTTCTCCAACTTATCTTCGGCCCAAGCTCGGACTGAAGATTGCTTTGCCGCCCAAGCTCGGAGATATCCATTATACCCCAGAAGCTGCAAAAAAAAAAAAGGGTACTTAATCGAATTTACACAAGTAAAGCCAAAACACTTAGACAAAAAAGTGGGAGGGTAAATGAAGAGGCCTGAAGAACTACCTGGGCAGCATGCTCAGACACCTTGGCTCCCTTGGAACCTTGTCCTTCGGGACATGGAAATCCTGAAGAGCTCGTCTTCGGGCATGTTCAACCATCCAAGCTAAGGGCGCTAGTTCCTCTGCAAAAAAAAAAAGCATACGTCTCGTCAGGCAAAACTCCTTGCCTATGAAAGTTATAAGATTGCGAGTACTAAAAAGGGGATAAGAGAAAAACCTAGTGCAACCTCAGCAACGTCATCGTCGGAGTCCCGAATCTCCTCCACGTCGGCAGGGACATGTTTGCCTTTGTCCCTTCGGCGTCTTTCCAACTCCTCGGCAGAGGGACTCCCTGCCAAAGAACCCAAAAGATCCGCCGACGTGGCGGGACTCAGAGAAGCAGCAACGGTAACCACCCCGGCAGGAAGCTCAGCGGTAGTTTCAGGCTCGGCAGGAGTTTCAGGCTTGGTGGAAGTTGCAATGTCACTGCCGACCTCCGCCACATCCTCCGGGGGTGGAAGAAGGGTGTCTTTCTTCGCCTTCTTGGCCGAAGACGGTCCGCTCCTAGTAGTCTTGTGCCTCTTGAAGACGCCCTTCTTCGTTTGCTCCCCCTTCTCGGCCTGACCGAGGAAAAAGGACTTATAGTAGGCAGCAGATTCGTCGCCCATCTCTAAAAAAAAAGGAAAACATCAGTGTGAGTCCACACAGGTACTTATACTAAAAATTTTGAAAGCAAACTTACTTTCGAAAAAGGCTTCGTAAGTGAGCTCCCCCCGGAGGAGCTTCACTAGCCAGGACTCCTTCCCCTCGATGGCAGGAGCTGGCATGCCGAGATCCATCTTATGCTCCTTAACTACCCCCAACTCCCGAAGGACCTCCTTGGTCATGAGCTTCCACATGATAGGGAAGGGGTAGAGAGGGCATGGAGGGACCTCGGCATCCCAGTTAGCGACAACACGGATACGTCTGTCAAAGTCCGCAAACCTCGCCGCCAACTCGGGAGTTAGCAACTCCTTGGGATCCACAACATCCGTCTCCAGCTTTCCCTGAGCCCACTTTGTCGGAACATGCGACCAGGCCTCCGCCACCTTTAGGAAGAAGAACTTCCTTTGCCACCCTTGCCAGCTATCTTTGGTAGCGAAGGTGAACATGAATTTTTTGCTCCCAGATCCCCGAGGTAGCATGAAATAAAAGCAACCCTTCAGGACCGGATAGAGCTTGTAGTACTACATGAACAAGATAAAATGGGATTCTACCTCGAAGACCCCGCACATGTAGAGAAATGCGTTGAAATAGCAGCATGAGTTGAGAGGAAGCTGATTCACGGCTATGCCATGAAATTGGCAAAAGTCGCAAATCATCTTCACGGGGGGAAACCGAAGTCCGTCCTTCAATTGGGCTCGAAAAACAGTAACCTCGTCGTCTCGGTTCATAAAGCTAAAGTGACCGAGGTGGGGTAACCTTGTGGTGGCGTAGGAGGGAAGGAAAAATTTGGTTGTCCACTTCTCTAATTTCTCAGAAGTGGAGCAACAAGGGTGAGACATAAGAGGTTGCCAGCTCTCAGGAACAGCCGAAGACATAGTTGGCTAAAAAGAGACCTCGGAGAAAGGAAAAGCAACTTCGGGAAGCTAGAAAAAGTAAGAAAACTGAGGAAACTTCATAAATCAAAACCCACCGAAATTTTTGCCAAAATCAGGGTTTGAAGACGCCATCATGAATGGTGGTCGGAAATTGCTCCACCGTGAACGCCACCGAAAGAAAAGAGGAGAAAGGATGAAAATAGACGAGTGCAAAACGAGAGCAAAGAGAAAGCATGAGAAGATTATGACGGAGAAAGGTTTATATAGATCGAGGAAGGGTAACCGAATCGATGTCATAATTGCCCCGCGAAGGCAAACCAACGCCATAACTGCTCCTCGCACGTGAAAAGAGGCGGTTGGTCTAACCGACGTGACCATCCCCCAACCTGTGTCTGCCATGTGTCAACCAGCGCGGCAAACTAGGCCATGCTTTCTGACACCCTGAAAATCCGGGCACGTCGCTCCAGACTGACACGCCTGGTTACGAGACATGACAGTTCGCTGAACAGCTGAAAAAGTAAAGAGATTAGGCACCTTGAAGACATCAAAGCGCAGACAGTGACGCCTGGCTGAACAGGGCAGGCCTTCAGACAGCAAAGTGCCTTTTCTGAGAATGTCACGATTCCGAGTCCTGAGAAGCGTCCCTAGAAAGTCTGCAAGCCGAAGTCCCACTTCGGCTTCCTGAAGGGGAGCATGTGATAGCCGACGTACTGCATTCGGTAAGTCGAGTGTTACTCACAAAAAGTGCCTGTGGAGACCCCGGAAAGGATGAAGTCTGGCCCCTCGAGCATACGACTTCGGTGGCCAGCCAGCACCTCTGAGGATGACATTTCCGACCTCAGAAAGATAGTGTGTCACCTCCCTCGGGAGTCCGAACTACCTTTGGGGAGAAGGACCCGCCACTCTTGGCAGGGAAACCCCCCCGAACAGGGAACTTCAGCGCTAGGGAATCCCCCAAACTACTAGCACGAGCCCGGAAGAAAGGTCCTCGCACCGAAGGACATCCTCGAGTAAAAAGGGACCTCGGGGGTATGACAGAAGCATTTAAGGAGCCTCTGACATGTCACCGGCACATGCTACACACCACCCTCATATGTGCTCTGACACGCCGGGACAGTCCACGTCCTGTCATGTAGGACTAGGACTGCCCCAGCCCATGGCCCGAGGAGCCTACAAGCGGCTGGAGGCCCCCACGCTCAGAAGGTACAAATTACATTCGACCGAACACGTGTGACGATCTGAGCGAGCCACACCCTCCTATATATACCCAGGAAATGGCATCACCAAGGGATTTTTCTTTTAGACTGTCATGAAAAGAGATAACAGGCTAGAACTTCTGACCCTTAACACTTCTCTCCGCCTCCAAAGAGCTAACTTGGGCGTCGGAGGCTCCTCCTCGGAAAAAGACTCCGGGGACCTCCTAAACCCTGTTTTCTGAGTGTTTTAGGCAGATCCTCCTAGGAAACATACACTTTAGGCGTTCTCCCTCGCTGGAAGTCCCTCCCGGCAGCACCATGTCACACAGCGAAGATGCTGCAGGGCATCACCATCCATCCATCATTTTCATTATTTGATGTTCTTTTCTTGTTTCTGATATTGGTGGTTGCTTGCTTGTTTTGTTTGAATTTTATATATATGCATATATTTGTATGCTTGCATTGTTTTTCCGTGTAGGTACTAAATCCCTTACTGAGTACTTTAGAGTACTCCCCTCTTAAGTGTTGTGCAAGTATTAAGTGAACTAGTCGGGCTTAACAGTTGGTAAAAGGGAGCTGTTAAAGCTTAGTTTTAGTGAATTGAAGGTATTCTCTAAGTAGGAAACTCCAAGTTTCTAAGTTACTTATGGCATAGGTTAGTACTGCCCAAAGTATTTGCCTTACAATTTGAGGCTAACTGAGTTCAAGGAAAGTATGGCTCATCACTTGAAGCTAGCTTGCTTGGGTAAAGAGCTAAGGATGGATTTTAGTATATATAAGTTGCTTCTTTTATATGTATGGTAATTTCATACATAGATCACCTCTACTAGTGTCCATTGGTGTGTATAACACTAGGGTTACATTTGGGTGCATATGAGTTTGAGATATATGCACATAGTTGTTACTTGAAGTTAAAGTAACTAAAGTTTTATGTCTTGGCTTGTTTTGAATTATGTTTTTGTTAATTGCCGCAGCACTATTTTCAATGATATTTTAGTTTAATTGTTATCGCATAGCCAGGACAATGCATGCATATTTCCTATCCAGGGTAGGCTAAGTAACTAGTTGCACGAAATGATGAAGATACTTCACAAGTAATAACTAGCCAATTGTAACCTAAGTGGGATCATAGTTCCCTAAAAGCCTACTAGTGTTAGCAATTTAGGGCACTGGGGCCCTGTTCTGCCATTGTGTGCTTGTTCAAGAGCTGGTAATTGACACATAGTCACCAGGAATTATCTTTCTTTTTTACCATAACTATTGGAGAAGAGAATTCACTCTTACTTGGCCTTATGATTCCTAAGGCAAGCCTTTCTTTGATAAGCCTATCTATCTCATCCTTTTGAATGGTTGGATAGGCATAAGGCCTTACCTTGGTGGGGTCTATTCCAACCTTGAGAATGATTCCATGATCATGTGTTCTCAATGGCGGCAGCCCCTTAGGTTCCCTAAACACATCCTCATAATTTTTGATAAGATGTCCTATCTATGATCCCTTATCTGTCTGCTTAATTTCAATACTCATGATGTGCATTTCCCTCTGTGACTATTGGTCCCAATGCACACTACACAAAACTGATGGTTGACCCTTGGTTATCATATTTTCCACCTTGTGAGCTCCTGCCAATTTACTTGTAGGCTCAATTCCTTTTAAAGCAACATTCTTCTGGCTCCAAGCAAAAGACATTTCTAGACTTTTGAAGTTAAAAGATATATCTCCTTACTCCTTGAGCCATTACACACCAATGACTATGTCGTAATTGGCTATTAGTAAAATTGTCATGCTTGCTTGAAATAGATTACCTTGTAGCTCCCAGCTCACTTTAGGACATAATGAATGACTGCTCCTAACTGAACCATCTGCCATTTTGAACAAAGTTGGTTTTGTGTTCAACACCTCACACCCCAATTTCTTGATGGCTTAGGGAGTGATAAAGTTGTGTTAACTCCCAGTGTCAATCAGCATCACAACAAGCTTGTTTGCCACCAAACCATAAACCTTTAATGTATGATAGGGTTCAATTTCACCCTTCTTATGCATGGCCTTAATAGAAATTGTAGCAATCTCTCCTTCAACATCAATTTCCATTTCTTCAACTTCCATTTAATTCCCATCCTTTTGAGCTTCACACTCCCATAGAGCATATACTTGGAGCCTTTAGCATTTATGGCCCACTTGATATTTCTTACTACACCGGGAACACTCCCTTTTTGCTCTTTTTTCCTCCATTTCTTTGGTAGTTAGCCTCCTCATAGGGGGTCAAGCAACCCCACTTTTAGCTCCTGGGGCTGGTCCTAGTATGGATTTTTTAGGGATTCCTACGTTCTGTGCTCTAGGTGGAGTAATCATTGCCTTCATAGTATTCATTCCCACCTGCGTCAAAGTTCATGATGGAGCACCAACACTACTACCCTTAAACACTCATGTCCAAGCAGTCAGTGTGGCCCCTTGGTGCTTAGAAAGGGACTGAGGTTGTCTTAATGTAGTGGGGTGGAAAACTTCCACCGAATTAGTAATCTCTTCCTTAAGACCATTTAAGGAAAACACTAACCCTTGATCTTCTGTAATATTAACCCTATGGTAAAGAGAATCAAATGCATTTTGATATTCTCTGGTAGTACATGTTTGTTTGAGGTTAATAAGTTTAGCCAGGGGATCTATTGGTGCTCCCTCTAGGTTAATACTTCAAAGAACTGCTAGATCTTGTATTCCAATTCATGCAAGTCATTACCATCAAATCTCGGGAAATCAACTCTAGAGAGTCGAACAGCTAATTATTATTCTTCCCTGCCGCCATTCCCATGTTCTGGTTTAGCCACAGGGTTACCTCAAGGCATAATCCCTTGCCCAATGATCTGTGCATACAGCTTTACATCCAGCCTCTCGCCCAAGTCATTCACTGTCTGGTTTGTTGCTCAAAGGTCCTGCGACATCTATTGGACAGTGACGGTCAACTGATGTAGGCTCTCTTAAAGTTCATCCATGGAAAATGTTTGTCTCATGTTCACCATACACGTCCGAGAATTGTTTACTCTAATACCACTTGATGCAAGCAAATTAATGGAAGAACCGAGCAAGGAAAAAGAGGAATATGGAGAGAGAGAAAGAAAGAAAGAAAAATCTTTAGGAAAAAGGATAAAAGCAATTTAGAGAGAATTCTCATAACTTCATTCATTGTATTTCCCCACAAAATCGACTCCTAAATACCCCCAAAACCTTCAAGAACAATCACACATCACTATCCTAGCAAACCGGAAACCTGGAAGGAAATAACAGAATTGAAAAATGACAAAAGCTAAGCTAGAACATGCGACCGTTTCACAATATGTGCATGGTACTATGAAGAAGAAGAAGAATACTCAAAATGCAGTGCATTGCCGCCTTCCTACAACGCACCGTTTCAATTATTTTGAAAACACAGCATCCATTAACTAACTTAATAGCCTTGTCAGGCAACTGCATCAGCCGATCATGTAAATCACTACCAGAGACGAAGAATTGGGGATGAACCCGATAATGACTCGCTAAAACCCAATTCATTTCTATCCTGATCTAACCCATCCATATCTCTTATAGGTATAACTCTTGATTAGTCCTTTAATTTTTTTTATTTTATTCCTTTAAGTCAATAACCCACTTTTTTTTTACAGATTGGTCACTAACAGTAAGCTTTTTTTTCTTTTTTTCTTTTTTTTTTATGTGTTTAGCCATGCATTAAATTTAGATACTAAATTCACATAGGAATATAATGTAGGGTATTTATTTGCTTATTTCTTTAATTTTATAATTGTTTGATCTTTTCTTATCTTTATTTTTTATTTAAAACTCATGATGTGCATTAATAACACACTAAATTATTGATTAGGCAAATACATGAATTGTTTAGATAACTTAAATTTTTCCTTATCTTTTTTTAGAAATTAAAAAGAAATTAAATGAAGGTAACTTTTAAATACTTAACAAATTTTTTTGGGAATCCATTCTTGGAGATTTAACAAAATCCAGAGACGGATTGTTTGTTCAAGTCTGATTGATCTCATAAGATTCACGGTTTGAACAAGATGTTTGTTTTTCAAATTCTTCGCAGATTTGGTAAAGTCCTAAGATTTCAAGGACATCTTAGATTCCATATCCAATTGGTCTAACAAGATTCATGGTTTGGAATTAAATTGAAAAAATTAAATAAAATTAAATAAAATTCATAAAAATTGATTTTTTATGAACAATTAGGTAAAGAAATAATGATTTAGAAAAAGATAAAATCAAACCCCACGGTTCCAATTTACGGGATCTGTAATAAGGTTATTTTAGCGTAACCGACTGACGATCTCAAAATCTCTCGTAGACCATAACAAATATCCAATCAGCTTAAGCAAAACAGATTGGTGGTGACTCCTAAAAATTCATTGCTACATTTCCCCAAAGGTGTAAGACCTCTCACTTGGGCCAATGAAGACTCTGAAACCCACCTTGATCCCCTTATTACCCCCTTTGGTGACTTAAGCACTTTTACCCTCTTAGCTACTCTGCTTAGCCCTACCTTAACCACACCAGTTAGCTACCACTTAAATCATGCATAATTTTTAACTTAGGAATAAGTCTTAGAACCAACCGAAGCTACGAAACATCTTAAAATATCCTAAGGATGTTAACCGAGAGATTGAGACATTCTTAAAGTGCCCAAAACTTAAAGGTTTTGGGCCTTAGCGACACCATTAGTGACGCATCACAAAACGCATCAATCCACTATATTTTTGGCAACCTGTTGGTGACGTGTCTTCAAGGTTAGCGACACGTCACCAATGGCTTGATAGCACTTTGTGCACTTATGTTATCTTACACAAAACTTGCTCAATCATTTAATCCTAAGTGCTAATTCAAATGAATCTTATTTCTACTTTGTTCCAACATGAAATACTAAATTTATATGCACTATTTGAGCCAAATTAGCTTGAACCCTTTCCTCAAATTCAGCCACAAAGCAAGAACAAAACACAAGCACCACAAGCACACTTGAGCTCAACTTACCTCTCTTGAGTTCCAGACCTAAAACCAACGTGATATGGCACTAAGAACTTCAAATCAAGACCATTTCTAGCTACTCAAAAAATTGAGAACTAGATCAAACCAAACCAAGAAGCTTACCTTAAGGTTGAAGCCCAAAATAAGCAACAAAGATCTTAAATGAAGCAAATGCACCAAGAGTGAGTTGGAGACTTCTTAAATTCACTTTTTGACCTTCAAATTTGCTGGAAATTTTTTAGATTGAGGAAATTTGTAGTAGAAAAATTGCTGGAGAGGGAGAGCTATGAAATTGGGAAAGAAAGGAATGGGAAATGGAATTCAACACTTGGAAAAAATATCTCAACCACTCCACTAAGGCGTATTTATTGTTTTCTTGCCTCTTGACTCTCGAGTTCTCTTTTGTTTCAAAATGGCCACTAAACACACACCCAAAACCATCCATCCTTGGTCCCAAAGAATGTTCATAAGCCTCTTACACTTAGTGATAGCCAAAGTGCTATCGCCCCGAACACCTAAGGACCCCGGAAGGGAGGGAGCCAAACGCTTGGGGCACGCGACCTCGGTAGCCCATCAATACCAACCTCAGAAAACTACCGTATCGCCTCCATCGGGAAGGCGACCGAGTTAGCTTCGGGGAGAAGTTCCAGGCGCCTTCTGCAGGTGAAAGCCCCCAGAAGGGCTAACTTCGGAGCCAGGGAATACCCCGAAGAACCACTGCGACTCCGGGAAAAGGTCCTTCACTGCGAAGAGAGACATCAACCAAGGGGACCTCGGAGGTACGGCAGGAGCCATTAAGGACCCTCTGATGTTACGCCCGTACACCCTACACGTCGCCCTCGCAGACACTCTGACGCGCTGCTACTGCCTACGTCCTGTCATGTAGGGCTATGATTATTGCAGCTCGTGGCCCGAGGAGCCTGCAGGCGGCTAGGGGCCCCCCACACCCAGAAGTACGAATGGTATCCGTCCATACACGTGCTGCAATCTGAAGGGCTCACCCCCTCTTATATATACCAGGGGAATGGTCACATGCAGGGGGATCTCTCTCTTCTCTCCGCTCTGGATCCTCTCCTTCCAGCCCTCAAGAGAAAACACGGCCAGGCAAGACTCTATTGTACTTGCTGCTCTCTCTCCACCCCTCCAAAAGCACTGACTTGGGCGTCGGAGGCTCCTCCCTGGAAAAAGACACCAGGGACCTTCTAACCCTTGTTTTCTGAGCGTTTCAGGCAGGTCCTCTTGAGGAATCCCATTTTGGGCGCTCTCTTGTATCGGAATCCCTGCTCGGCTTCGCCGCACCACCCGACGATCATGCTGCCGGCCATCATCTGAACTCATTTGCACCTCCGAAAGCACCTGCTGCATTCATCACGACACACAGTGGAGATGCCGATGGGCATCATTTGGTGTCGTCTATGGCAAATCATTCCTAGGTCATCGTTGTTAAAACTCGGCGTTCTAAGGACAAGGGACCTCCGAGGTCCCCGTCCGCGCCAGAGGTTCAACCGGCAACCGAACGACTGTAGCAGGGACTTCAGTGCCCGAGGACAAACGTCCTCTGACTACTACCATAGGCTTCCTGTGCGAGTTCCCACGCCCTGTCGTGGCTGGAATGACGCAGCAGTTAGACCGAAGATGGCCGCAGCCAAATTCGGGCCGAAGGCCCTCCTGACCTATACCTCATCGTGAGAAGGATCCCACGTCAACTCACGGGAGTTCGGAAGTAGAGATCAACGAAGATGAGTCCTCGACGGGAAACATGCCCTTCAGAACGCAACCTGCGGGAGAAGCAGGGTGAAAACAACCCCGAGCTCCCCGTCGAAGGAGTTCTGCACCCAAGGAAAAGTTGCCGTCTCCTCGGCAACAAGGGCATATGCCTATTACCCCAAAAAAGCCATCTACGCCTTGCTATTTGCAGGAAGAAGGCTATGACTCTACTTCCAAGGTCACGCTACCACTGTCCGGAGTAACTCACCTCTGTGCGACGTCATGAAAAGAGTAGAGCATTTGGGAAGATCATCAAAAGGGTGCATTGAGCTCGGAGAATACTGCATCACGTACGAGCCTGGAAGGGCAATAAAAGCCTAGGCACTGGCAGACTTCGTTGCCGAAATCCCAGGAGTAGAAAATGCTAAAACCAACGAGGGAAACCGAGTGAAGGTAGATATAGAGTGGAAACTCCTTAGAAACCCGAGCGCAGAACATCAGGGCACTTGAGTAGGCCCTCGGGAGCCCAAGGGCAGAGAGGCCACCGGAGCAATCAAATGTGGTTACCAAAGTGTTGGGGCATCCGAGCGTGGCAACGTTGAGTATAGCAACCTCGGACAAAGGGTGGAAAAACCCTACAAAAAGGTATCTTGCAACCAGAGAGTCCTGAAAATCCTCACAAAGTGGCAGAAAGTGCGAAAATGTTCCGGACGATATTCCTTAATTGAGGAGGAATTATACCGGCAAAGGTACGCAAGTCCGTTACAAAGATGTATCGGTAAAAAGGGTGCAGGACAATTCATCCAGGAGGTGTGAAAATTGCCAGAGACACACCAGAACCCAAAAGTTGCCTTCGGAGTGAATAACCCTGGAAGAATACCCTTGCCTCTTTGAAGTATGGGGCATAGACCTCACCGGGCCACTCCCGACAACACCCGAAGGAGTGAAGTCCTGCGTAAATAGCAGTGGACTACTTCACTGAGTGGGATGAGGCAGAACCGCTAGCGACCATTCCGGCAAAAGATACACAAAAATTCGTTTGGAAGAACATGATGTGCAGATTTGGCATACCGACGGTGATAAGGGCCGATAATGGTTCCCAGTCTATGAACGAGGGATTCCAAGAATTCATCACCAACTTCGGAATAAAAACGCACTTCGCCCTACTAGCTCAGCCCCAGAGCAATAGACAAGTAGAGGTGGCCAATAGAGCTATAAAAGAGGGATTGTAAAAGAGGTTGGGGGAAGCAAAGGGAAAATGGCCAGCAAAACTTCCTACTGTACCAAGGAGTTATCGGACAACTCCCCAAGGGGTCACGGGGGAGACACCTTTCTCGCTTATCCCAGTACAGAGGTCATTATCCCTGTTGAAATGGTACGGCCATCAGTCAGAATACAAGTGATCGACGAAAGAGGAAACGACCTCGGGTTGAGAACTAAGCCCAACCTAGTTGACAAACACAAAAATGACCGACCTCAGAAGAAAGGCCTTTCAGTAAAAGGTGGCCATAAGCGCAAACCTGCATGTAGGCCAAAAGGAATAACGACAGGAGACCTCATCCCCTGAAAGGCCGAGTTTGAACCCCGAAAACCATCCCATGGGGTACCTCGACCAAACAGGAAAGGGCCTTATTTGGTCCTAGACGAGGTCTAAAAAGGAGTATGCAAGCTTGGCGACACTGAAGGAGGAAAACTGAAAAGTACATGGCACTCGGATGCCTTAAAGAAATTCTATACTTAGAATTTTAGATGAGAAATTATATAAGTGAGAAATTTCTCTAAGTACAGAAGTTTTCGCCTATCTGAAAGTACTCACCGAAGAAAGGTGAAGTCCATTGACTCCCGAAAGTCTTGTTTTCCTTCCAAAGTTGGTTGGGTTATATGCCCAAAAAAGGTGAAGTCCATCGAATACGGCTGACAAAGACAGGCTAAAACTTGCCTAAGTAAACTTCGGAAACAAAGAGAGTTTACCCGAAGGTTGGCCGATGAAACGAGCAAAATGTACCTTTTTGAAGTCCCCTGACCGAAAGTGGTCTGGACAATTGGGAAACAAAAATTGCTCGTACCTTTCTGAAGTCCCTTGACTGAAAGTGGTAGGGACAACAGGGAAAAATTGCTCAAAAGACTTAACCAAATTATGAAGGAAAATTCATTGAAGAAGGTCTTAGTACAAGGAGAAGGTTACAAGAAGAAAAATACAAAGAACAAGAAGAAGGCAAAGGCCCTAGAATATCTAAGGGACCCTGGCGTCATGGGAAGCTCCGGCTCCTGAGTCTTTGGCCGCCGCCTTCGGTGCAGGAGGAAGGGCAAATGGCAGGTTGAAGAGCTCGACTTTCGACCAAGTCCACCGAGGCCCCTCGGGAATATCTAGGGCAACCAAGAAGGAAAGGTCGAGGTCTGGATATCTCTTCAGAAATTGATGACGAGCTAGGCAAAAGCCGTCCTAAAAGGCAACCTTGGTTGCCTAAACAACTTTGTCTTTCTCCATGTCAAAGTCGTCCACCTCATTCTGAAGATCCGAAACCTCCTTCCGAAGGTCCGCAACCTCCTTCTCCAGCTCCTTTATCTTTTTCTTCTTCTTCGAATCCTGCTTCAGCGAGTCAACCTTGGCTTGAAGTTTGGCCTTGTCAGCAAGAGCCTTCGTTAGAAGAGCAGCTTCTTCTTCTTTCTCCTTCTGAATGGCCTCGTTGCCCGAAGTTAAGCTCACAACCTTCTCACCAAGGTCGAACATCTTCCTGGAGAAATCCTTCAAGAGCTCCTCTTGGCCCTTCAAGAATTCCTCCCGAA
Source organism: Aquilaria sinensis (assembly GCA_005392925.1). NCBI lineage: Eukaryota > Viridiplantae > Streptophyta > Magnoliopsida > Malvales > Thymelaeaceae > Aquilaria > Aquilaria sinensis. The sequence continues at coordinate 156,047 of SMDT01000377.1, read as the reverse complement.
GATTGTCAACCTTCTCCTTGGCTATTCGGCTCAACTCGGTGCTCGTCACAATCGAGTTAGCATAGAAGACCTTGGCCTTCGCTAATTTATCTTCGGCCCAAGCCCGGACCGAAGATTGCTTTGCTACCCAAACTCGAAGGTATCCACTATACCCTAGGAGCTGCAAAAAAAGAGGAACATAGTGAAATTTACACAAGGAAAAGCCAAAACACGTAGGCAAAAAAGTGGGAGGAAAAATGAAGGAGCCTGAAGAATTACCTGAGTAGCATGCACGGAAACTCTAGCGGCAAGGGAATCCTCGGAGGCACACTCCTCGGCAACTGCCTTGAAGGAAGCCTGAGTGAGTACGCCCCTCGCCATCTGGGGAGCCATTTTCCGGCAATCCTTAGAGAACAGATTCATGTCCTCCATGAAAGACCAGAATGGCTCCCTTCGAACTCTGTCTTTTGGGATGTGGGAATCCCGAAGAGCCCGCCTTCGGGCATGCTCAACCATCTAGGCTAAGGACGCCAAATCCTCTGCAAAATAGAAAACATGCATCTCATCAGGTAAAACTCCTTGACTGAGAAAGCCATGAGATTGCAAAAACTGCAAAGGGGATAAGAGACAAACCTGGCGCAACCTCAGTGACATCGTCGTCGGAGTCCCGGACCTCTTCCACGTCAGCAGGGACATGTTTGCCTTTGGCCCTTCGGCGTTTTTCCAACTCCTCAGCAGAGGGACTCCCTGCCAAAGAGCCAAAAAGATCCACCGATGTGGCGGGACTCAGAGAAGCAGTAACAGCGACCACCCCGGCAGGAACCTCTGCGGGAGTTTTAGGTTCGGCGAGAGTTGCAACCTTGGTGGAAGTTGCAACCTTGGTAGAAGTTGCAATGACACCACCAACCTCCGTGGAAGTTTCAATGACACCGCGGACCTCCGCCACATCCTCCGAGGGTGGAAGAAGGGTGTCCTTCTTTGCCTTCTTGGCTGAAGACGGTCCACTCCCAGTAGTCTTGCGCCTCTTCGAGACATCTTTCTTCGTTTGCTCTCCCTTCTCGGCCTGACCAAGGAAGAGAGACGTATAGTAGGCAGCAGACTCGTCACCCATCTCTGAAAAAGAGGGAAAACATCAGTGTAAGTCCAAACAGGCACTTATGCTGAAAACTTTGAAAGGAACTTACTTTCAAAGAAGGCTTCATAAGTGAGCTCGCTCTGAAGGAGCTTCACTAACCAAGAGTCGTTCCCCTCTGTAGCAGGAGCTGGCATGCCAAGATCCATCTTGTGCTTTTTAACCACCCCCAACTCCCGAAGAACATCCTCGGTCATGAATTTCCACATGATGGGGAAGGGATAGAGAGAGCGTGGAGGTACCTCGGCATCCCAGTCGGCGACAGCACGGATACGTCTATCGAAGTCCTTAAACCTCGCCGCCAACTCGGGGGTTAGCAACTTCTTGGGATCCACGACATCCGTCTCCAGCTTTCCCCGAGCCCACTTTGTTGGAACATACGACCAGGCCTCCGCCACCTTTAGGAAGAAGAACTTCCTTTGCCACCCTCACCAGTTATCTTTGGTAGCAAAGGTGAACATGAATTTTTTGCTCCCAGATCCCCGAGGTAGCATAAAATAAAAGCCACCCTTCGGGACCGGATAGAGCTTGTAGTACTGCATGAACAGAATAAAATGGGTTTCTACCCCGAAGGCCCTGCATATGCAGAGAAAGGCATTGAAATAACAGTAGGAGTTGGGAGGAAGCTGATTTACGGCTATGCCATGAAATTGGCAAAAGTCACAAATCATCCTCGCTAGAGGATATCGAAGTCTGGCCTTCAGTTGGGCTCGAAAAACGGTAACCTCGTCGTCCAGATTCATAAAGCTGAAATGACCAAGGTGGGGTAACCTCATGGTGGCGTAGGAGGGAAGAAAAAATTTGGCTGTCCACTTCTCTAATTTCTCAGAAGTGGAACAACAAGGGTGAGACATAAGAGATTACCAGCTCTTGGGAATAGCCGAAGACATGGTTGACCAAAATAGAGACTTCGGAAAAGAAGAAAAATGACTTCGGGAAGTTAAAAGAAAATCAGAATTCCTGAATGCCATCGTGCAAGATGCCGAAAATCGCTCTGCCATTAATACCGCCTCAAAAAAGGCACGGAAACAGACGAGAGAAAAATGAGACACAAAGGAAAACAAATGAAGAGTATGACAGGAAGAGGCTTATATAGATTGAGGAAGGGTAGCCAAAAGGGCGTCATAATTGCTGCGCGAAGGCAAAACGTCACCATAATTGCCCCTCGCGCTAAAAAAGGCATGCCCATCCCAACCAGCACCTGCCACGCGTCACCCGTCACGAGAAACTAGGACACATTTTCTGACATCTTGAAAACTCATGCGCACCGCTCCAAACTGACACTCCTAGTTTCAAGACGTGACGGTCCAAAGGGCAGGAAAACTAAAGAGGTTGGATATCTCGAAAACACCAAAGGGCAGACAGTTGACACTTGTCCGAACAAGGCATATCCTATAGGTGGCGAAGTGCCTCCCCTGCGAACGTCACACTCCGAGTCCTGAAAAGTGCCCACAAAAGGACCACTAGCCGAAGTCTCCACTCCGGCTTCTCGAGGGGGGGCATATGATAGCCAAAGTGCTATTGCCCCAAACACCTAAGGACCCCAGAAAGGAGGGAGCCAAATGCCTGAGGCACGCGACCTCGGTAGCCCGCCAATACCAACCTCGAAAAACTACCGTATCACCTCCATCGGGAGGGCGACTGAGTTAGCTTCGGGGAGAAGTGCCAGCCACCTTCTGCAGGTGAAAGCCCCCCAAACGGCTAACTTCGGAGCCAGGAAATACCACAAAGAACCACTGCGACTCCAGGAAAAGGTCCCTCACTCCGAAGTGAGACATCAACTAAGGGGACCTCAGAGGTACGGTAGGAGCCATTAAGGAGCCTCTGACGTTACGCCCGTACACCCTACATGTCGCCCTCGCAGACACTCTGACGCGCCACTACTGCCTACGTCCTGTCATGTAGGAATATGATTATTGCAGCTCGTGGCCCGAGGAGCCTGCAGGCGGCTAGGGGGCCCCCCACGCCCAGAAGTACGGACGGTATCCGTCCATACACGTGCTGCAATCTGAAAGGCTCACCCCCTCCTATATATACTAGGGGAATGGCCGCAGGCAGGGGGATCTCTCTCCTCTCTCCACTCTAGATCCTTTCCTTCCAGCCCTCAAAAGAAAACACGGCCAGGTAAGACTCTCTTATACTTGCTGCTCTCTCTCCACCCCTCCAAAAGCACTGACTTGGGCGTCGGAGGCTCCTCCCCGGAAAAAGACTCTGGGGACCTCCTAACCCCTATTTTCTGAGCATTTCAGGCAGGTCCTTCTGAGTAATCCCGTTTCGGGCGCTCTCCTGTACCGGAAGCCCTGCTCGGCTTCACCACACCACCCGACGATCATGCTGCTGGCCATCATCTGAACTCGCTTGCACCTCCGGAAGCACCTGCTGCATTCACCACGACACACAGTGGAGATGCTGATGGGCATCGCTTAGCCTCTTGGACACTTAAGCCACTTAAGACATAAATGGCTCAATTGAACACATAGTGTCATTTTTGCACTTTTCCTTCAAATGATGGTTCCAATAGCTAGATTAACTTATGGTCTTAAATTAATTTGTCAAAAATCCTTGCATGACCTTAATTTCATCAAAATTACAGTCATGCTACTCACTTGGTTCAAAATTACCATTTTTCCATTTGGACTTTTAGGTGCCAAATTACACTTGGGAACTTATTTTTACTTTACGTAGCTTGTCTTTCTTGCTTAATAAGATGCTAACTTGAGGTACTTAAGTAAAAATACTAAAATAAAACACTCTTACTTGGTCAAAGCCAGTCATTGACTTGGAGAGTTATCACATCCTCCCCTCCTTCAGAAATTTAGTCCCCCAAATTCTGACTTAATCGGGCAAATTCACTTGGATATTACTTTTGCATATTCTGCTCTATCTCCTAAGTGGCCTTTTACTCCCCATGGTTAGACCATAGTTCCTAGAACATTGGGATCCACTTTGTTCTTAGTTTCTAGACTTGGCAGTCTAGGAACTTGATGAGGTACTCTTCATAACTTAGGTCCTCCATTATTGGCGTGATGGATTGGGCTAACACTTGACCTAGGATTCATAATGAATTTCCTTAAGGAACTCACATGAAAGACAATGTGAACATAGGCCAAACTTGGTGGTAAAGCCAACCGATAAGCTACTTTCCCTACCTTTATGAGGATTCAAAAGGACCAATGTATCTTGGAGCCAACTTACCCATTTGGCCAAACCTAGCCATACCCTTCATCGAAGAAACCTTAAGGTGTACATTGTCTCCTACATCAAATTCTAAATCTTTCCTTCGCACATTGGCATACTTGGCCTATCAATCCGAGGTAGCCTTGATCCTTACTTGGATCAACTTAATCTTTGTCGTGCTCTTGGTAATGATTTTTGGGCCAACAACCACTTCATATATCTTATCTGCCCAACAATGTGGCATCACACACATACACCCATACAAAGCTTCATAGGGCACAAGCTTAATAGCTTCTTGATAGCTATTATTATAAGAAAAGTCGCTTAATTTGTAGGTCAGTCTCAGGGTAATAAGAAGTACTTAAGGTCACAGTGGAAACCATAGCCTTTTGAAAGACATTCCAGAACCTTGAGACAAAATAGGGATATCTATCTGATACAATCTGATCAAGGATTCCATGGAGTCTCACCACTTCCTGAATATACAATTGGGCCAACTTCTCCATGGTATATGTAATCTTAATAGGGATAAATTGTACCAACTTTGTTAACCTATCCACCACCACCGAAATTAAGTCATGTTGACTTCTTGTATTAGGTACCCCGACACAGAAGTCCATGGTGATAGATCCCCACTTTCTCTCCGAGAGGGGCAAACTTTACAACATTCCTGATGGCTTTCGGTGCTTTGCCTTCACCATTTGACAAGAAAGGCACTGAGACACATATTCATATATATATCTTTTAAATTTTGGTCACCATAAATGAGTCATAAGGTCATGGTTCATCTTATTCACACTAGGGTGAACATTAAGCTTACTTATATGTGCCTCTCGCAACACTTTGTGCCTAAGGTCACTTGGCTCATAGAGTTGGTCACCATAGTAAAGCAACCCATCCTTGTACTGAAATTCTTTCAGCACTATACCATGCCTTTCCTCGCTAGAAACTTTCATGAGGTTTGGGTCCTTGTCCTGAGCTTCCTTAACTTTAGCCAGCCACACTGACTGAATCTTAAGGACTATAACTTGAGTCATTTCCCAGTCTCATCATGTTTCAAATAAGACCAAGAACTATTCCCCATTAGAACTTTATGAGGTAGTAGTCATTTGATCTTTAGAAAGAATCACCCCAAAATACTTACGACTTAAGGCATTGGCAACCATATTGCCCTTACAGGAACAATAGTCTATCGAGCAATCGTAATCCTTAATATACTTGATCCACCTTTTCTGCCCCATGTTCAGGTCCTTTTGGGAAAATAAATACTTCAGACTCTTATGGTCCGTAAAGATCTTAAAGGACCTTCCCATAAGGTAGTGTCTCCAGAGCTTTAAGGCAAACACTACGGCTATCAACTCAAGATCATGCACTGGGTAGTTCAATTTATTAGGCCTTAACTGCCTAGACCTATTTGCAATCACTTACTTATCCTGCATTAACACATATCCTAATCTTGTCCTAGATGCGTCGTTATACACCATAAAAGTCTTATGTGGATCTAGTAGGATCAAGATGGGAGCAGAAGTTAGCCTTTTCTTAAGCTCATTAAAACTTTCCTCACACTTAGAAGTCTAGAAGTTTTTTGCCTTCTTTGTCAAGGCAATCAATGACGAATCTATCATGGAAAATTTCTCAATGAACCTTTTGTAATAGTTTGCCAATCCCAAGAAGCTTCAAATTTCACTTACAGTTGGTGGGTGTTTCCACTCTGCCACTGCCTTTACTTTTTCTAGGTCAACACTTAGTCCTTGAGCATTTATGGTATGCCTGAGGAAAGGAATTTCACTTGCCCTAAATTGGCACTTAGATAGTTTTGCACAATATTGGTTATCTTTAAGCACTTGTAAAGCTATCTTTAAATGTTCCTTATGTTCTTGGAGATTCTTAGAGTACACCAATATGTCATCAATGAATACTTCAACAAACTGATCTAGGTAGAGCCTAAAAATCAAATTCATGGCATCCATGGAAACTGCTGGAGCATTAGTCACTCCAAAAAGGATAACTTTGTACTCATAATGCCCATACCTAGTCTTGAATGCATTTTTTGGGATATCTTCTTCCCTTACTCTTATTTGGAAGTATCCAAACCTTAGGTCTATTTTAGAAGAAACCTTTGCCTCTCTTAACCTATCAAATAAGCCATCGATTCTAGGCAATGAATAACTGTTCTTTACAGTTATAATATTTAGTTTCCTATAATCTGTACACAAACGTAGGGTTCCATCTTTCTTCTTCAAAAATAATACTGGGGCACTCCATAGGAAAACACTTGGCCTTATAAAGCCCTTCTTAAGTAGCACTTCTAACTACTTTTTCAGCTCTTATCCATTTCAGGTGATGATATCTAATATAGGAATATAGAGATCAGTTTTGCCCCAGGTTTTAAGTGTATCGAGAATTCAATCTCCCTATTTGGAGGTTACTCTGGGAGGTCTACAGGAAAAACTTCTGAAAATAGATTGGTTATTGGGATTTCCTTAAGTTGCTCCTTGACTGCCACCCAATTCAATGAGTAATACTCTTCCTCACTCACAATGGGAATGGACTCCATCAACTTGAGGTGCAAGCATTTGGCACTACATGACAAACCTTCTGTGCAAGTCACACTTGCCCCCAAGGCCTACTAAAGGGTGACCTTACAAGCTACACATTTGATTTAGGCCTTATACATACTTAACCAATCCATTCCAAGGACAACATCATATGGGATCGAGGTTAAAACCCAAAGGTCACAAAAAAACCTATAACCCCTTAACTCTAAAGGATACCCCTTAACCATTTCATTGGTTATGATAATATTCCTCCCAGTAGTTTTAATAAATCTCATCTCATCCATCAAAGTTCTTTGCAATCCTAACTTGACAACTATGCTTAAAGAAATGATAGAAATAATAGCACTAGTATCAAACAACATCTTAATACTAATATCTTGAATATTAAAGTTACCATGCATAGCTGTCGGCTTTCTGGGTGTTTGGCCTGTCAAGGTAAAAACATGTGGCTACACAGGGGCTTCGATAGATGCATTTCCAACTCCTGAGGATCCCTGCCTTCCTTGGCCTTGCTCTTGCCTAAGCCTTGGGAACTCCTTAGCCCAATTTCTAGGGTAGCGGCAGTAATTATAGAGATCGATCCTGAGGGCGTATGATTTGTTATCCTGAAACTTCTGATACTTAGCACAACAGCCCTTTCCCCTCTTCTTGCCTTTCTTGGAGGAACCTTGGTCTCCTCCCTAGTTAGGCCTCTTGCCCGGCAATCTTGAGTGCAGTAGGACCTTGGCTCAATGGCCTTATCATTGGGTTTTGCCTCCATCAACTCCCTTTCCAATGTCAAGGCCTTTTGGACGGCTTCATGATAGGCCCGAACCCAAAAAACAACCAAGAAGTTTCTTAACTCCACTTTAAGTCCATGAATAAATTTCTTTGCCGTAAGTTCAGACTTCCTGGCCAAATGAAGAGCATACTAGAAAAAAGAACTAAATTTCCTTTCATACTTATGGGCCATCAAACTCCCTTGAACCAACTCATCAAATTCTATCTTATTTTTATCCTGGGCCTCCTCATTATTCAATTCATTTTGAAATTCCTTCTCAAATTTAGTTCAATCAAGTTCTTTAGGTCTTTGCCCGTGTCTACCTTCATTATAGAACTTAAACCTTTCCATGACGTCCTTCCACCATAAGGAAGCCTTGCCTTATGCTGCACTGTAACAATTGTGGTCCAAGTGTAGGTTGTCGCAAGTAATAAAATCTCAGGAGTCTGAGTGTCGAACCACAGAAAATTAAATTAGGAAATACAAATTACAATTTTTTTATAAAGAAAGTTTTGGTGCAAAGTATGAACAAGTGTTGATTAAAACTCAAATTTAAATAAAATAGCTAATGTTAGGGAATCCACTTTTAATATATCAGTTATGGTTAATTTTAGCCCATATTGCCTCTTAATTGAGATCCACACATAAAGGAGATCTCAATTGGGGAATTTAACAATCAAATTTTAGGAATATTAGGCATGAGTTAGTATTAGCTTTCATTGATCTTATAACGCCAACACTTGCTAATGGGTTTAAATATCCATTATGCCAACCTTTGAGCACGATAACTCAAGATTTTAATATAGTTGGCATAGCCATGTTTTACAAAGGAATCAAGTAGCTTTTGTACCAATGATTAACGATGATGAATTACAACTCCCACTTAACAATGAGGGTGGTTAAATCGATTAAAAAAGTAAATATCGTTAACATTGCGATCCATTCAAATTAGCCATAACCTTTATACCAAAAACTTCACCATTTCACCTTAGCAAAAGGAAAATTAGTTAGCCATGATAAGAGTAAACAACATGTATAAAAATAAAATAAACATATATTGAAAGATCAAAGGAAAAACAAGAAGAAAACACTTGAACAGAGTTTCGGGATTGAAAACAAGAATAAAACCAAAGAAGAAAAGATAATGTTAATATAAGAACAACAAAATGGCCTAAGAACATACCTTCAAAATGACCTCCCCCCAACTTGCCTATTTATAGAGGCTTGGGGTGGGTGAAATAGTAAAACGGAATAGTAAATGGTAGGTTAATACAAGTTAAATAAGGTGACTCAAGCTTCTTTTAATTTTTTGACCACTATACACATTGATTTAGCTATTCCTCAAACCATGAAACTTATAGATCTCTTCTTTGGCTTCAAAAAAATAGCTTGATCATTGAAATCTGACATCTGTAGCCAAAGTTATGATTTTTCTACCAAAACTGCTCTTCAGTTCATGGCAGAAGAATTGTCTCATTTATAATTAGAATTTGGTAATAAAACTAATCAAACTGGTTCTCGACATATGAAGGAGAGTGAAAGATCTATTTGTTGAATTTCAAATGAATTTAGAATTAATCAATTGTGACATCTACAACTCCAGATATGATTTTTCTCGTGAAGGATCATCATCATGATTTTATCCACCTACAAAAGAAAAATACAATTATTTAATATATTTTATAATATGGATGAATAGTAAATGGCAAAAGAACAGTAAATACACATATAAACAAAAAAATGCGTATGAATGTGAAACACTATGAATAATAACTATGTGTATGAACAGTGAATACGTATATGAATAGTAACCCAATGGAATAAATGCTCAAAATAGAGAAATTAATCATACTTAAAGTGTATAATGATAATTTAAACTCTTAATAGCAATACACTTATGAGTATTCATCACGCCCTCCAACCAGGTTCTTGCTAGTCCCTATCAAGTACAACCTAAAAAAAACTAACAAAAATAGACAAAATACATAATCTAACATTTCAGGGCACATCATGCAATGAATATATAACATTTGTAAACTTGACTTGAGAGTAATTAATGAAAGGAGAAAAAGTTAAGTCCTTATTACCAAAGGTATAAGATCACTCCCTATGTCAAGACCATCCCCCAGTGCTTGGCCCAGGCCAAGAATGCAAAGGAAATGCAATAAAATTATGAGGGACTCAATTGAAAATGTGAATAGTGGTGCATGTGTAAAATCGAGAACTTTCCGGTCCTAATTGTACATGAAAAATTACTATGTGGCTAATGGCGAGAAACAAAACTTAAGGACCATTTTGATTACTCTTTCAGGTGCTAATCTTAACACTAAGATGCATGGGAGTATTACAATGGAGCATGCAAAATTAAGTAAGGCCGAGAAGGTGATTAAGACCAATTATTGAGCCATGTGGCAATTAAACAAAATTTGCATGCCTCTACTCAAGCCAAAAATGCAATTTCAGGTTTGACTTCCTTGTTGTTGCAAGTTTCAGTTGTTCTTGGCAAAAGGAAGGCCGAGTTATTGACGGGTTCATGCCAAATTGGAGCACAATTGAAGCTTGAAGGAGGAATCAAGCTTGGAATTGTTGGTTTCGGCACTAGGCGACCTTGAGTTTCCATTTTCAAGCTTGGAGTTGAAGAATTCAAGGTTGGATGAAAGCTCAAGCTTGTGATTTTGTGGGTAAGGTTCATGATTCTACTTGATTCTTGGTATAATTTCATGTTCAAGTAGTTAATGGCGGCTAAGTGATAGTCAATTATACTATGTGATCTTAGTTTGCTAGATGGGCATATAGTTGAACTTTCAGGTTCATATGGTTTGGCTAACTAGTCAAGGTTAATGGCAAGCACTTAAGTTCTTAGTAAGTAGGCCAACTTACTAGTGAACTTGGAGCTCTAGTGGATTTGAGATTGATTAGAATGCTTGGAGTGCAAGGGTGTGAAATTGTGCTTGATAGTGGTTTCGGCCGAAAAGAAAATTGTGGTGTGTGTGTGAGTTATGTGCTTGTTTGATTGTTTGTGCTTGCTAACCAAATGTAGATAAAGTTATGCTTATATAGTGTCTCGGTTATCATGTGTGTATATACATTGTTCTTGTGTTTTCTATGTCTTTCTTGCAGGTCAAGCTAAGCTTATGGAGGTTAAGTTTTGACTTAACTAAATAAACTCCTATAGATTTGTAATGAACCTTATTGAGTTGAAAAACTAATGCCCATATTGTTTGTATTTCAGGAAAAGGAATTGAGCTTGAGTGAGTGTGATTGTGCTTGCTTGCTTATGTACTAGGTTAGTACATTATTGCTCAAGGTATGTGCCAAATCGAAACTTGGTTTGTTAAAGTACGTGTGCAAGTCTTATGTTATGTGCCCGAAACTTATGTGTTAAGTTTTGCAGGCTTGAGTAGATTGTGGGACTTGTCTATGAGGAAGATGGATGTGTGGATTTTGGCTTTGGTATTGGTTTTCACTTTCATGACCATGAACATGGTCATAGGTCTTGTACTCCAGTGTGTGCTCCTGTATTGCACACTTAAGGTGCTTTTCGGGTAACATAAGTAGTATGGCTTGTAATGCATAATCTTGGCTAGTTTTGGACATTTAGAACTGTTGGTATGTTGCCAAGTAAGTAGTGCTTGTACTTAGGCTATTTTTGTGTATGTAGCCTCGGATGACTTTGTTTTTGTTGTACATATGTTGGATGCTTGAATGCCAAGTTATGCCATGTGTATATACCTATGGATATATCTTTATGTGATGAACCTCTTGTGTTCTTTACTTGGCCGAATGCTCATGGACATGTAAACTATGTTTTCCAAAACTTGATGAGTTGGGCTTCTTGGTTGTCATGCATGGAAGTAGCACACTTGATGAGCACACATTCTAGACACTTGAAGAATTAAGTGTATGCCTTGCTTGTGATCCAAGCTATTGTTATAGCCTTGCCTTGTGATGCAAGTTAATGTTATGGGCCTTGCCTTAAGTTGCAAGTAACTATACAGAACTACTCATAAGCCTCCTGGGGCACCTCCTAGGCCTTAAGCTTAAGAAAATAAGACTTAAACTACCTAACAAAAAGTTGGCCGAAGCTAAAAGATTGTACCCAACATTTAAGAACTTACGTGTTCAATAACTTTCTAGGTAGTATGATGAGTGGCACTGAGAGTGCACAGGCTGGGGCCTGTGTGGGGTGTGACACCGTAAGTGTTTGCACTCATTTTAAGGTGAATTTGTTAACAACTTACTTTGTGCTTCTCAATTCGGAACTTGCAAGGCAATCCAACTTCACCCTCCACTAGATTTCAAAAAGGGACTGCATGTAAATGTAAGTCCAAATGGTCTTTATGTAGGTTGTAATGAGGCTGGGTTTGGTGAAAGTGGGAATCAGATGAAGGCTTTTTTAATAGTGGAGCTTAAGAGAATTAGCAACGCAATCAACAATAAATATGGATACCTAAAACACAAAATACCCAAAGCTTCCCAAATCAATTCTAGTCTCCCAAGTTCTCTCTAAGACACAATTCCCTATCAACACATGAGTTTAGAGAACAAATATGGTTGAGTTTTAAACTTATTGAATTTAATACTTTTTTTTCTTTTCTTTTTTCTATCTTTTTTTTACTTCCTCCATTTCAAAATTCATTGGCCTCGTTTGGCTTGTATAAATATTAAGGTGAAGTTGTATTTCCACCTTGTTCAAAAAATTTTCTCCACGATTATGTGTTTATTTGCTAAAAAAAGATAAAAGAAGATGTCTTTCATTTTTACTTTAACATGGGCTCTACATGGGTATCTTTGTAAATGAAAAGGAAAGGGACCAACATTTTTTTTTAGACTGCCATAAAATAAAAATAGACCAAGTATCATAAGATAGAAGAGTATTCTCTATTTTTTTTTAATTTTTTTTACTTTATTTTGTGAGGGCTTTTTCTTATGGACTCGCTTTTGCCTTTTTCTACAAGAAATAACAAATCAAAATATGTTTAAAACTCAACCATCCAATGATATGCACTCAATTTTTATTATTCAAGCTCAACTCACCTCAAATTTTCCACTATGACAATTTTAACAAAAGGTAACCCAACATATCCTAAAGTATACCTATACATTTATTATTTATTTTACTAAAAACAACACATTCATTTTAATTCTCTAATGCCCATAATCATATAAGCATCACTAGTTCCAAGGACAATGAAGAATCAAAATGGAGTGGAAGCGGTTAAATATATAGGGTTCAAACAAAGAATAAGGCTATAAGGCACAAAGAGGCTTACTAAGGGATAACGTCCAAGGTTAGCCTTTTGGTATGTAGTTAGCCCTAAAATGTCATATTCTTCCTCAAATTTACACACAAAGAGTGGGGTTGCATGGATGCTTAAGGCCACCCATCCAAGTAAAGTCCAGTTCAAAACACAAAGTAAGCACTCTCAACGAAGAAATTCTCTGATCCTAATAAATACTAAGGGCTCAAAAGTACTCATTGGGTTATTTATTTTCTCTAGCTAACAAACAACATACTTTAACTACTTTAAAATATTAACAACCATTTCCAGTTTACAAAGGCATACGTCCAATGATAATATTTCCATGAGTTGGGCTCCTGAGTGCAAACAAACAACACAAATTCATGCTAAATGTTCCTAAATGCAACTATTTATGCAAACATAATAAATGAACTTGAGAAAAAAAATCAACAATAATACTACAACAAAGTAAATAAATAAAAATAAAACTGAAAATGTATGCAAGTGAAGGGATATAAGGAATCAATACTCAGGTTTCATCCAATATTTTCTTTTCAAGATAGAAAATATAGATTACTTGTGAGATATGTCATGCAAATAGGGTTGACACCTACCCCAAAATGTTATGACTAGCATGCCTAACAGGATGTATCTCAAGAGTAAAATTACTCCATACTCTGCCATCCTAAACTAAGGGCTTTGTCTAATGGTTTTAACATCAGCATGAGAAAAACTACCCTTAAAAAAATCATTTGTCAACTATCCCTCCCCCCAACTAGATTAAGACATTCTCCCCAATGTCAAAATATAGATTGTAGAGTGAAGAAGAAATTACCTAAAATGGTAGTTATTGAAAATGAAAACCCTGAAATAATGAAAACAAAGAAATGTTGATAGTAAAACTAAAAGACAAGATACTACAATTAAATCCAGAGGTACAGGTTGCTCTCTTCCATAGTGCTTCATCACTTTTTAAGATTGACATCCAATAAAAAAAATTAACAAAAATAAAATGACTACGAGGGTAAAGGATACTTATGGGATGAAGCTGATTGGGAAGGTCTGTCAAGTCCAGTCTATTTGAATTATTACTGGGTTTAGTTTAGGAACGAATGCTTGCATTTTGTCTAGCAATTCTACAGTAGTTGATGCAGATATTAGGATTCATCGTGCCATTTTTTAGAGAAATTTCTCCTAGACAGCATGATCTATAAAAGATAACAAACCTACAAAGAAATTGTTAATATTCAATAGGCCAATGGGTTTCTGGTGCATATTAAGTTGGGCCATGGAAGCAATTTGGAAATTTTCCCCCAATGTACCGAATCCTCTTGGTAGGGCAATAAAGGCATCAAAATTACAAAGCATTTGCAACAAACGCTCTTGCAAATTTTTTACTACTAATTCTTCCCCAATTGTGCCCCCATAAATCCATTTTAAAGGTGTAGGGATGATACGCAAAACTTGACACTACCTGACACTACCTTCCCCCATATACCAAATGTATGTTTTGCTTAACTAAGACTACCCAAATGGTTGGCTGCTCTCCGGAACTCCTTATCCTTTCCAGGGAAAGATCCATAAAATATACATATATTTCAGAATCTATGAGTTGAGGTTCCCTCCATTTTTATCCTTAATCCTGTGAAAAATGAAAAGAAGAACTTGTATTTATAGAAATGAAAAGATAATGCAATGATAGCACCTACTTGAGTAGGTAGATTATTGTCAAAAGAAAATGAACATTATTGATGGCATGTATGTACATTAGTTGTGATTGTGGCTTACATCTTCCTCTGGTTTTACATCTGGTAATGGCTTCAATGCGTTCTATGAGTCAGAGATTTGCTTCCCATCCAGTTTTCTTATAAATTGGCAAACAGGGCCTTTTAAAGTTAGATTCCCAAGACTGTAACGCTCTTTTTCTTTATAAAAAATACTCCATAAACCAAGAAGTTCATGTTGCACTAATCCACAAGAATGCGCCTCAAGAGTCAATCGGATATCATCAAAAGAATCTTTACTCAGGCCATTCTTAATGAATTGTATTTTATCTTCTCGATTATCGGACACCATCCCTAAAGAATGACATCTAGTACCACAAATCCATCGACCTGATTTGTGACAAACTTGTAACTTTTTCACTCTTCGCTTTCTAACATAAGAGCTTTTGTCTAAGCCAAACATGTGAGACATGAATTCATCTAGGATGTCACTAGCCAAACAGACCTTAGCTTCAATTAACCAATTAATATCTTCAGGAATGCCTTTGTGCATCAAAACTCTTAATCTTTCACATCTAGCTTGGCAAATCCTTTTAAGAACATTTATTGGGAGAGAGGGAAAGTATTTTCATAACGCAGAAAGAACAGAATCCTTTTTTTTTTAGAACAAAATAAGATAGGGCAGAGAGAAAGAAATCAGTTATTATGGAAAACTGAAATAACCGACTTGAGAGCCATGGAATATCGTATTAGCCACTTAACCGGAAAAAGAAGAAAAGTAAAATAAGGAGAAAAATGAAACCTAAAAGAAAACTATCTAAGAAGAGAAAATATGTTTACATTTAATTACCATGATCATTGTAAGGATCACTACGATGAACAACTTCTTCCTATAGACCATGATTCTCCAAAAATATTCTAACTCTTTGTCCATTTACTTTAAACACATTACCATTTTTAGGATTTTCAATGTCAATGGCCCCATAAGGGTAAACATGTTTCACAACAAAAGAGCCACTCCATCTAGATCTCAATTTTCCAGGAAAAATGTGAAGTCAAGAGTTATAAAGCAAAACCTTTTGACCAACCTCAATGTTTTTCTTAAGATTGTTTTGTCATGGAAAGCTTTCGGTTTAGCTTTATATATTTTTGAATTCTCATATGCATCATTTCTCAACTCCTTAAGCTCATTTAGTTGCAACCTGTACAAAACACCAACATCATCAAGATTTGAATTAAAAGTTTTAATAGCCCAGTAAGTTTTATGTTCAAGTTCCACAGGCAAATGACAAAGTCAACATCATCAAGAATTGAATTGAAAGCTTTAATAGCCCAGTAAGCTTTATGTTCAAGTTCCACAAGCAAATGTCATGGTCTTCCATAAACTAACCTATGGGGAGACATGCTAAGTGATGTTTTAAAATCAATGCGATAAGCCCAAAGTGCATTGGTTAGTTTCAAAGACCAATCCTTATGATTTGGGTTGACTGTTTTTTCAAGGATCTGTTTTAGTTCCCTATTTGCTAGTTCTACTTGTCCACTTGTTTATGAGTGATAAAGGGTGTCAACCTTATGTGTGATACCATATTTCTTTTATAAAGATTCAAATGGCCTGTTACAAAAATGTGTTCCCCCATCACTTATTATGGCTTGAGGAATTCCAAATCGACTCAAAATATTTTCCTTCAACAATTTAAGCACAGTTTTATAATCATTGTTTTGACATGGAACAACCTCTAACTATTTTGAAACATAATCCACTGCAACTAAAATATAAATGAATCCAAATGATGGTCGAAATGGTCCCATGAAATCTATCCCCCAACAGTCAAAAATTTCAATCACAAGGATAAGAGTCAAAGGCATCATGTTTGTTTTTGAAATGGATCCTATTTTCTAACAATTTTCACAGGCTTCGTAGAATGCATGTGCATCTTTGAACAAGGAGGGCTAGTAAAATCTAGACTGTAAAATATTTGCAGCTATTTTCTTTGATGAAAAATGCCCCTCGCATGCTTTTGAATGACAAAATTAAATGGCACTTTTTACATCATCCCTAAGTATGCATCTTCAGAATATCTGATCAGGGTTAGTATTTGAAAAGATAATGGGCCATCCCAGTAAAATTTTTTCACCTCGTGCAGAAATTTCTTCTTATCTTAGGCACTCCATTGAGCTATTATCCATCCTGTCACCAAAAGATTGACGATGTTAACAAACCAAAGTACAATAGTGATAAAGAATAAAAATTCATTAGTAAACAATCATTTATAGGTATAGCCTCAATTGATGAATCTGTTGTCAGCCTTGACAAATGGTCAGCGACAACATTTTCGGTGACTTTCTTATCCTTGATCACAATGTTGAACTCTTGAAGTAATAAGATCCAACGTATCAGCCTTGGTTTAGCATCTTGCTTTGACATTAGGTACTTGATAGCATAATGCTTTGACAATAGATAAGAGCAAAATTTATCCAACGCAAATATTACTATAAGTAGTTCTTCCTCAATCGTAGTGTAGTTCATTTGTGCACTTTTCAAAGTTCTACTTTCATAATAAATTACATATGGTTTACCTTCTTTTCTCTATCTAAAATAGCACCAACGACATAATCACTAGCATCACACATTACCTCAAAAGGCAAGGACCAGTTTGGGGGTTGCATAATCGGAGAGGATGTTAGAAGGCCAATTAACTTATCAAAAGAATTTTGGCATTCTTGAGTCCACTTAAATGAAGCATCTTTTACAAGGAGGTTGCAAATGGGTCTAGATATTTCACTGAACCCTTTAATGAACCTTTGATAAAATCCTGCATGTCCAAAAAATGAGCGAATTTCCCTAACTATTTTCAGTGAAGGTAACTAAACAATGAGCTCCACCTTTGCTTTACCAATTTTGATCCTTTGTAAGATACAACATGACCTAAAACAATTCTAGATGTGACCATATAATGACATTTTTCCCAATTTAGTACCAAGCATTTTTCTTCAAATCTTTTTAAAACCTTTTCCAAGTTTTTAAGACAATTATCCAAGGAATTTTCATATACGATTAAATCATCCTTGAAAACTTCAAGATACCTTTGAATCATGTCACTAAAAATACTCAGCATACATCTTTGAAATGTTGTCAGGGCATTACAAGGTCCAAAAGGCACACGTCTAAATGCAAAGGTCCTAAAATGACCTGTGAATGTGGTATTTTCTTGGTCTTCAAGAGCTACTGGAATTTGGTAATAACCTGAGTAGCCATAAAAAAAGCAATAAAAAGGATGTTCTGATACCCTTTCTAAAATTTGGTCTAAGAAAGATAATGGAAAATGATCTTTTCTAGTGGCAAGATTTAATTTCCTATAGTTAATGTACATCCTCCAACTAGATGAAATTCGAGTTGTTAAAGGCTCACCTTTTTCATTTATTACCACCGTGATGCCAGACTTCTTTAGAATAACTTGGGTTGGGCTAACCCACTTGCTATCAGAGTTTAGGTAAACAATTTCAACATCAAGTAATTTAAGAACTTCAGATCTTACTACTTCTTTCATGTGTGGATTGAGTCTTCTTTGACGTTGTTGACAACATTTAGCATTATCCTCTAAGTTTATTCTATGTGCACAAATTAAAGGATTAATGTCTTTTATGTCCTTTAATGTCCATCCAATTACACTTCTATGCTTCTTAAGTAACTCAATCAACTTACCTTCTTACCCGAATGTAAGAGAAGATGAAATTACCACCAGATAAAAAGAATTTTCCCCAAAGAATGCATACTTCAGTTCTTTGGGCAAGGGCTTCAACTCTGGTGTGAGTATTTTATCTTGCTCTTCAACTTTGGGTTGTCCTAACTCTTCAACTTTTGGTTTCCAACCTGTGTTTCCTTTTATCTATGAAGACTTAAGCAATGCACATATGTTAGATGTATCTTGATCCATTTGCATAATTGATTCAAATGAATTAACCAAGCAATTTTCCAAAGGATCAAAGATACTCCTTTCTTGGATATAGTTTTCCACAATAGTATCAATGATGCTAACTTCCTCACTTTCATCTTCATTTTCAGGAGGTTGCTTAAGCAAGTTGAAAACATTTAGCTTCAATGTCATATTCCCAAATGACAGTTTCATCAGTTCATTCTTGTAATTAATCAAAGCTTTAAAAGTTGCTAAAAATGTACGTCCCAAGATGATGGGTATTGAATTCTTAATTTTCACTAGCAGTGTCTCCAAAACAATAAAATCCACATGATATATGAATTTATCAACTTTAACTAACACATCTCCAACAACTCCTTTTGGCACTTTCACAGATCTGTCAGCAAACAAAAGAGTTATCTTGGTTGGTTTTAACGCACCCAACTTTAGTTTTTGGTAAACTGAATATGAAAGTAAGTTTACACTAGCCCCAAGATCAAGTAATGCTTGTTCAATTTTATGTTCTTCAATGAAACATGAAATTGTTGGACAACTAGGATCCTTGTATTTCAAAACAGTGTTGTCTTGAATAACAAAACATACTTGTTCAGCCAAGAAGAATTTCCTTTTAACAGTGCACAAATCCTCCAAAAATTTGGTATAAGAACGTAGCTGTTTAATTGCATCTAACAAAGGGATATTGATCTATACCTGCTTGACAATATCAAGAATTTTAGGATTCTGATTCACCTTCTTAGGGATTGTTAATGCCTAAGGAAATGGAGGTGCAAGTGGAGATTTAATTTGTTCTTCACTTGATATAAGTTTAACTCCTTCTTTACTCTTAAAAGTTCACTCATCGTCTCCTTCACAAGGATTAGGAAGGGATTTTTCAATAACCTTACCATTGCAGAGTGCAATGATTGATTTTACTTGATCCATGGTTTGACCTTTGGGATTCGGTTGTGGTTGAGAAGGAAGTTGCCTTCTCTCCTAAATATTGAGTCTAAATGCAAATTTTGCGAGTGTATCTTTCAAATTAATCATGGTTTGACTTGTTTGAGCATTAATGGACTCTTGATTCTCAATGAATAAATGTGGTGTATCTTCAAGATTTTTCGTAAAAGGAGGAACATAAGGTGAATGCCTTTAAGATTGTTGAAAATTTTGTTAGGTGTGCAAAGGTGGTTCTGATGGTTGAGCAAATTATCATTTCTCTAGCTAAAGTTTGGATGATTCCTCCAACCAGGATTGTATGTTTGAGTATGGATTTTGGGTTGGCCTCTTGAAGTTGTTTAATGCATTGACTTGTTCATGGAGACATTCTTTGAAAGAAGGCAAGGTTGAACAATTGCTAGTGGAATGATCATTGGTCTCACAAATATGACCAACAATTTCTTCAACAGATTTTAATTGACCAGTTTTCTTCATTTCTAATGCCTGAACCTTTCTAGCTAAAGATGCAAACTTTGCTTGAAGGTCATTATCTTCCTCAAGATGATATACACCTCCACTAGATGCAGGAGATTGAGTATTACCTAGGCCTCATAGGTACTAGAAGTGTCCCAATTTTGTACATTCTCAACTAGTAGGTCTAGGCAATTCATTGTCTCATCAGGATCTTTAGCTTCAAATGTTCCATTGCACATCAATTCCACCATTTGCCTTTCTTTAAGTGTCAAACCTTCATAAAAATATGATACTATTCTCCACATTTCAAAACCATGATGGGGGCATATGTTAAGAAAATCTTTGTATCTATTCCAACACTGGTAAAAAGTTTCTCCTAATTTTTGTGTGAAAGTGGTGATTTGCCTATAGAAAAAATTTGTTCTATGGCAGGAAGTTTTTTTAAAAAAAATTTTTGTTGCAATTCATCTCATGAATTAATGGAGCCTGACCTAAGATTCTATAGCCACATTTTAGTGTTATCTTTTAAAGAAAAAGCAAAAAGGTTAAGTCAAATGGTGTTCATGCCACAATTTGGGTTATTATATGTGTGACATACTTCCTCATATTCTCTCAAATGTAAGTATGGATTTGCAGAATCAAAGCTATGAAAAGTTGGTAAAAACTGAATAATAGCTGACTTGAAGTTGAAGTGACATGCATCAGGAGGAAAGATTAAACATGATGGAGTGCTATTCCTTATAGGATTCATGTGTTCTCTAAGGGTCCTAGGACGATCTTGGTCATTATGTAGAGGATGATTATCTTCTTGGTCATTAATGTGTTCAGCCATGTTTGAAGAAGATGAATATTCTCTTACCAGTCTACCACTTGATGTACGTGACCAAGCTTTCATGCATATACAAAATAACAACAAGAAAAACTAATGTGAATAACAAAAAGAGATAGGTGGCTCAGCCTTCCATTTTATAAACAAATAATGTTAGAGGCATAGCCTTCCATTCAATAACTAAAAAAATAAAAAGAAAACAACATTAACAGAAAATAAGAGGAAGGAGGTTTAACCTTCCATATAATGAACAAAAGAGGTAGGAGGCTTAGCATTCCATTCAAAAATAACAAAAATAAAACAAAAAGAGAGAGAGAAACAAGATTAAAAAAAATGAACTTGTACTTTAATTTTACTTCCCTAGCAATGGCACCAAAAACTTGCTGCACTTTACCAGTTGTAACCCAAGTGTATGTTGTCGCAAGTAATAAAATCTCGGGAGTCCGAGTGTCGAACCACATGGAAGTAAATTAAGAAATACAAATTATAGTTTTTTTTATAAAGAAAGTTTTGGTGCAAGTGTGAACAAGTGTATATTAAAATTCAAATTTAAATAAAATAGCTAAGGTTAAGGGATCCACTTTTAGTAAATCAGTTATGGTTAATTTTAGCCCGTCTTGCCACTCAATTAAGATCCACACATAAAAGAGATCCTAATCAGGAAATTTAATAATCAAAATTCAGAAAATATTAGGCATGAGTTAGTATTAGCTTTCATTGATCTTAAAACACCAACACTTCCTAATGGGTTCAAGTATCCATCATGCCAACCTTTAAGCACTATAACTCAAGATTCTAATATAGCCGACATAGCCATGTTCTACAGAGGGAATCAAGCAGCTTTTGTACCAATGATTGACGATGATGAA
The DNA here is from genome assembly GCA_005392925.1 of Aquilaria sinensis. Taxonomy (NCBI): domain Eukaryota; kingdom Viridiplantae; phylum Streptophyta; class Magnoliopsida; order Malvales; family Thymelaeaceae; genus Aquilaria; species Aquilaria sinensis. The sequence goes on along the minus strand of SMDT01000377.1, from coordinate 134,452 downwards.
CTAAGACTCAAACTTAGTATGAAGAGTGGTTAAATCGATTAAGATTGTAAATACCATTAATGTTATGATCCATTCAAATTAGCCATAACCTTAATATCAAAAGCTTCACCTTTTCACCTTAGCAAAAGAAAAAATTTTTAGCCATGATAAGAGTAAAAAAATGTATAAAAATCAAATAAACACATATTGAAAGATCAAAGAAAGAACAAGAAAAAAACCCTTAAACAGAGTTTTGGGATTCAAAACAAGAACAAAAGCAAAGAAGAAAAGCTAATGTTAATACAAGAACAACAAAATGGCCTAAGAACATACCTTGAAAACATCCTCCCCCCAAGTTTCCTATTTATAGAGGCTTGAGGTTGGTGAAATAGTAAAATGGAATAGTAAATGGTAGGTGAATGCAATTCAAACAAGGTAGCTCAAAGTTTTTTTAATTTTTTAACCACCATACACATTGATTTAGCTCTTTCTGAAAGCACAAAATTTGTAGATCTCTTATTTAGCTTTGAAACAATATCTTGATCATTGAAATCTGACATCTATAGCCAAAGTTATAATTTTTCTACCAAAACTACTATTCAGCTCATGGTAGAATGAATGGTCTCATTTATAAAATGTTTTCAGCAATTAAATTAATCAAACTAGTTCTCAACATGTGAAGGATATTTAAAGATCTATGTGTTGGCTTTTGAATGAATTTAGAATCAATCAATTTCGACATCTGCAGCTCCAAATATGATTTTTCTGGTGAAGCATCGCCATCATGATTTTATCCACCTACAAAAGAAAAATACAATTATTTAATATATTTTATAATATAGGTGAATAGTAAATGGTGTATGAACAGTTGAACATGGCGAACAATAACTCCGTGTATGGATAGTAAATACATATGAATAGTAACCTGGTGGAATAAATGGTCAAAATAAAGAAATCAATCATACTTAAAGTGTATAATAATAATTTAAACTCTTAATAGAAATACATTTATGAGTATTCATCACCTTACAAAAAGAAATGCACTAAATCCATCTTAGCCTCATCATTCAACTTCATTCTCTCAAAGATTTTATTAATTTCGTACAACCAACCTTCGGCTGCATCGGGATCACCCATACCATTAAATTTAGAAGTGTTAATTTCTTGGCATATCGAGACAAGCCCTATGTGGTCCAGAATGACAAGTCTCCTCATTCTCCAACAGGAATGGACATCTTCCTCATCCTCTTCCTCACTATCCTTGTCAATGTCTAGTTGAGCAAGCTCGGGCACTTGCTCTGGACCTTACACTCACGCTTAGGGTAGAGGATTTATCCCCTAACCTTAGTGCACCGTTGGGCCTTGGTGAACTCTGGCCCTTACCTCATTAGGGTCCTTCAAGGTCTCCCTTCCATTTGGAGGTTAAGAATGCATCTCAAGTAGGATAGCCATGCCATGTAGCATTCGTTTCACAAATTCATTGAGCCTACGAAACAAAGCCACCACTTCCTTCATATCTACACCATTGGGGTCACTAGTTCCCACACCAAGAACTTGAGCCTTAGTAGCAACACCTGACCATGTGATAACCATGATACCCGCAACCAAAGCCAGAAGAACACACCCAGACCAACTTATAAGTAGTACTAACTACGAGGACCATGGACCTACTCTAACACCAAACTGTCATGGAGCAGGGTCCTAATGCCCCGAATTGCTTAACTTGTAGGCCCTTTGGGATTGTGATCCTACTTTATTACTATTGGCTAACTATTACTCATAGGTAAATTTAGACAATTTATGTGCAACTAGTTTCTTATCCTACCCTATAAGAAAATATGCATGTGTTTGTCCCGACGATGCAAAACAAATAAGTAAACCATTTAAGAAAACATCGCTCAAGTATTCCATTTAAAACATACTTAAAACGTGCCAAGACAACAAAATACTAGTTACTTCAACTCCAAGTAATAGCTTGTGCACCCTATGTAACACTAGCATGCACCCAATAGTAACTCAATGGTTTAACACCACAATGTATCCTCATAGAGACAAAGCCTTAATACACAAGGTATTATATATATACAAGGAAAAATTCTTAACCGAGATCCAACACTTAAGCCCCACCTTTGAGCTATCAAGCTCCAAGTGCAAGCCCCTTTTTTATCCTTGTGCATCACTTAGCCTCTAAACTGTAAAGGCATAACACTTAGTTAGTACAAAGCTTAACTTTCAAGTAACCTTAGAATCTCAAGAGTTCAAGTAGATAAGTACTTGCAAAAGTGGGAAACTTAGCCTACACTATCCATTTAGTTGATGGGCCCAACATTAGAACCTGCACAACAAACTTATAAGAGTAAGTACATGAATGTACTGATTAAGGGTCCCTGGGTACCTACAAAGAAGATAGCAATCAAGCATGTAAATATGGTATACAACAAGCAAATAACAAACCATAATCAACACAAACAAATAACATAAAGCATATGTAATGCATTAATGTATGATATGTAGCATGCACAATCTTTAAGGCTTTTTAAACCCTAGGTGCATTGTACTTGCCATGAGCTCAAACAGCGGAGGTATTTGAGACACTAACCCTCATATCCCAAATCTTTTACCTCCCTTAGGTCCCACTTATATGTCCTAGAGTAGCTCATCACCTCCTTTAAATCTTACTCATCTTTCCCATAACTTATTGTGCAATGTAGTCATCTTATGTGGTCGAACTTGCCAAGCTCTTGGAGTTTAGCTTAGAGCTCCTTAGTGGCTCACTTACCAAACCATATGGTTTGGTTGGGATCCTCTTAGGCTTCCTCTGCATTTCCCCAAAGGTGTAAGACCTCCTACTTGGCCCAATGAAGACTATGAAACCCACCTTAATCCCCTTAGTGCCCCCTTAGTGAATTGAGCACTTCTACCCCCTTAGCCACTTTACGTAGCCTTACCTTAACCATACCACTTAGCTATCACTTAAATAATGCATAACTCTTAACTTAGGAATGAGTCCTAGATCCAACCGAAGCTATGGAACATCTTAGAATAGCCTAGGATGTTAACTGAGAGATTGAGACATTCTTAAGGTGCCCCAAACTTGAGGAGTTTAGGCCTTTGCAATACGTTGCCAAAGGCATCAATCCACTAGATTTCTGGAAATTTTTTGGTGATGCATCATCAAGGTTGGTGACATGTCGGCAATGGCCTGGCAGCACTTCATGCTTTTATGTAATCTTGCACAAAACTTGCTCAATCTTTCAATCCTCAAAGCTAATTCAAATGGGCCTTGTTTTTACTTCATTCTAACATGTAACAATAATACATTCCTATGCATTATTGGAGCCAAATAATCTTGAACTCCTGCCTCAAATTCAGCCACAAAGCAAGAACAAAACACAAGCACAACAAGCAAACTTGGGCTCAATTTAGCTCTCTTGAGTTCTAGACCTAAAACCAATGTGATATGGCACCAAGAACTTTAAATCAAGACTATTTCTAGCTACTCAAATAACTTAGAACCATATAAAACTAAACCAAGAAGCTTACCTTAGGGTTTATGCCCAAAACAAGCAACAAAGATCTAAAATGAAGCAAATGTAACAAAAATGAGTTGGAGGCTTCTTGAATTCACTTTGGGACCTTCAAATTTTCTAGAAATTTGTGAGATTGGGAAGTTTTGTAGCAGACAAGCTGCTAGAGAGGGTGAGCTATGAAATTGGGAAAGAATGGAATGGGAAATGGAAGTCAACAATTGCCAAAAATATCCCAACCACTCCACTAAGGCATAATTCTTGCTTTCTTGCCTCTTGGCTCTCAAGTTCTCTTTTGTTTCAAAATGGCCACTAAACACACACCCAAAACCATCCCACCTTGGTCCTAAAGAAAGTTCATAAGCCTCTTACACTTAGCCTCTGGGACACTTAAGCCACTTAAGACATAAATGGCTCAATTGAACACTTAGTGCAATTTTTCCACTTTTCCTTCAAATAATGGTTCCAATAGCTAGATTAACTTATGACCTTAACCTAATTAGTCAAAAATCCTTGCATGACCCTAATTTCATTAAAATTACAGTTATGCCACTCACTTGGTTCAAAATTATGCCCTTTTGACTCTTAGGTGCCAAATTACACTTAGGAACTCATCCTTACTTTTCTTAGCTTGTCTTTCTTGCTTAATAAGATGATAAATTTATGTACTTAAGTGAAAATACTAAAATAAAACACACTTACCAGGTCAAAGCTAGTCATTGACTAGGAAAGTTCTCACATGTACGATCACTGACTAGGTTTTAAATCTACCTTTTCCTGATGAGTCTCAGTCTCTGTATATTTGATTTTCTCACCTTCTCTTGTAGTCATACTTGAGTACATTACCAGCATTTGATTTTGGTTCTTGTAACTTTAGAAGCTCTTGGTCTATGTCAAAGCACAACGATTTCTGCAACTGACAATATCAACCGGTATAATAGCTGGAAAGGTTTTTTGTTAATCTTTCTCTAATGATTTTTAGTCTCTATCTAATTAATCTTCTGTATGTTGTCATAAGTGGGCGTATAATTCCATTTGGGTTTATTTGGGTGCCATTTTTCTAGGTTTCTAAAGTGGCATAAGCTTTTTTTGTTTTTACCATGATGCAAAGTACTCACTTTATGATTGCATCTATGTCTACCGAGATAGTGTACCTAACCCTGACATAGGCAAAATTATTGAAATATGGGAAAAATCCTAACAAATCAAAGGAAGTGAAGCTTCTATGGTTTATCCGACCCTCTGAGATTTCTAGTCTTTTTTTTTTGTTTTATGGTGGTCTTCCATATTCTACTTTAGTGTGCATTTAACAAATTGTTTATAAATAGATAAATTAATGTGTGTGTGTATGTGTTTTTGTGCATGTATTTATGTTATTAACAAGGCATACTTCATGAAATTTTGCCGGTGTGCCATTATTCTTTTCTTTTCCATTTTTCTTTCCTTATGCACAGTTAAAATTTTGGAATGTATGTTCGTTAATAACAAGTCACACTTCTTGCAACTTGCCTGCATGCTACTATGTGCCTGTATAACAAGTCATACTTCTTGCAACTTGCGTGTATGCTATTAACAATTCATGTTTTGCCTCATGTCTTTAGACTGTCTTTATGTCTACTTCTCCTTTTCATATTCATATCTGGCTAAATGATATAGCCCATGAATTTCATTGTTGAATATTGATAATACAAGTGTAACTTTATTTAAGGTTTTCATCATGTTGTCCATTTCTAATTCCTTTATCAATATCCATATCTAAGGTCTAGTCTCAGTTCTATGATATGGATATTTTGTTTGAGTCACAAGCATGCCACATTGCTTAGTTTGAAGTTACATCAACATCATCTATCAAGTAATTTCTAACACTTTTAAGAATACAGTAGGAGGCAATCATTGAAGAATCCACTATCATATGCACTTCAAAGGATAGCCAAAATCTACAACCCTCCAAGGAAGCTGTCAAAATGGTTAAATATGTGTTTCACTGTACTTTTGATGTTGGGAGGGGGATTATTGTGGATAAGATAGAGCAAAGTATTGCCGGAATTAGAGGTCCATGGTTTTTCACCATCTTAAGCTTCCTCGATATGGTTTTACTTATTGTATGCATTACTTTTAATTATTAGAACAGTGTAATTTGTTTGACTCAAATGTTGCAGTTAATCATGTTTTTAATCAACTGAGGTTTCTAGAGTCCTTTGCAATTTAGAAGCTTGCTCAAGATCTGAATGATGCAGAATCAAATGCAGTTGCCTGAAGGTTCAAAAGATTCTCTCCTTATTTTCCGAATAAGGTTTTCCCTTAGGGGCCAATGCGAATGGTTCATAAAAATATTGTTGGCCTTACATATTTTGATGGATGAGTTGCAAGTCATATGAGAAGGCTAAACCTGATTATACTACCATTGAGATGAAGTTTGATGAGCTTGCTAATTCTTTGAAAATGCAGAAGATTAGTGATAGTGAGAAAGCAAATCATACTATAATTTTTCCACTAAAAACCTCAGAATTTGAAAAAGATACGGATGGCATTGTCAGCCAGTTCAAGAAGTAGGTCAGTATACCAAAATACAACCTAAACATAGATGATATAATGGACACAGTTATTGGGAAATATGATGTAAGTAACCAAATATTGTATACAATCTCCTAAGGACAACAAAAAACTCATGAACAACAGTTTACAATTACTTCTCGTTTAGGATAATGTGATTGATCTTGGTGTGTTCAATTTTTCTCATATTCCTGTGTTTTTTACCATTTTTGGAAATTGTAAGCTTGACAAACTGAGGGCAAGTTATATAAGAAGTCTTCTATAAGGTCTTTAAAGGACAACCAACAAACTGGTGAGCAAAATTCCAAAGGTACTCATTGGCCAAATGATGTAAGTAGTATGCATACAATTATCTCCTCTAAATATTACGACAGTCTTTATCATCATTAGCTATATATTGAGACGAGACTTGTAGATTTCCTAGTTGAGTTTCTTTTCCCTTGCTAGCAAGACAGGACCAAATGGTTTGTGGAAACAGTAAGAGGCTCTTCAAGATTGTCATCTCATGCTTTTAAATGGTTTAGGTGAAATTCTCAACTAAGTGGTTCATGATGGTCAGCCCTGGAAAGAAAGAATTAATCAGCCCTGAGAAGAAAGAATCAAACATGATCATAAGGATGGAACACTTGTCCTAATTTTGAACAAAGACCCATTTTACACTTCAGCAAAAGAGAATGTGAAACACCTTTTCTTTTTCTTTTTATAAGAGTTATTAGTTTGTCTTTCTATTCATTAATCCTTCTATTCAATTGAATTCCTCACTTCCTTTGCATCCATTCTCCTGTTTGTCATGTTTCAGGATCTATTTTGCCATGTTTTCGGTAAAATATGCATAGCAAAAATGATCCTGCAGAACAGTTTTTTGAGCCCCCATACTAGTACAAACAAAAGGATTGAAAGTTGTAACTATACCTAATACTGATCAAGCATACCAGAGTTAATACATCACTCACCCATTGGTTCTACTCCTATATACCCCCAACAAAAGTAGTTACAACAAATCTAGATATTGATTAAGCCAATTCATAGATGTCTACTTTATTTATCAAAAATTTTTGCTTCTTACCCTCACATAGAATTGAGCAACTAATATTATGCCATCTTGAATTGATCAGAAGTTTGATAGGTTTTTGTTCGTGTTACAGGTCAAGCTCTTGTTATTCTGAAAACATGGGGAGTAGCAATGAAGGTTTTAAAAAACTTAAAGTTGGATGCTTACTGCTACCAAATATGAGGTTTTGACATTTTAATGTCTCTTATATTTCTTCAAAGCCAACATCCTTCCTTTTTTCTAAATGAGTAATAAACCTTGTCATATGGTTCTCAGAGCCACATTGCTTCCTTTATCTTTACTAGCTTCCAATCCTCTTGTATTCGCAGTGAAATATTCTGCTGAAGATAACATATCTTTTATTTGGCAACATACAGGTGGATATATGGAAGTACCATGGTTCTTGAAGTGTTCCTTAGTTTATATGCAACTTCTATTGCTTGTCTACTTAGATTTACATCTTTCATTTTCAGTGTCATTCTGTGATATAGCTCTTACTTCCATTTATTTGGTCCATTTTTCTTAATCAATGGTACTAAATTTTCTACTACATAAGTATATTTTTCTATTTGTCCACATGTCTCAGACCTTGCCAAAACCCTAATGATGTGAATTTTGTGTTCGTAAGCCAAATAAATATACACTGGTTATAGACTCGTCCCAACACAATAGTTCAAATCTTATAGGTCAGTTTGCCTTTATCCCTTTCCATTGTTCACTTGACACTTTTATTGCAGGCCTCTTATTGCCACCAGCTTTCCTGATCCTTACTTATCTAGAAAGAGGAGCAAGTTTGCCGGCCATCTTAAACTCAATAATGTAAAAATACAACTAAAAATGGTAATCTCCTTTGTTTGTCTTTCATTGAGCTTTTCTTTCTTCATCAAACATGTTTATCTTCTTCTATTTTTAGTGCTTATCTCTGTGAATGAACTTATTATACTAATGTTCTTTATACCAACAGTTCTTCTGACATTTACCAGCCCTCCTCCTAATTTTCTTGCGATTTGTAAAAAGAAGATGTATCCACTTCACATTGTTCTTAGCCCTACACATTTGAATTTGACTTGCCTAAAGAGTGGTGCTTGTTATAGGAAAGATGTGAACTTACATTGAAAAAATTGTTTAAGGCTTGGAGTTTAAATCAATTATCATGGCATTACCAATTGTCTATTTTCCTATTTGTTTTGGTGTCTCCCATTCTCTTATTTGCTTGTATAGGTGCTTTTAAATGCTTTCTGGAACAAGAAAAAGAGTTTAGAAAATTTCAAGCCTCCCTTATGTCCAAATGTGTGCCATCATTTGTAAACATATGGCTTTTTTCTTTTGGTAACCATTCTAAGTAAAAGAAAACTTTTGTTGGTAAGCATGCTTGGTTTTCTTTATAATAGTGATTGTTTTTGTTCTGTGCAGGATATTTTGCTTTAGTAAATAGGTAAAAAAAGGATTTTTTGCCATCTTTAGAAGCAAATGAATAGTTGTTTTGAAGGATTGAAACATGTGAAAATATGATAGTATGGTCACTATTTCATTTTCCTATTCTAAATTCTGATGTTAATTAAATAAATAGCACTTTTTGCTCTTTAAATTTCGTACAAAGTGTTCTCTAAGAAGCCAATAATTAATATGTTAGTTTCTTATCTTAAAGACGTAAGAAACAAGGAACAACGAAAGAAAGAAAGAAGAAAAAATGTGTTGCCTATTATTTCTAGGTCTTCTAGGATTGTTAAACCTTTGAATGAATCAAACACCTAAAATTTCAAGAACCCCATTTAAGAATCAAGATGCACTTTTTTGTATTTTGTGATGAAACAAAGATGATGAAGTGAGGCTGATTAAAGAAGAGCAACATGATTGATACTTTTGTAGTCTCCCCTTTCTGTTCATTGTGAACTTTGATTTTGCTGTAGCTAATGGTTCCTATTGGTGCTTATTAGATTATGGCCAAAGAAAAGGATTTGCATGGTTCTCAAGGCTAGGGCTGATTTTATGGAAACCAATTAAGTGCGGTGTACAGATGAGGACCATGAGGTGATGTATTGGCTATTAGGTTTTCCTACTTCCTTTTGAATGACGCAAAATTTTCAGGTTCCCTTGTGTTTGAAATAGAATGACCGGTAGCAGTTAATTTGCTCTATTCTTTGTATTATTATCTTTTTCTATTTTTGCTATCGCTATGCTATAAAAACCCATTATTGCTTTCATATGATCCCTGAAAGCTGGTAATGGTTATTGCCGCATTTGCCTCCTTGATATGATTCACTTAATTCTAGTACCATACTTGTCGTGCCCTAAACTGCCCCTGGCCCATTTGGGCCTGATTTTTTTTTTTTTTTTTTTTTTAAAAAACATGCATCGGAAGTTTTCATTACACAGAAAGGGCTTTTAAAACTCACTAAGACTTATGGGCACGAACCCCAGGATACTTATCGGTACTAGCTCGTTAAGTTCTTTAATTAAGGTTAAGTTGATGTGCTCTCAGAAACAAGCTAGTACATATGTGGATTTCATATGTTCATTTTCATGGTCTTTACCGAGCTTAGCCAAGAATATGCATGGCAATTAAAACACCAACTTAAGTTTAAAAACTTATTTTCATGCATATGCTTTGCATGCTTATGTGTTTTGGAGTTCACTAGTGCACATAATCACTTAATGCCTTTAAATGCAACTAATGCTTAGGCATGTATTAATTCACATACGTGCACTTAAATTTCTTATTAGCCAAACTTTACACAAGCATCCAATTTCATGCTTTTTCTAAGTTTACTTGCATGTTCTTTACTAAGTGAGCATACATAGCCAAACATTGCATGCTTTCAACATAGACATGGGCTTATGGGCCTTTTAGTACTTAACATGCATATGGCCCAAAATTAACCAAGAATAAAATCAAATTTTCCAAGTTCTTATTTAAGCCCAAAACGTACATTTAAGCCCAATTTCAACATGCTTCAAGTTTCATGAAAACATAACCCATAAATTCATGCATGGGCCTTGGTAAGTCCACCAAGCAATAAAAATACCCAAAAATGTCCAAGTCCATAATACAAGCCCAAAGCCAAGTTTGGCCAAATTTTAGCTAAGTCCATAATTTGGTCACTAAAGTTAGACCAACAAAAACATGCTTAAAAGCAAGCCATAAATCCACAAAGCCATGGAACACAAATTTCCACCTTAATAGACCTTGTTCCCACAATTCTAAGACTTCAAGTCCTGCACAGAAAGTCCACATTTTTTTTTAGCTTGTTTACAAGCAACTTATATACTTAGAATACTTAGAATATTTTGAGCAATACCATACACAAATCCAACCTTAGAATACAGAAAGAGTACTCAAGACTCTTAGCTTGATCTTTCAAGCAAACCTTTACCTACAAAAGTAGAGTAGGGCGGGTGAGTTATAAAACTCAATAAGGATTCCGTGGCATCCAATGCCTAACTTATGGCCTCCAAGGCCTAACATATGCCAAGAATGTAATGGCAAAATAATCCTTATTCCTGCAAAGAAAACATAAAGACAAAGAAAACAAAAAGATACATGCATATAGCAATAATATCATAATCGGGGGTTAGCATGCACAACAAATCAAAGAAGCACACAAACACACACCACTTAACACTTTGTTCACAGAAGGGCAGCAAGCATCCCTCAAGTTTTAATTCATTAATTTCATATACTTAATGTTTTCGGAGAGCTCACTTAGCATAGGAATTAAGGTGGCCGCCTTAACTCCTAGCCCATAATGCTTGCTTACTTAACTTAGCTCATGAACAAAACAGAATTGCCGAAGCAATAATATAACTTAAGCCCTCTTAGCACTCCTAGGATCACATGGTTCTTTGACCATCACCTAGGGGCCCGAATACTCACACAAAAATCCATGGAACTATGCCATGCAATAAAGTGAGTATAGGAATCCTTACCCACAACACCGAAAGCTTTAGAAGCTTATTTTTCTTCGTTTTCCTTGCTTGTTGACTCTAGAAATTGTTTTCTAGCATAAGAACCAAGATGGGCCAAATTTTATTAGTAACCATAAGGTACCAAGAACACTTGGTGATTAACTCAAATAACACAAAATACCAAGAACACTTGGTGTACACTTACAGAACCTCACAGAAGAGGTAAGGCCAATTTCTTGTGCTTGATGTTCTTCAAGCTTCTTCTTGATTTCTTGCTTCTAATGAACTTAGAAACTCAATCACACAAAGAGCTCCTTGAGTAGAGCTTAAAACCTCCAAGAAATGGAAATGGCCGAATTTTCCTCCTTGGTTTTCTTTGAATTCTTCACCTGATTCTTGCTCTTTATGGTCTTAGAGCTTGAATTCAACCAAGAATACTTGGTTTTAATTTGAGGAATGATTATTTCTAGCTATGGACGAATATTTAGATGAGGAAAAGAGTTGGAAATGTGTTTGGAATGGTGAGACTTGGTATGGAAGAAAATGGAGAGAGAAGGAGAGAGTTTGAGAGCAAATGGCTTTGAATGAGTGGATTGATTATGTTTTAATGTGTGGGAAGGTGATGGCTGGCCATATGGGAAGGAAAATGAGTGTATAATGTGCTTGGAAGAGTGGGAGACAAGATTTAATGGAAGGAAGACTAATTGGAAGACTTTTGTGTAAGTTGGTAGAAAAAGTCAAAAGTAGGAGACATGTAGGTGAAGAAAGAATCCAAAGTCTTGACTAAGGATGGGAGGTGGATTAAAATAGTAGGAAATTAATAATGTGTTTGAAATGAGTGGGAGACAAGATTAAAAGAAATGAAGACTAATTGGAAGACTTTTGGGTAAGTTTGGTAGAAAAAGTCAAAAGTAGGTGAAGAAAGAATCCAAAGTGATGACTAAGGGTGGGAGGTGGATTAAAATAATAGGATTTGGAGGGAGGTGACATAAAATATTAGGAATTGGAGGGGCATGGCTGGCCAAGGCATCCTAGGCCATTAAAATGGCCTAATTCCCCCTTTAGTCCTCCAACTTTCTAATTTTGGGCAATTGAGCCCAACCACTAAAAATCCCTTTGTTCAATTGAGTCCCTTATCTTTAAAAACCACCATTTTCATTACTATTTCTGTTGGCCTAAGCCAAGCTTATTTTTAAGATGTTCAACACTCAATTATGCACATGCCATATTGTCTCCTCAATTTAATTGAGCTAAATTCCTGATTAAGGAAAAATTCTTATGCTCCAAATCCATTTAACCCGGGACCTAATCACTTTGGATTGTCCGGGCATTACAATACTCGTTTTACCAAATTAGAGGCTTATGTGAGAAAAATGCTAATTAGTCATTCATCTTCTACTTTATACTCATTTCGATCCTTATATAATCTAAACAACCATTTAAGTGGGCTGATGGGGTAAAAGGTGCCAATTTCTAAAGTTTGAGGGGTGAGTGAACCCGAGTGAAAAATTAAGGGATAAAAGGTCGGAGTGGCAAAGTTCAGGCCGGTGAAAATGGTTTTAAGCCAAACCAAATATTTGGTGTGCATATATTTAATATATAAAAAATATGAAGATTCACAAATTTTGAATGACTTTTTACCCTTATATTATAAGTTATTTTATTCTTTCAATGAAACCCATTTTTGTCACTATTTATTTAATTGGAGCTATATTAGCACTAGAACACTAAAAAGGACCCTTAAGTCGCTACTAAACTTTATTTTTTTGTTTCAAACTTGCATCCGGTTGATTCTATATTACAGAATCAAGTATTGTACGTACTTTTTTTGCTTTAATCTTACATTTACTTTCTAAAAAATCTTAAACTCTTTTTTTTTTCCCTTTTTTTGTACCAAACATGCCCTTGGTTCTATATTTCTATCAAATAATTATCCCAAGTATGATAAAAATTTCATAAAACTTAAAATTTCAACTTAACGAGCATAGCCTAAGTTTGTTCTATTATAAGAAAATATCTTTGAATATAATTTTCTTCTAAATTAAGTTTTTTTCCTAACATGGACTAAAATATACTATATGAAAACCTAGGCATATGATCCATCTTAGAGAAATAACATGATTCAAGTATGACTCTGACACCTATTATAAGAAAATAAAAAATTATCATTATAGCAAAAGGTGATTAAGAAAAAAATTTTAGGAAATCTTTATTAGAATTAGTTGCTTATGTTATAATAACGAGACTTTTAGTAGCAATTTTTTTTTACATTTTTTAATGTTTTGAAAGATTAAAAAAATTATAATAGTTATTTTTTCCACATCATCCCTTTAATATTGTTACATAGATTTTTATTATTAACAACTAACTATTTTTATATAATAAATAATATTAAAATGTTTCCTTCACTTTTAATTTTTTTAGAGCCAATGAAATCTTACTAAGAAAATTAAAGGAACTAACTATTTCTCTATAATAAATAATTTTTTATCTAAAAATTTAGAAGTAGTTTTAGAGTTGTTAAGACATGAAATTAATAATTTTATATTGTGATTGCAAGTTTATATTTTACCTGACATTAAGTATATTAAGGAAAGAAGTTTGGAGGCTTATTTGTTAAAAATTTATAATCTTAAATTACATAGTTCTGATCATATAAAGGATTATATGATAAAAAAAAAAGGTGAAGGATTTGTAAGAGGACATATAATAAGTTTTAGAAGTTGGAGGATTCGTAGGAGAACATATAATAAGTTTTAGTAGAACAAAAAAAAAATTATCAACATGTACTTTATGTAATGGGTCAAAATTTTATTCATTTTTATCCAAAACATAATTTTGTTTTTGACTTTATCATTTTTCAATGTTGTAATACTAAATTTCTATACTTCATATTTAACATTGGTACACAAAATTATTAAATATGAAGCATATTTTGAGTGTAACACCCCTAATTTTATGAACCTTAATTTCAAAAAAATATTTAAACTTGCCAAACTTAATAAAAATAATTTAAGAAAAGTGAGGTCATTTTTTTTTAAATTTAGTTTTTTCAATTAATAAAAATATTAAACCAAATTAGAATAATTAAATGAGAATTCCAGGAAAAATAACATATGAATAATTAACCAATTTCGACAAACAATACATCTTTTAGAAATGAAACAACACAGAATAAAAATTCAGTCTTAGCCAGTTTTTCGAGGGGCTACATTGTTCCCTCACTTAGTCTGCTTCACATCCTGAACCTCGTCATACGGTTCACTATATTCTGTCTCTTAATAGTACTCACCTAAGAAAACGTGTTAAGAGAAGGGGGTGAGCACAACTTGCTCAGTAAGGAGGAAGTATAGGTTCATCACTTGGGTCCTAATATTCTCTCAATAAATAACAAATGAATAATAAACTTTAAGTTATAGTAATTTAATCAAAGAACAATTTCATGCAACATCATAACAGCAATACTAAAGTCCTACTAGCATCTTGAACTAATTAATATGCATATGCACAATTCCTGTTATTGAGTAAATCATATCGCATTAATCAAATCATTTAATCTATTACCTGAATGCTGTTAGAAAAATCTTGGGTGGTGAGTGTGTACATCACTTACTCTTGGGATAACTCTTAGGCAGTACTATTAGAGATGTCACCAAGTCATAGCTTGTTGGGATACCTACGCTGAGGTAGAGCCTCTCGTGATACCAGCAATAAGTTTGATCCCTCGCCAGCTATGGTCCGGCAGCTCATAAATCATATCTTCAAACTCCATATCAATATTGGATCATAACTAGGGATGGTCTATCGCCACACAAACATGCCTCTCGGGGTTCAAATCATCCGTTCTGAACCTCTCTTCTAAATTTACAGCTTATCAAGTCATGCAAATATGGTCCGCCACCAACTTGCATGCCTTGTGTTTATCTTACTCCTCAAGTATTTTACTTAATGTAGTATCATGTATGAAAAACATCAATAATCTACAACAACCAATTGATGCATGACTGTAGCTCATTTTAGTTTATCCTTTTTAATAGAGTGCCATGATTCTAATGCATCCTATCTTTTTTATCTTTTTATCTTGGTTTAGTTTTGCATGATGACATAACTATTAGTGATATGTTTTAAGTATATTTATGATAAATGTTCATCTCCTCTTTTTTGAATTCTTTCTATGTTAGTCATTTAGTATTTACACACTTAATCCCTTATCTACCAGCTTATAGTAGTTTATTATAGTCCTAGCATATCATTAACAGTTGCTTTTGGCCTTAATCATGTTGCTAGCAAGTTGTGAGCCTTAAATCTAGTACTGGTAGTATTTATCTTATCGTCCCTAAACATGGTACTAACAGGGTTTATTCAAACGGTCCTAGCATATTTTTAACTTATAGTCCTAGCATATCATTAACAGTTGCTTTTGGCCTTAATCATGTTGCTAGCAAGTTGTCAGCCTTAAATCTAGTACTGGCAGTATTTATCTTATCGTCCTTAAACATGGTACTAACAGGGTTTATTCAAACGGTCCTAGCATATTTTTAACTTAATTCTTGTTGTAAATGGTCGTAGCGCCAAACAAACATCATGTATCACATCATTACAACCATACAATGAACCAATGAAAATTACATCTCAATGGAAAGGAAAAATTAAATACAAGAAAATAAAGTTCTTGAAAAATTAATTTGATTAATCTACCCATTTAGTACACGCTTTTAAAGATTTTATTTATCCCAATTGTTTACTTAAAATTTATTATTCGTGTTGACACTTATTTTGCGCTTAAGAGGGCCCATGAGAACTGGGCCCCCTTACCTAGTGCAAATATCCTGGTGAAAAAAAGGTGATTTCCTAGAACAGATCCTACAAAAGGTTAAAGAGGTAGAAAATTAGGAAATATGTTTAATTTTGGAAATTTCTTAAATGGTACTTGGAAGCTTCACATTCTTGATATCTAGGCCAAAATTTTACCTAACAAGCAAAATGGGTCTCAAGGTGTCTTTGATGGCCTCGTGCCTATTCGAGATCGTGTCGGGAACCTTTATTGATATTGATCCTAAAATTACATCAGCCAAAACACTGAGTTATATGCCCATTTAATGGATGTAAAAAACTAAACTTGGAAAGACAAAATTTGATTTCAATTACCGACGTGTTTTCAGGATCTCTAGTGCTCTAGGAGTCCAAAGAAGCGCTAAACCATTCAATAAAAAGTTCCTAGGCCTCTTTAACAACTTGGAAAGTAAAGAGAAAGGACTAAACAGGGCTTTAAGGTTCAAAATCTTTAGCCAAAAATAATTCCAAAAAGGTTACAGTGGCTTACTAGGGCTTGGGTGTAGGTAGGGGTTTCATCACATTAGAAACGAGTGCACAAATGTAGAATTTTCAATAAGGAAAACTTAGAAATGAAATATAGAACAAAAATAAGGTATTTAGGTGCTACAAAAAAATAAAAGAGTGATACCTAATAGTTTAGACTCACACAAATGAATTCAAAATTGTCAATGCGTGTAGGAGTGCTTTCAGTGGCCGGATGGGGTTTTTTCCTTTAACCTAATGAGCCTAGGCAAGAATATGGAATTGAATTACATTTAGAATAGCTTAGATAACATAAAAACAAAAACCAAGGGCTAGACTTACACTAGTTTAATAAAGAACATGATGAAGTAGATGACAACGGTATGTAGAGTACGGCAATGATCCTTTAGTGTGATGCCTTCTTCTCCACTCTAGTGCATGAAGATTAGGGACAATGGAGCATTTACGATGCTATGTAATTGAACTAAAAGAAATAAGAGAAAAATATATGGCCAAAGCTAGAAGAAAGTTAAAGCAAATTGAAGAAAGACGGCGACGGCAGCCTTAGGAGAATTGATTACTACAAAGAAGAAAGAACATCCTTAGGATCAGTCTTGGTAGACGATGCATATGCACGCCAACTATGCAACACCATTGCGGTCCTAGGTCAGCTCTAATACCATCTATAATGACCCAAGTCTAAAACTGGCCAACGGAACACCTACCCACACCACATGGGCTATCATTTGGAAAAAGATAAGCACAAAATGTTTGTGCTCTGGAACATGAGCCTAGATATCTACATAAGACATCCCACATCTTTACTATGTGGGATATAGGAGTGCTATATTGAGAATTTCTAATTTTTTGAAAATAGTATTGTTGTATTCAGTTTACTATGTTTATTTTTCTTTCTTTTTTTCTTTATTTGATTAATCAAACCTTGAATGTATTTCTAATATTTAAAATTAAAAAAATTTGCACCATTTAAAAATTCTTTATATTAGTAAAATAAGATTATTATTTGAAAATGAAAAATAGAAAAAAAAATCATTGATTGTTTTACATGTTTTTTATAAGTTTTCTTTATGGCAAAAAAATTGAAAATACCACTAAATTAAAAATTTTGTAATAAACATGTCATTGATTTATATGACCATTAAATATGCCTAAAAACATTATGTTTATTAATTTATTTACTTTTAAAATTTTAAATATTTTTATCAAAACCCAAAAGTGCAACTCTTTGTGTGTGTGCGTGTCTATCTTTAACATATAAAAATTATAAAGCTTCAAAAATGCTGAATGATCTTTTTATACTATAAGTTATTTTATTATTTTAATAAAATCCAATTTTATCATTATCTATTAAGTTAGAACAATATTAGCACTAGGACATTAAAAGGACATTAATTTGCTGCTAAATTTAGGGTCAATTTATTTTAATTTAAGTCAAATGACTTATTTTCATTTTTACTTCTTTTCTGCCAGAAACAAATTTCATTTGAAAGCCAATGTTATGTAGATACAATAATCCATTTAAAAGTAAATTTTCATGATGTTGTTAAATTTTTATGAATTTTTCTTTTTAAATACCTTAAAGTAGAAAATTTTATAAAAATTTAATAAGATTATAAAAATTATATTTTCAATGAATTATTACAACTACATGATATTAAATTTTAATTAAAATTAGTTTCAGGTAAAAAAAATGTAAGAATAAAAATAACTCATTTTGAAGTTAATTGGCTTAAGTTATTTTTTGCTACAAACTTACTCGCAATAGAATCAAGTGCTGTATGTATGTATTTTTTTTATTTTGTGTTAATTTTACCTTCAATAGCTAAAACTCCTAGATTGACACTAACTTTTTTATTTTTTATTTTGTATCAAATATGCTACCCCTGGTTCTATATTACTATCAAATAATTATCTAAAGTACTATAAATACTTTATAAAACTTAAAATTCCAACTTAATAAGTTTGCACTAAGTTTTTTCTACTATAAAAAATGCCACTGAATATAAAATTTTTGTCAATTAAGTTTTTTCCAACTTGAATGAATACATACTATATGAAAAATTCTTGAATGAATACATATTATATGAAAACTTATGTATTTGGTCTATCATAGAGTAATAATATAATTTAATTATGACTTAAGCACCTATTCTAAAAAATAAAAAAAATATCATTAGTAAATGCCATTGGGAAAAATTTTAGGAAAACAATCTGTGGCTATTAGAATTAGTTTTTTATATTATAATAAAGGGAATTTTAGCAGCATTTTTTTTACATTTTCTAATGTATTGAAATGTGGAAGAAATTATAGGAACTATTTTTTTCACATGGTCATCTCTTTTAATATTGTAACACATTTTTATTCTTAGCAACCAATTCTTTTTCTATACTAAATAACATTAAAATATCATATTTAATTTTAATTTCTTAGAGCCAAACAAATCTTTCAAGTTGTTTAAAAAATGAGATTAAGTATAATAAAGAGAAAATTTTGGAGCTTTATATGTTCAAAATTTATAATTAAATTACATATTTTTAGGTCCTTACTGTAGATTCTAACTGTATAATAGATAATATGACGAAAGGAAGAAGTTAGAGGATTCTTAGAAGAACACATAATAAGTTTTAGTAGAAAAAAAAAACACCCCATGTATTATACGTATTGGATCAAAATTTTATTTATTTTTATCTAAAATATAATTTTGTTACAACTTTATCACTTTTTCCATTATAGTAATATTGAATTCTTATTCTTTCATATTTGACATTGAAACACAAAATTCTTTAAATATGAAATATATTATTAAAATTTCCAACTTTTTGAAAAAAATATTGTTATATTCCATTTACTAAGTTAATATTTTTATTTATTTGATTAAAATTTTTTTTAATGTATTTCTAATATTTAAAACTAAAACACATGTTTACCATTTACAAATTCTTTATATTAGGAAAATAAGATTAGTATTTAAAAAAGGAAAAACAGAAAAAAAAAATATATGATCATTTTCTATGTTTGCTATATGTCTCTTTTATTGGAAAAAAAAAACTAAAAAATGCCACTAAATTTAAAATTTTGTAACAAACATCTGCATACCCACTATGCCACATCATCACAGTCTAAGTTGGCTCTGATACCATTTATAATGATTCAAGTCCAGAACCGGTTAACGGAACACTTGCCTACACCACATTGGCTATTCTTTGAAAAAGAATAAGCGCTAAGTGCTTGTGCTCTGGAACTTAAGCCTATATATTCACATAAGACATCCCATATCTCTCCCATGTGGGATATAGGGTTATTATAAACTTCCCCCCCTCATGTACTCAATATCCTGATTGGGGTCACTTAGATTACTTGGTCTCCCAAACTAACAACCTCTTTAATTAGATTACTTGGCCCTGGACCAAGTAACCTCTCTAATCTGCGATCAGCCCAATAGACAATACATGTGCATACCCAGTATGCCACATCATTATGGTTTCGAGTCAACTTTGATACCATATATAGTGACCTAAGTCCAAAACAGGTCAACGGAACACCTGCCCACACTACATAAGCTATCATTTGGAAAAGTATATGTGTTTGTGCTCTGGAACTTGAGCCTATATATCCACATAAGGCTTCTTACATCTCTTCCATGTGGGCTGTAGGGGTGTTACAAACTCCCCCCATATGTTCCTAACATCCTTGTTGGGGTCACTCAAATTACTTGGTCCCCCAGACTAGTAATCTCTCTAATTGGACAACATAAACCCTGACAAAACAACCTCTCTAATCTAGTATTAGTCCCAGTAGATGACATATGTGCACACCTACTATGCCATACTATTTTGCTTATGGGTCAGCATTGATATCGTTTGCAATACCCAAATCCAGAAATGGTTAACGGAACAGCTACCAACACCATATGAGCTATCCTTTGGAAAATGATAAGCGCTAGGTGCTTATGTTCTAGAACTTGTGTCTATATATCCACATAAGGCTTACCACATTTCTCCCTTGTGGGATAAGAAGGTGTTACAAACTTCCCTCTTTATGTACCCAACGTCGTTGTTGGGGTCAATCAGATTACTTGGTCACCCAGACCAAGTAACCTCTTTAATCCAAGATCAGCCTGGTAGACGGTGCATGTGCATACCTACTATCCTACATCATTGTGGTCCCAGGTCGACTCTGATACCATCTGTAACAACCCAAGTCTAAAACAAGTTAACGAAACACTAGCCCACACCGCATGAGCTATCCTTTAAAAAAAGGATAAGTGCTAGGTGCTTATGCTCCTGAACTTAAGCCTATATATCCACAAAAAGCTTTCCTCGTCTCTCCTATGTGGGATATGAGGGTGTTACAAGCTTTCCCCTTATGTACCCAACATCCTCATTGGGGTCATTCGGATTACTTGGCCCCCCGGACTAGTAGCCTCTCTAATTAGACTACTTAGCTCCTGGCAAAGTAGCGTCTATAATCCAAGATCAGTCTCGGTAGATGATACATGTGTACACTCACTATACCACACTATCGCTCTCCTGGGTCAACTATGATACCATCTGTAATGACCCATGTCTAGAACTAGTCAATGGAACACCTATCCACACCACATAGGTTATCATTTTGGAAAATCATAAACGCTAGGTACTTATTTTCTGAAACTTATGTCTATAAATCTACATAAGGCTTCCCACATTTCTACCATGTAGAATATGGGGTGTTACAAAGTCCCCCATTTATGTATCCAATGTTGTCATTAGGGTCAATCGGATTACTTGGTTACCCAAACAAGTAACCTCCCTAATCGGATTACTTGGCCCCCGATCAAGTAACCTCTCTAATCTATGATCAACCCGTTAGCTAATACATGTGCATACCCACTATGCTACATCATTGTGGCCTCAGGTCAACTCTGATACCATCTGTAACAACCCAAGTCCAGAACATGTTAACGAAACACCAGCCCACACCACATGGGCTATCCTTTTGAAAAAAGATAAGCACTAGGTGCTTCTGCTCTTGAGCTTAAGCCTATATATCCACATAAAGCTTCCCTCATCTTTCCTATGTGGGATATGGGGGTGTTACAAACTTTCCCTTATGTACCCAATGTTCTCATTGGGGTCACTCGGATTACTTGGTCCCCTGGACCAGTAGCCTCTCTAATCAGACTACTTAGCCCTTAGCAAAGTAGCATGTTACCACTCTGACTATTTAAATACAGTCATCAATTTTAGTGAGCTTAAGCCCCAGGCGGTCCATGTCCTATAAGCCAAGCAGAACATGTGCACTATGTTTACCCAAGTGGCCTTCTTGGCCATTATGCAAATATGTGTATATTGGTCTAACCATCACACACATATTTACATATAGTTTCATCTAGAAGTAATGATGACAATGAAATTCTTTATTCCTAGCCAATATGTAATTTGAGTGAAATCCCCAAGTGCATGTACAATAATATGCACACATGATGCTATTGGTGCGCACTTTTTTTTTTGTCCAAACTTTCACACTGTGTCCAATTAAAATTCTACCCATGTTCTCCTATGCCCTAGAGATTTTAAACCCTTTAATACCCTTAAACCTTCATAGGGAAACAAGTTTGAGACATTAAATCCATCTAAGTTTACAATTATTGATTTTACACTTAACCGGGTAAAAATGACCATATGAACAGTGCTCAACACAATCAGCCAATTTTGACAGGCCATAACTCTGGCTACAGGGAACCAAATCCAATGATTCAAAATCCAAGTTATTCCTCTTGAAGTTTTCTAAGTGTGGTCAAAATTTCATAGCCAAATTCTTTATGTACAGAAAGTTATGGCAGCTGGAGTACAGGGTACCAAATTTTAGCCACTATTTACCCTTACGCCCATAAAAAATTTCATAATATTCATACACTTCATTTCCAGGTGCAAAACCCACTTGGTAATGTCCATATATGTCTTATACACATGGGAAAACCATTCCCCTGAATTTAGAGCCCTTCTAACCATCATTCATAAAAATGCCATCAAAACAGCCCATAAACACCATATGGACAGCATTGTATACACACTTCAAACCACACTTCATTGATCCATATATCCTTCTCACACTACACATATAACATGTGGGATATGGGGGTGTTACAAACTTTCCCCTTATGTACCCAATGTCCTCATTGGGGTCACTTGGATTACTAGGCCCCCCGGACCAGTAGCCTCTCTAATCAGACTACTTAGCCCCTGGCACAGTAGCGTCTATAATCTAGGATCGGTCCTGGTACATGATGCATGTGTACACCCACCATGCCATACCATCGCTATCCCGGGTCAGCTATAATACCATTTGTAATGACCCAAGTTCAAAACTGGTTAACGGAACACCTGCCACACCACATAGGCTATCCTTTTGGAAAATGATAAACGCTAGGTACTTATGTTCTGGAACTTATGTCCATAAATTCACATAAGGCTTCCCACATTTCTACCATGTGGGATATGGGGTGTTACAAACTCCTCCATTTATGTATCCAATGTCCTTATTAGGGTCAATCGGATTACTTGGTTACCCATACCAGTGACCTCCTTAATCGGATTACTTGTTCTTCGATCAAGTAACCTCTCTAATCTATGATCAGTCCAATAGATAATGCATGTGCATACCCACTATGTTACATCATTGTGATCCCAAGTCGACTCTGATACCATCTGTAATAACCCAAGTCCAGAACAGGTTGACGAAACACCAGCCTGTACTGCATGGGCTATCATTTCAAAAAAGGATAAGCATTAGGTGCTTTTGCTCTTGAACTTAAGCCTATATATCCACATAAAGCTTCTCTCACCTCTCTCATGTGGGAAATGGGGGTGCAACAAAATTTCCCTTTATGTACCCAACGTCCTTATTGGAGTCACTCGGATTACTTGGCCCCCTGGACCAGTAGCCTCTCTAATTAGACTACTTAGCCCCTGGCAAAGTAGCGTTTATAATCCAGGATCAGTCCCGGTAGATGATACATGTGTACACCCACAATGCCACATTATCGCTGTCTTGGGTCAATTATAATACCATCTGTAATGACCCAAGTCCAGAACTGGTCAACGAAACACCTACCCACACCACATAGGCTATCCTTTTGGAAAATGATAAACGCTAAATACTTAAGTTCTGGAACTTATGTCTATAAATCCACATAACGCTTCCCACATTTCTATCATGTGGGATATGGGGTGTTACAAACTCCCCTATTTATGTATCCAATTTCCTCATTAGGGTCAATCGGATTACTTGGTTACCCAGACCAGTAACCTCCCCAATCGGATTACTTGGCCCCCTAGCAAAGTAGCCTATTTAATTTAGGATCAGTCTCGGTAGATGATGAGTGTGCATGCCTACTACACCATATCATTGTGGTCCCAGGTCAGCTTTGATACCATTTGTAATGACCCAAGTCCAGAACTGGTCAACGAAACATTTACCCATACCACATGAGTTATATTTTAGAAAAGGATAACCGCTCAGTGCTTATGTTCTGGAACTTGTCTCTAAATATCCACATAATGTTTCCAACATTTCTTTCATGTGGGATATGGGAGAGTTATATAGGTGACTATTAAACATGCCTAAAAACTTGATATTTCCAAATTTATTTAATTTTTAAACTTTATATATTTTTATCAGAACCTAAAAGCACAACTTAATATGTGTGTGTGTGTGTGTGTGTGTGTGTGTGTGTGTGCGTGTTTCTAACTATATATAATAAAAGTGCAATGATATAAAGTGATTAAACCTTAAATTATAATTTACTAATTTTCCATTTAGGAACTAAAAATTTATTCTATTTTAAGGTGTCAATTTTCCTATGGTTGACTAATTATATTACAAGAACAATGGGTAAAACTAGGTTTTTAAACCTTAGTAATGTGAGTATAATTTCTAAATTAATGGGTAAACATTAATTACCCAAAAAGATAAATATATATATATATACAAGACTTGATAATGATCTTTGGAACAATCATATTGACTTCACTGTAAAATAGAGGGTAATTGTCTATTTAAAACAATGTGGTTGAATTTATTTTTTATAAAGGTCAAGATTCAAGTAATTAAGCTTTTTTAATAATGCATTATTACTGATAGTTATATATCTTTAGAAAAATTCAATGTTCACATATCAAATGTATACTTTGGCATCATTGCTCATATTTGTATCATACTTATTGAAAGAAAATTATTTTTATTTAAGTTTCTTATTGAATGTCTCACCTGAGGACTTAACATGTAACTTTTTTTTTAATTTTAACAGAACCTTAAAAGATTTATTGAAAACTTAGTTTATGTCTTTTTTTTTTTTTAAGTCAAAGTTAAGCCAATATATTAATGTTAAATTTTTTTAATTGTTTGACCTGACTAATATATAATAATTAATTTTTTGTAATCTTAATATAAAATATGAAAATTAAGATAAATTTTACTAACTTAAATTTTAATAAAATTTCTAAATATACATAATATCATTAAGTTCATTGAATTAAGATCATTTCTTAATAGATTGCATACTATTGATTTTAAATTGTACACGGATAAAAGAAGTTTTGACATCTTTGATAAGATATTAAATGTACGAAGAAGAAATTTTTATAAGTACTTTACCGTCACAAATAAAAAAATCTATCATTTTATGGCAATTAGTATTACACATAGCATATTCTATATTATTATTATTATTATTATTATTATTATTATTATTATTATTAAATAAAAATCAAATTCAATGAGTAATCTATTATAATGGATGACACAAATGAAGATAGTTATGATGAAATATTATAATAGAAACTATGTGAAAAATAGAAAAATGAAACTAATAAGCAATATATCTAAACTAAAAAAAAAGGTAAACTCATTATTACTACTATTTATTTTGAACAATATAATTAGAGTCATAATTATTTGAGTAAAAAATAACTTAGTATTTTAATTCACGTGCAACATCGGTATGCAGTTACTAGTTATATATAAATAGATTAGTTCAAGATCATTGCGGTAAGTGTAGCAAACTCAATAGACTACCCCAGGATCCTCTTGCATGTTGCATGATGACATTCGTTACTTTAGAAAGTTTTATAATTTGAGGCATAATTTAGGGATAAATGTTACAATTTAACCAAAATAGAAACTATAAATACATAGCCACAGACTACATGTCAAGGGCGTAGCTAGAAAATAAACCCAGGGGTCGAAGCAGGTTGTTAACATGTATAAAGTTACGATCAATAATAGAAAAAAATAAATAATGTAACATATAAATACATGAAATTTGAAAGTTTACAATTATTAAGTTCAATTAAAAAATTTATAACTCAAAATTTAATATGATATTCCTTCAAAGCCACATGCTCAAAACTATAAAAATCAAAATCAAACATCAAATATCAACCTTTTGATGACAAAAAAAGTAACTTCTTAGACACTGTTCAAACTTAAGAAGAAATGTGCACTTTTTAGATAAAAATGCTATAGATTATTTATTATTCTAAAAGTTAGTAAACATGATCTATATAATAAAAGTGCAATAGTTGGTTTAATATGATTTTTTGTATTATTTTCATTCCATGTAAAAATAATGAAGAATTTAATGGGTTTAAGAAGATTCTCCATCATTATTTGTAAAGTATGTCCTATAAATTCAATATTAATAATAAACATTAAGTATCTAAGAATAAGTATGTTCTATAAATTCAATGTTAATAAGAAGATGTTTCTTATTATTTAAACTAATTGAAAAGTTGAATAGGAAGTTAGAAAGTAAATATTAATATTAATCACAAACATAAACTTAATTTAAAAAAATAAAAATACATTATAGATTTTAAAAAACTATTAGTAAATTTATACATATAAAAATTATTCAGAAGCAAAAAATCTATTAGAAATATATTATATATTTAGAAAAAATTAGATTGGAGTACGCACACATAAACGTCAATTTGGTGCACAAGTTGATACAATTTACAAGGGGCACATCACCAACCGACGAAGGATCGCTATGCGGCTTGACGGGAATCCTTTTTATTTTTCCTAGTAGTGGAGATGCACAAAGAAAAGTCTAGCTCTAGCACCAACTTTCACGAATTACAACTTGAATTGAAAAGCACATATGCCACTAAGGCTAGGAATATACACTTAAAGATTCATCATAACTCCAAATAACAATGAGATAACTTCTCCAAATGGGAGTAGACGGCTAGTCTACTTTTTTGCTTTCAGTTCCATCTTAAACTCTAGTTATAAGAGAAGTACAGATTTAATCTTTAAACAAACATCAATTAAGCACGGGCCTTTCCCGATAGAAATTAAAATACAGTTCCCAAGGAGCAATAAAAGGCTGGATGGGTGTGTTTAAGTGTTGCCGCAGGTCAGCTTCATTCATTTCCCCGTCCCAAAAAATAACAATGTTTGCGTTTCATCAATTCCACTTCCCACCACTTTCATCCGAAGGACTTGAAGCTTATTCAGGTTTTCGAGGTCCCCAATGCTTAGTTGTTTAGGATCATCTCGATCAATTCTCACAGTTGCCCCAACCAGTACCCTAAGATGAGTCAACTTCGAAATACCTTTTGGGTAATAAACCCAATTAAGGAAAGTATTTGTGATAAGAAGTCTCAAGTTGAGTAGTTTCTCTATCCAATTAGGTAATTTACGAAGGCTTAAGCAGTCCTCAAGATTCAAATACTGCAAGTAGCGAAGTTCACATATTTCTTCTGGTAGTTCCTTCATGCAGCTGCTTTTTTTACCCGACAGCTTGAGAAATCTCAAATGAATTAGCTTCCCTATTTCGGCTGAAAACTCGCCCAATTCTGGTTTTTCGAGCATGGAATACATATATACTAACCTTAGACTGGGGAATTGATCAAACAAGTTAGTCCAGAAGTTTGTTGTAAGGATTAATGACTTTGCCTGACTCATAAACATAATACTTCTCAACTTTCCCTTCTTATCAATGGAGGTTGGAGAACAAGGACCCTCCTTCGTGACAATTGTCAAATGACAACTTCTTTCCGATGGTAGTTCTATTGGTAACTCAGTACTAGATCCAACCTCTTTCGTCACATATTCATGTTGATCAGTTAAGATATGTGCAAAATCACGCACAATATCATGGATCTTGAACAACATATGAGAATTAGTAGGTTGAATGAAACAACGTGCTACCAAGCAGTTGAAGTATTCTTCACCTCTTGACTCCATGTCCTCGTTCTCGTCAGAGCCTAAGAAGCCCTGAGCCATCCATTGATACACCAAAGGATACCTCCGTAAATAGGTATCCTTAGGATAGATGGCGCAATATAAGAAGCATCTTTTAATGACGGAAGGCAGGTCATGGAAGCTTAACAATAGAGGAGCAAACACATCTTTTTGCACTAAATTTAGTTTCCAAATTTCACTATTTAGCACTTTCTCCCACTCTCGGCGAGTTGTTTTATCCCGCAAAAGGCCCCCTAAAGTCTTTGCAATAAGTGGCAGTCCCTTGCACTTTTTGGCAATTTCCCTCCCAATACCCTCTAAATTGTTATGCCCCTCACTCGCCCTTCCACTTAATGCTTCTTGGCTCAAAATTAGCCAACATATCTCTTCAGACAACCCCTCAAGATTGAATATAAAAGTAGACTCAATCATCTTTGACACATTACTTTTTCGGGTTGTTACAAGAACCCTACTTCCAGGTGCCCCCATTTTGAAAACCAATTTTAGGCTCTTCCAGTCATTTTCATCCTCTGTCCACACATCATCCAACATAATAAAGACTTTCTTTCCAATGATGGATTCACAAATTCTTTCCATGAGAGAAGACAATGTGATTGAATCTTGAAGGTAGGCTAAGGGTATAGCTTCTAGCCCTTCCACGCCCTTCAAGATTTCTCTTGCCACTTTTTTCTCTTCAAAAACATCCGAGACACATACCCATATGTTCTTATTAAAGTGCCTTTTTTCTTTAATTTCACTGTATATCACTTGGGCAAGGGTTGTTTTACCAATTCCTCCCATCCCCACGATGGAGATGGTTTGTACTGGTCTTTCCCCCTTATCCAGTAAACACTTTTTTATCCTATCCTTCACCTCATCTCTCCCATATATTTTTGTCACATCTACAAGAGAAGTAGTTTCTTTCCGTACCTTCAACTGCTTACTTTCTCTTTTTGTTAACTCCCATGTATTTTGTTTCCTCTTTGCAATCTCATCCAACCTCGTATTGATTTCTTTTATTTTGTTCCCGATTTTACGGTACGAGGCAAGTCGAGTGCAAGAGAAACAAGACAAGAAGCGGTGCACCTTCTCCTTTAGGGTAAAAGGAATTCTCAGGCCGTCTTGCTGTTGCTTTAGCAGTGCAAGGTTCCACTCGTCCAATACATCCTCCATGTCATAAGCTGCATCCTTCAGCTCGTCTAACCAAAGCTTGATGATTTTGCTTGTCACCTGCTTCTCTTCTGCATCGTCAAGCAGTGCACAGATAGCCTCGAAGTTGCTCTTAAGGTTTCTCACATCTTCTTTGATGCCCTTGATTAGCCTCACTTCTTGTAAGGCGTCATCTGAGGTGATCGTTGCTAGTTGTTGCAAGACGCCAGTAAGTAGAGCCTCCGCCATTTTTGAACAAGGGGAATGATTTGAAAAGAAAAAAGGAGAAATTTTGGTGGAAGTGAAAGGATATTTTTATAGAAAAAAAAAAGTGAAAGAAGAGATCGAGATATAGAACGAGATTATGGTTTGATACAAATGGGTTTGGTACCAAAGAGCTATTTTATGCATAGTTGTAGCATTCTTGTTCAGGGAAATCAGACATGCTTGCTTTGTTCTTTTGCCTATGGGAATCAACTTTGGGTTTCTAGTGCTCTCAATCAAAGAACAAACTACTCTTTCTCTTTCATGTAAGAGGAGGAATTGATTTTCAGTTTCTTTGTTGTGGACAGAAAATATTCATCTTGACAAAAGTGAAAATTCTTTACTTTGCTTTAGTCTTTCAGTTTAAAATGTTCCTTTCTTTTGTTTGAAGAAATTACAAACAGGTAGTCTCCAAAACTGTGCAACAAGTGCATGATGCTATAAATGGTCGTTACAAGTACAGCCGACCAGTTTTGAACAGATAAAACCAAAATCCAACTACATGATGCTAACTGTGAGACCATCCATCATGTACCTATGTCAACGTTCGTATTCTATGTCCAGATAATTATGTTTCCAATACTATCCCACGCTTCCTCAAGCCCAGCCTGCCTTACGTATATATAGACAAAGGGCATTGGAGTTCCGTAAATTATTAACCGTGCCACTGACTAAAAAACATTCAAATTCAATAAATAAAAAGGTCAATAGCAGTTTATTCCCATGTCACAACCATTCTTCTCGTCACTCTAAAACCCGTTCTTCTTTTCACTTTTAGAACTTTTTCTTCTCAAATCCTAACCAGATTTGAACTAAAAATTCTTAAGATTTCATGAATGTTACTACTCCAATTTAAAATTTCCGCAGCTGTTTTTGACAATATTGTCACACTCGACTTTGGAGAGGTGACTGGGTAGTGCGTTGACTGCTTTGACTGGTTCAACTAACTCAAAAACCTTTGAATACAAGCATCCTTGCACCTTGTAAAGCATGTTATGGTGCTGCTACCCAAATATAGCCCACTTTCATATATTTTTGTATATAAATCATATAATAACAGTTACTATTTTATATCTCATAATAAAATAACATTTAATTTTAATTTGTGCATAGTCAATTATTTAGATTTCAAAGTTAAAACCTTCAATATTTCAAATGCATGTACAAATGAAAACATCAACACAGTCATGGTCCTAGCCTTTCCCTTCTTCCCTTTTTAAATTTGCAATTTTGGGCCAACTAATAAAACATTAACCCCAAATAATCGAGCCAACCGAGTCATCAAATCAAATGGTAAAAAAAGGGCCAAACCCACATATATTTGGTTTTACATGAGTGAATTGAGCTGAACGGGTCATCTTGGTTTTCTGGGTTTGATCGGCTTTTGACCTAAACAGTTTTGAATGTATGACCCAGCTTCTTGTGTCTCCCAAGTTGCGATTGAACCGAGCTAACCAGCCAGGCTGGGTTGGGTTTAACAACAATAACTTTTGATCTAGAACTAGTGGTAGCTTCAGTGGCAAAGATAAGATAGGTTGGAGGGTGCCTTGACCCCTAGCCCGTTAATATTCTTGCATAATTATATAGATATGATGTGTATTTTATGAATTATTTAGAAAACTAAACAGTAAAAAAATATGTATAACATCACAAAAGTAAAGAAAGTAAAAAATACTAATTTTTAAATTTTTTATGTAAAATTTATACCCAATATTAATATATT
Source organism: Aquilaria sinensis (assembly GCA_005392925.1). Classification (NCBI taxonomy): domain Eukaryota; kingdom Viridiplantae; phylum Streptophyta; class Magnoliopsida; order Malvales; family Thymelaeaceae; genus Aquilaria; species Aquilaria sinensis. The sequence goes on along the minus strand of SMDT01000377.1, from coordinate 103,748 downwards.
AGCCTTGATTTTTTCCTTGTAGTTGAATTAGTTTTTGAATATTTTTGCTGCATGTCAGTCAAATGGCTTGTTAAAACCAAATTGGAATTGGCTTAGGATATGAGGAAAAGACAAGCAGTCATATTGAAACACATATAAAAGCCACCTAGTTTACTTTTGGCGCATACAAAATCGAGACAAAGAGATCTCACAAAACAGTGAGAAAAAAAATAGCTTGCAACAATAAAGAGTTTTGAAGCATCAAGTAGCAATTTTTATTTTTAGTTTTATTTTTTTTATTTTTTGACTTATATGTTATCAATTTTATCTAGTGGGTTTGACCATAATTTTTCTATTCGTCCTAATAGAGCATAATCCCTACTACTACACTTGATTAAAAAAAGTGTCACTGCTAACACAATTTTTTTTGCAAGATGAAACTTACAATAATAACTGCTCCATTCATCATGCTACCCACCACCCAATTTACATGACTTACCTTCAATTTTTTGTATTTCTTTATTTTTTTTAATCTTTTTTATTAAATTCATTAAATTTCATACTAAAATCACTATACATGCAAGATTGTAGAAATTGAAAGTAGTAAGTTCCAATATTTTTAGTCGTAAGGGCTGAAACTATAATTTTAGTATATTTTTCTCTATAATTTGAATGAAGTTATATATATATCTCAGCCACCGCAACTTAAAATCCTAACTCCAAACCTTAATAGCTTCTGTGTTTTGAAAATGGCATCCTCCGATAACATTCCCATCATTCGAGAAGAAGAACCTACTAGGTAAATTACCATTGATTCTTCAAAAAAAATCTTGTTTAGGCTTCTTGCTATGGCCTAGTAAAAATTTGCAGCAATAGAAAGCTCGTAGCCTACAATTTTCTTCATGTCAATCCACTACAAACAACCGCCCGATCAGAAATAGATGATTTTGTTGAAGAAACACTACCAAAACGGTACTCTTTAAACATTTCATGAATATTCCTCCTAAAACTATAATCAACAGAGACTGAAGACTTGTCAGTTTTCCAAGCAAAGGAAGAGGCTCAAACTCAAGTGGGTAGATGAACAAACGACAAGGTAGAAATATAAACCCTTATAGCTCACCAAATGTATTCAGCCACAAATGGGTTGTCCCACACTTTTATAGACACATTTCCAATTGAAATTGACACTTCCCAGACTTACCATGCATACTTTTCTTTCCATGTCAAAGTTCAAGCAAAGACTGAAACTCGCTACAAGCACAAACCTTTCAAGGTCTTAGTTGATAACTATTTTAATCCCATACTTTTCCATGACACTTTCCCATTTTTTATTAACATAACTCGTACATCTCATATATGACAACTATATGATACCAACATAAGGAAAGAAACACATCATTCCCACAAAATTGTATAATTTCCTTGCATATATTACTTATTTTAAATTTTGACACTTTTCATTCTTGTGATCTTCATGAGATAGCTTGCAGGACAAGGCAGAAGCAAGGACTCAAACTCACTTGAAGTACAAAAAGAATTCATCTAACAATATCCCAAAAACAACAAACCGTTTCACGTAAGAATGATACTGAATAAAACATCAAGAAAAGAAACTGAAGAGAAACATGAAGACAGAAAAAGATTATTCAATTTTATATGCTTTTCATTGAGACATTTTCTATTTTTCCTTGGAATATATCACAATTTTCACACATATCTCATAAATAGCTCTGAATAACTGAATAGGTTATTGGGTTTTATGTATTTACTGTTTCTATTGGTAAATTGTGAAATTTACGTTGACATTCTAATACTCTTCACATTACCTTGTAAATAGCTCCTCTTTTTTAAATGATAAACTAGGCTATTAACTTTCATTTAGTTGTTATTTTCATTGTAAAACTATAAATTTATTTTTAACAAACCTCAAAGTTTTCACATATATCTGGTAAATAATTCTTAATAATAGAAAAGTTATCGAGTTTCATTTTTTTAAACAATACCTCAATTTCATTAAAACACTAGCAAGAAGCTAAACTTAAACAAAATTCAAGCTATCGACAAAAACAAAACCCAAAACAACTATATACACACTTGCTTACAAACCCAAAAGAAAACGCCAACCATTACAAATCCTAGTTTTCTACCACAATAATCGGATTCAACACCCAGTCAGACATCAATAAATGCTGTAACTTCATTCTATTAGATATCCATATATGAGTCGTCACCTGAATCTTGTGTCGAACCTCTTCCAGTTTAAACTCCTTTTTCCTGAAAACTTTCTCATTCCTGCTCTTCCAAATTGACCACATTTTAACAATTGTAATTGCCTCTCAAACTTACTAATCTTTTTGTTAACAAAATTCATTGGCTAATAGACACTTGTTGAATTGAATTTCCCCTTACCGGTTTACAGCCTTACGACTTGGGAACATCATCCAAAAGTTGTTACACTTACTTGACCAATAGATGATCCTTGTCTTCAACTTGTGAATTGCACAGAGGGCATAACACTGTTTGTTGCACTACCCCTGTCTTGTACAGATTTATTCTTGTTGCTATTCTCCCCTGTCTAGCTTTCCATACAAACAAATTTATTTTTGCAAGGATTGCCATGTCCCATCTGAATATTTCTGCCTCTTTCCTTTTTGCAAATTGCGTGATGTCCAACTAGCAAGCCGATAAAGCCGCTGAATATACTCCATCTAAATTCAACCTCGAACAGATGCAGTCCAATATATTTGGCTGCAAACAAACTACAACAAATGTCTGAAACAGATCATTTAGTTCATTGATTTCTCATCGTCTTAAATCCTTTAATTATTGTTTACCCATTGTCCTAAATCCTTTATCTGACACTCCATGTTTAAGGTTAAATTGTATAACCTAGCAAATAGGGTTGTAAGAGGACTCTCCCCAACCTAAACATCATCCCAAAACCTTACCTTATCCCCCTTTCCCAAAGTCCAACTAAAATCACTACTAAAATTCTGGCTTTTACCAATGACCACGTGTTGGAAAATGAAAATTACCAACACGCAATCGTTGATAAATGCACGTTGGTAATTCGATCGTTAGAAATCAAGTTACCAACAGTCAAAATTTAAACTGTTGGTAATTTTTAACTTGAACATGTTGGTAATCTAACTATTGGTAATTACCAACAGTCATGTACCAAATTTGTTTTCCAACAATCAAAGGCTTTACCAACGCGTACATGTCGGTATTTACTAACGGTTTAGCACATTACTACCAACATGCTACACTGTTGGTAAATACCAATGTGCGGTTTGGTCTATTGGTAATTACTAACGGGCTGAACCATTGGTAATTACCAATGTGCTAAACCGTTAGCCTATTGATATTTACCAACGTACCAACCCGTTGGTAAATTTTAGCATGTCGGTACGGCTTCAGAAATCTATCTCAATCATAAATTCCCTGTTTCCATCAATTTCCGAACTCAATATGCCAATTTATGAGTTGCCGCTTACTAGTTACGGAGTCCAAATTTTTTAGAGGTCCACACAAATAGTAATTTCATTTCAATAATGTGCATCTTAAGTTCTTTCATACATCATAATAAAAACAAGTAGTTATATGTCTTCAACAATTCATACAAGCTACCATAATGCCATATCTCAAGAATTTCATCTGACTTTCAGGTCTAAGAAATTTCATCTAAGTCTAATGACATAGGAATCAAAATATGATTTACCTATTCAAGATGGTAATCAAGAAGACCCCAACTCCTGATTATCTGAGTCCAAGTCGTTAGTGTACTGTGGAACCAGTTGAGTGGGCAGGTAGGGAAAGTTCAGCGAACGACAAATAACCTCCAACTGCACCCGGTTAGCCTCTAAGATGGCCCTATTCGCCTCAATCTAGCTCTCTATCTCCTTTTGAGCCTCTCCAGCTTATTCTCATACTTGGTGTCCCTCCGTGCAATCCCCTCTACCATCATCTTATGTACTTGTTCGTTGAACTATTGTGTCTGAGTGAAGTCAACAAGTGAGACCCTACCAGGCATTCGGTGTCCTATTATAACGCACTGCTCAAATCCTAAACCCAAAAAAGGCCTTCTCATTTTCCCACAGGATGTAGTACCAATGATTGCAACTTCATCAATTTCCTATGCAGGCTCTATTCCATCCCGTTATGTTTTCTCCTCAATCTCAGCACTGATTTATGTCTACATAAAGATATTAACTGATTTGAATTAGTCATAAGTGGTTACACATGACTGGCTTAACAATAGTATGAAATAGAAGTCATTATACTTACAGCAACTTCTTCGAATCGTTTACTAACATATTGCCCATTCTTAATTTTATGTGTCACCTAGAAGACCTTGAACAAGCTAGGGTCCTTCTTCTTTGGATCTCTCTTTCTTTAATAGAATGTTAAGTCAAAGTAATATGTATCATCAGTTAATGATTTACTTAAACATAAAATATAAGAATAGAAAGGGTATATCATTTGATCTCAATATATAGACATTGAGACAGATCCCCCTGCATATTTCGTAGTACATGGGCCAGATTGTGAATCCTTTTCACTGATGGATGATCGGATTGCCTTGAATTTAGCGGACTTCTGAAAAAACTTATGACTAGCCCAATATGCTTCCATTTCTGCATATACAGCATCAGACATAAAGTTTGCCTTTACTAGACATTTAACAGGATCCTTTACACGCTTGATCTCTCCCATAATGCTTCAATAGTGCTGTGCCCCCAAGATATGCCACATCCGATACACCTTATTATGATGCGTCAAATCCTACTCATAACTCCTTTATAAAGGATAATATATCAAACATAAAAGCATGAAGGATGAAAGTACTAATTTTGCATGTAATTATGATATGGTACTAATAAGCCATCATTTTTAATGTCTGGTGTAGAGACATACGACCAATCAGGATATGGTTTGAAATGTGTGGTAAAGCATGGTGTCACCAACCGTGTCACTGCAACTAGAAGAAATCTGCTTAGTAAAAATGTATATAACAGTAGTAGTTATATGCAGTATTGTTTACGGTAAGTACTCTAATTAATTTTCTATGTTATAAATAGTATATAGGATTTTCATTACTTACATGTTACCATCAGAGTATATCCTCAATCGAGATCGGGCCGGCGTCTATGACATCGATGATGGGATATCTTCAGTATGTATATCTTTCTCTGAGGCATGAGAATGAGTCATTTTAGGATGACTAACAAGTGGCAGTCGAGGGCCATGTGTAGATGTCATGCCTTGAACACTACCGGAACGATGTAGATGTGACCGGACATGAGTAGCTAGTACCAACGTGTCCTATGTCTCTAGAGCTACATTAACCTATTGCTAGGATAAAGAATTCATCCTCTATGGTTGAGGAAGTTTTATCTGCAGGACCTCCTTGAATTGTGCAAATGGTTCCTTCCTAAGTCAGCGCCTATAGGTGTTATCCCCTTTAGGCAGCATTAATAGTTATTATTAATTGATTCAAAAAATAAGAATAAATATGTTAGAGATATTAAATGAATTCTCCTGACTTCTCATAAAGTTACCAAATATATTTATAGTTTACAGACACTTATGACTTGAGACCGCTACAAACTTTGGCACTATCATCTTCATTCACCTGACCCAGTGCTTGCATGATCATCAAACTCCTCATTTTCATCAGTCTTAGCTCCTCGAATTGAAACTCCTCCCTATCATCTGTATCGTGATTAGTAGTCGCCTCATCAGAAATTTCATCATCTTAGCCAATTACACCCATGCTTTGAAAATATTCTTCATTATCATCACCGAATCCTGAGTTAGCTAACTCCTCAATTGGGTTATTCTCAATTGCATGATTCATAACTCTTCCACTTTCTTGATAAACATCGTCATTGTCAACTATTTCATATTAGACGATCCATATAGATTTATCTTCAGCACAGCTGACCACCCATTTTTTTCACGTTACTTTCTCAGATACGGTGTGTAGTAAACTTGGTCAGCCAGTGATGTAAGAATGAATGGATCGAACTTCTGATATTGATGCCCATTCTGGACCTCAACTAAACCAAACTGTTTATGGACTCGAGTTCCATGGTCAGGTGTTGGGTTGAACCAATTGCATGTAAACAAGACAATATTTTTATGCGGATAACCAGGATATTCTATTTGAATGACTTTTTTCTAATATATCATAAAAATCACATTCAACTTCATTAGAACTAGTGCTCCGTATGCACACTCCACTGTTAAATGTTGACTTGTCATTGCCCCCATTCACTTATTTGGAACTTGTAGCCAATGTGAAATAAACAAGCCATGTCTCAACCCAATGTGAAGGACCACATGCAACATCCCACAACATGTGACCAACTATATTATTTCGTGGGTCATCGACCAATGTAAAACAATTTGAATTTAGGAAAATACATGTAAAACAATGTAAATTAATGGTTTGAAATATAGAGTGAGTTGTATGCACTTACATAGTGTCGGAGCCAACTTGAGAAGTTGTTTTCAATGTGTATGGAGACATGGTAATATCGGGTGCACAAACCCTTACCACCTCAACAAACATACTGTGACAAGATTGAGGGATAAGAAAATAGGTTAGTTGAAGAATTAGTGTTGGGCTTGAAAATAAACGACCCATGTCAATATAGAATGTGCGCTTACTTTAGATATGGCTTGATCTCCATGTAGTTTAGAACAACGTATGTTGTGGCAACTCTAAGTTCAACATCTGTGAGGAATCTATATTTAGATGCGCCATATGGACGTCCTGAAAAGTTGAATATAGACCATAACTCTCCATTACAGGGGACAAGATGTCGTGAGACAAAAGTTTATAAAAAACCTTTTCAACCTTAACTCCAATCTCACCCGCAAGTGTACAGTGTCAATTGTAGTAGCGGCGAGTCAGGTGTTGATCCCACAGAGAATTGTATGGCAAAGAATCCCATCAAATATTAAGTACAATGACCTCACTTTAGCTTGAGCAAATAAACCATGGAAAACAACGAATAAGAAGCTAAACTACCAAAATTGTGGATCACCCAACCACCAAACCAAACAAACATAACAGCTATCCTAAACACATATTTACAAAGTTTCTAAGGAATTCAAACCAAATGGGTTGCTACATAGACATAGCTTTGACATAAGTATCTACCTAACCCAAATCATGCTTCCTGAAAGTTGTAGGTTGGAAAACTCTACAGTATCAACCATTCTTTTTTAAGATAGGGCCAATTAGTTCCTTAGAACCCCGATAGACATTCTCATGCTAACCAGTTGTCCTAAAAACCATTAAGCTCAAGTTCTCCTCTAAGGCCTCGTAGGAACGATAGTTCTCTCGAGTCTACCCATTACCCATGCTCTATTAGCCCTCTTCCAACCTTGGAAACCTCTCTCGAGCCTTTCCTAAGTCTAGAAAGTTTTTCAACACAAGTAGCCAACAAATGAAGAACACATTCAAGCATAAGCTAAAAAAGCCAACAAATCATAGAAATAATCAATGGGTTATGTATTTACAAGCATCAAATCATTCCAAATGGTCCACAACATCCATAGAAACAACAAATCTACACATATTTACAAGAATCTCAAACTAAAGAAAAATAGGAGTTAGGGTTAGAAGAACCAAATCCAAGCAGAAATCCTTGTTGTAGAAGAGGTTCCACTCCAATGCAAGCAAGAATCTCCATCAAATTAGCCTTCTAGCTCCCCAATCCATGGAAATCCTAAGAAAACTAGCCAAAAAATGAGTCTAGAGGGTTTGGGGTCGAAGGGGATCCTCCTTCGCAACTTTTTGCTGAAAATTTTTATAAACAGAGTAGGTCTCAGTGATGTTTCGCCACTCCCGGCGACGCGTTGCCAATGCTCGAAAGCACGGATACTCTTTAGTATTTTGACTATAACTTTGCGAACAGGTGTCCGATTGAAGCGATTCAATAGCCCACTTAAAGCTAAGAAGAAGGACTATAACTTTTATGCATTTACCCAAGCCTGAGTCTTCCAAAAAAAGGTCCAAAAATTGCTTGCAAGTTACCCCTCTTTTGCTCCAATCACCTTCACCTACAAAAACATAATAATAACACTAGAAGGACACTAAATTCTAACAATTATTGCTATGAAGTACACAAATAAGGGTTAATTGATAGACATGCCATGCACTTAACACACCCCATACTTATTACTTTGCTCGTCCCGAACAAAGGAAGGAACAATGAACAACTAAGATATAAAGAGTAAGCAAGTGAATGAATCAACCTAACCTATCCTATCATATAAGTTCATCTAAACATACAAGTTATACTAACAAAACAAACATACAAAATGAATAATGAAGAATAATGACCTAAGTTATGCTAATTCTTGTGACAAATGAATGAATCAACCTAACCTAACCTATCATACATGTTCTTATAAACATACAAGTTATGCTAACAACACAAACATATAAAGTAAACAGTGAAGAATAATGACCTAACCTACACTAACTATACATCTAATTACAAAACTTACTTGCATTAGTCATAGTGGATGTCAAGCCTCAAGAATCAAAACAATACAATGATCATAGTGATTCTTCCATATTTTTTTATCCAAACTTTCGACTCAATCGATTTCTTGCTAATTTCATAGTTTCCCACATGAAAGTGTGTGCTTGACCAAATCTACTTAGACTAGTATTACTCAAAATCAATAAATGTTAATAAATGGACTACTTCACATTGAGATTAACATTAAGTAATCCAACTCTAAATTTGTTTTTCATATGACTTGATAAGTGAGAGAACTTAACAAGTGGAGTCAAAAGAGCCTTTTTCCCATTTCAAAACTTCCTTCACTTTAATTATCTTTTCTCTTTTGTTTCTTCCCTTTTCTTTCTTTTTTTTCCTTTTTTTCTTTTTGAATAAATTCTTCAATTATTGCTTTTATTTGAGTTGTTGGTTACCGTTTTACGTGAAAGTCAACTCTTGCCTTAAGAGAAGACTCCCGGTTACTAAGTAAGTACATACTCAAAGTGCTTTGCATACTCATATCTCAAGTCACTGTTTTACGCAAAGATCAACGCTTGCCTTAGGGGAAGATCCCCGGTTACTAAGTGAGTTAAAACATTGGAGTAGAAAATAAAATAAATAAATCTTTTAAGCACATTATTTAACTAATCAATTAATTAAGGCTTCAAGTGACTCCACAAGGTAAATGCCAACACTTACTTCAAGTAATAATCAAACAAATACTAGAGAAGGCAAAAGTTCCATAGTCGAGTGATTAACAAACACTTCATTCAAATCAACCACTAAGCTAAGCATATCGGTATTGTGTAAAATATATAGTGGGAAAAAATAAACTTAACGAAACCTCAAATTGGGTAAATCATTCGAGATGAAAAATATTCAAGAATCACAACAATCAAAGCATAGTATATATATCATCTTCTCTCATTGGCTTGAATTCAAATATAGCTAAATGCAACCTAAATGACTAAAGAATGAAAGAGCTATCTACCTATTATATACAAACAATCAAAATAAAGAATAAAAAAAATAAATAAATTACCTAAAAAAAATTTTTTTTAACTCACTACAAAAAATAACTAAACTACAACTTCCTAAAACCTATGTAAAACTACATAAAGAAAATGAGCAAACATCCTAATAAAATTTTCAAGCAGGATTCTCTCTCCCAAACTTAAAATAAACATTGTCCTCAATGTTTACAAAAAAAATAAATAAATAAATAAGAATCTTACCCGGGAGGCGAGGTAGTCTCGCCCCCGACTACTCCTCCAAACTTGTGGTAGTGGTGGCGGAACCAACCTAAAGTTGACCACACAACATCACTTTATTCTCCCTACAATTCATAACATCAAACCATGCATATCCATATAACTCAAGAAATCAAAACCAAGAGAACTCTTTTATCATACAAAGTACATTCATCCATCAAGCAAGAATCCATCGTCATACTCCATAAAAATAAAAAAAATCACAATTCAAGCTAAGATGTCTCAAAGCATGAATTTGAAAAAAAAAATCTCTATGAAGCATGAGTTGAAACACTTGCAAAGATGGTTTTCAAATAAAGGAGCAAAAACTTGATACATGTAGTGCAAGGAATGAAGTTTTGGTTAATTGGAAAAAAACAAAAAGCAAGTTGTATGCGTAACATTAGGTTGTTCCATCATTTGCATTACAATTTAAGAAAAGTAGTCAAGAATTCTAGCTTAAACTACTAAAATAAAAGAAAAGAGAGAATATATACAAACAACAAACATAACTCTAGTCTCAAGCGAAATCACCACAAGGATATTGATGGAATTCCTTAAAAATTCCCTAGCAACGGCGCCAAAAACTCTGTCGTGAGACAAAAGTTTATAAAAAACCTTCTCAACCTTAACTTCAATCTCACCCGCAAGCGTATGGTGCCAATTGTAGTAGGGTGAGTCAGGTGTCGATCCCACAGAGAATTGTATGGCAAAGAATCCCATCAAATACCAAGTACGATAACCTCACTTTAGCTAGAGCAAACAAATCATAGAAAACAAGGAATAAGAAGCTAAACTATCAAAACTGTGGATCCCCCAACCACCAAACCAAACAAACATAACAGCTATCCTAAACACATATTTACAAAGTTTCTAAGGAATTCAAACCAAATGGGCTACTACATAGACATAGTTTTGACATAAGTACCTACCTAACCCAAATCATACTTCCTGAAAGTTGTAGGTCGGAAAACTCTATAGTATCAACCCTTATTTTTTAAGATAGGGCCAATTAGTTCCTTAGAACCTCGTTAGACATTCTCATGCTAACCAATTGTCCTAGAAACCATTAAGCTCAAGTTCTCCTCTAAGGCCTCATAGGAATGATAGTTCTCTCAAATCTACCCATTACCCATGCGCTATTAGCCCTCTTCCAACCTTGGAAACCTCTCTCGAGCCTTTCCTAAGTCTAGAAAGTTTTTCAACACAAGTAGCCAACAAATGAAGAACACATTCAAGCATAAGCTAAAAGAGCCAACAAATCATGGAAATAATCAATGGGTTATGTATTTACAAGCATCAAATCATTCCAAATGGTCCACAACATCCATAGAAATAACAAATCTACACATATTTACAAGAATCTCAAACTAAAGAAAAATAGGAGTTAGGGTTAGAAGAACCAAATCCAAGCAGAAATCCTTGTTGTAGAAGAGGTTCCACTCCAATGCAAGCAAGAATCTCCATCAAATTAGCCTTCTAGCTCCCCAATCCATGGAAACCCTAAGAAACTAGCCAAAAAATGAGTCTAGAGGGTTTGGGGTCGAAGGGGATCCTCCTTCGCAACTTTTTGCTGAAAATTTTTATAAACAGAGTAGGTCTCGGTGATGTTTCGCCACTCCCGGCGACGCGTTGCCAATGCTCAAAAGCACGGATACTCTTTAGTATTTTGACTATAACTTTGCGAACAGGTGTCCGATTGAAGCGATTCAATAGCCCACTTAAAGCTAAGAAGAAGGGCTACAACTTTTATGCATTTACCCAAGCCTGATTCTTCCAAGAAAAGGTCCAAAAATTGCTTGCAAGTTACCCCTTTTTTGCTCTAATCACCTTTACCTACAAAAACATAAGAATAACACTAGAAGGACACTAAATTCTAACAATTATTGCTATGAAGTACACAAATAAGGGTTAATTGATAGACATGCCATGCACTTAACACAAGATTACCATCATCATTTTGAGGAACTCTGTTCCTTATACATGGAACATGGGATTCAAAGTAATGAGAGCAAAAAATGGAAGTCTCCTCTATAAGATACGCTTCACAAATTGATCCTTCAACATGAGCAGTATTAGAAACCTTCATTTTAAGGTCATGCATGCACCGCTCAAATTTATACATCCACCAATACTAAATAGGTCCTCCAACCCTTGCTTCATATGGCAAGTGAATTGGCAGATGCTCCATGACATCAAAATCCATGAGGAAAAATTCTCTCAAGCTTACAAATAATAATTGAAATATTGGCCTCCAACTCCAACAAGTGATTAACATCCAGCTCTAGAAAGCACAAGTCTCTGAAGAATATGCTTAACTAGGTTAATGGTTTCCATATATTCTCGGGAAGCACCTAAAGGGCAATGGGGAAAAGCTGTTGCATCATCACATGACAATCATGACTCTTCATGTCATAAATAGTGCTACCAAAACTATCAACACATCTGCCAACATTCAAGGCATACTCATTTAGGAGTTGTAGAGATTTAACACAAGTGAGAGCATCCTGCCTTTGGTTAACATCGATATGAACCGGGCTTTTGGTTTGAATGAACAACCATTGTCAAGAGGAACCATGTTTAACTCCGGTCGATTACAATAAATTTTTAGGTCCTTCCGTGCCTTAACATTGTCTTTCATTTTGTTCTTAACATCTATAACTGTATTCCATATATTCTCAAACAGATTCTTCTCAACATGCATGACATCCAAATTATGGAAGATTAAATTCATCCCCCAATAAGGCAACTCTAAAAAAAAGCTCATCTTCATCCAATTGTGTGATTTTCCATAATCATGGAGCGATGTTATGGCCCATCTATAACAATTGATGGAATGAAGGAGATTATTTCAAATATAGCCTCACCTAATAGGCACTCGGGAGTCGATGAATTCTCTGACTTGCCCTTTTTAAAATAACCACTGTTTCTTCTATATGGGTGGTTCTTCTCAAGAAATTGTTGGTGACAATCGAATTTTCGCTATACTTAAGTTCGTACACCTTACTTTGGTCCATACAAATTAGGCAAGACAACTGACCATGCATCATCCATCCTGAAAGCATGCCATAGTCAGAAAGTCATTTATGGTCCATAGTAGTGCAGCTCAAAGGACAAAATTTTCTCTCAATGAGACATCCCATATGTCGACACCATCCTCCCACAGATGGCTTAGCTCTTCTATTAAAAGTTGTAGATAAACATCAATATTATGATTTAGGCTACGTGGACTTGGAATCAACAAGGAAAGAAACATATAGAGTTTTTTCATGCATATCTATATGGGCAAATTATATAGAGTTATGATAATAGGCCAGCAAGAGTATTGCTTTCCAGATAGTCCAAAAGAGGCAAATTCATCAGTAAACAACCCCAACCGGACATTTCATGGTTCGGCAGCAAACCATTGGTAGATCCAACCAAAATGTTTCCAAGTTTCACCATCAAATTGATGTTTTATAACAACTTGGATTGGTTGTTGCCAGGGGCGAAGCTACGTTATGCTGGGGGGGCTGTTGCCCCCCGGGAATTTTGAAAAACGTAAATATAGGGTAGTAATTTGATGATTTTGTCAAAATTTAAGGATTGTGTGTGCATTTTTCCCCCCCAAATATTGTGGAAAAATATAAAGATGGGGGGGAATAAGGTAGGTGCTGAAGAAAGTAGGGACCCAGTGAGTAGTTATTCCCTCTACATTAAAGGGATATTCTAACCTGGCCTAAATGCACTATTAGTCCTCAAACGTTTCCAACTCGTACGATTTGATCCTTGAGCTTTGAATTAGTGTGAATTAGTCCCAATTTACAGCTTTACCTAACCGCGACGTCGTCTCTCTCCTCCGGGCTCCGCCGACTCTCCTCCGGGCTTGCCCCCCCCGAACCAAAAATCCTGGGTTCGCCACTGGTTGTTGCTCCTTATGCCACCTCATCTGCTATATTGTTGAGACTTGAGCAAATAAGCGTTAGAGATGAGGGTTTAGTGGTAAATAATGCATACTCTTTCTTGGTTGATCTTTACCCTTATCAGCCTTTTTTAGCTTGTACCTCTTAGCTCCACAATACTTACAAGTACGACAATTACTTTCTTCTTTCTAGAACAATATGTAGTCATTAAGACAAATGTCAATCTTGTGGTAAGATAGGCCTAACTGTGAAACTAATTTTTTTTTCTCAAACCAATTGGATGTCATCTTGCTATCCGTATGTTGAGTCTCCTTCATCAATTAGGCAATGCCATTATAAAAAACCCATGACATATGATACTCCAACATAAGGTTCAGAAGGCGAATAACAGCAGATAACTCAAAATGATTTTGGCACCCTTCCCATAAAGGAGTTGATGCGGAATTCAACAGGCAAAAAAATTGTTGGGCACTTTCATTCAACTGCGCATCCATCTCGAAAGGACTTTGTGGGAAATTAGGGCCAATGTCGTCCAATACCATCCTTTCGTACGAATTTGTCGAAGAACCCTGATCAAAGTGATCAAATCCACTCACATCTCTGTGTGTATCTTATGCTTCATTAAACGGCTCTCCATGAGTCATCCAGTTCAAGTAAAAACATGAATCCCTACATGTAAAGATGAACACATACCTCATCATACTTTTTAAACAACAAATTCTTACACTTTCGACAAGGATAACGAATGTTATAACCGCTCATTTTTTCAAGATGAGTGATAGCAATTGATATAAATTTATCAACCTCAGACTCCCACTTCTCTGTGTAACCCATTCAGCCCTACAAGAAATTGTTATGGTACATCCGACCACAGTCCGACTCCATTATAAACTAAATCTGTTGGTAAACATATAAAACACATAGACATGAAAGTTGACAAACGACAAATTATTATTTTAGACAATATCATTTAATGATAATTTGATTGAGTTCTTGATCATCAAACCATGGTCATACTTACTATTAATCATGTCTAGCTCATTCACACATGTCTCACTACAACAAAAAAATATCTATAACAACATTCACCATTTGTCACAAAAAATTTTAAAAAATCTCATAAAAGAGTTGTTGTCATTGTTTCATATTTCTTGAAGCATATATTCAAAATATTGTCATTGTTTTATATTTCTTTAAGCATATATTGTTACATTTGATTAAGTATCATAATTCATAACAAGAATACACATACTATTAATCATTATTATTGTTATTATTATTATTATTATTATTATTATTATTATTGTTATAACAATTAATAGTATAACAAATACTAATATAACACCACCATATAATATAATTAATTATAACAATTAAGACTAAATCACTCAAACTAAACCCTAATTAAACCATAAACCATGAAAATAAAAAAATAATAAATTAAAACAACAATCCATATCAAGAAATTAAAATAAAAATCTTTAAACTACTCCAAAAAAATAATATGCATTTTAACATAATTAAATACAACAATAAAAATTAAGTCACACAATTTTACCTTTTCCCTAAACATACTAAAAAATTAAAAAAATAGAACATGAATGGAAAATACCAAACTCAAATTTCCAGGGAAATGTAGGAAGGACATTCACAACACATGAATTTTAATGACAAAATAAATCATTTCAATCATCATTTTCCTCAAAATCACACTAATTTTTTTATATACTAAGAAAAAATAAAAAAAATACAAAATGCACCTCTCAAATTCACACAAGCTGAGAAAGCATTATGTCCAACCTTTCAAGCTCAAAGAAGAAGCTAAAACATGAAACAATGAAGCTCATAAACTCAAGCTATGTTATAAAATTAAAAATCATAATGTATGTGAAAATACGAAGAAATCCATCAAAACAAATACATATTGGACAACTTTGGCACCAGATCTACGTAAATCAACTCATTCTCACACTCTAATGGTGGTAGATGAGTTTCGGCGACGGGTATGGCAGCAGTTGGGGCGGCAGAGAGCTGGGAAGGGAGAGAGAGAAAAGATCACACAATTCCGGAGGAAGAAGAAGGGGGTTGATTTAAAAAATGGTTACCAATGGCCAAACCGTTAGTAACCATTTAAGTGAAACGGTGCATTTCATTTAAATGATTACCAACGGTCTAGTTGTTGGTAGCCAAGTCTACCATACGAATCCCAAACAACCCACATTAGCTACCAACATGAGCATGTTGGAAATTAATAAATACCCTTACGAACAATCTTACCTATTGGTAATTACCAATGGCCTAGATAGGTAGTTGGAAAACCCACATATTTTAGTAGTGAATTTTCCTTTAGATTAATTTCCAATTCTTCCAAATTGTTCCCAACTCTCATAATTCCCCCCACACTAATTCTCCTAACTTCTTTACCTGACTTACACTCAAACCTCCATCTTCACCATAAATATTTTTTTAATCATCGTATTCAACAAATGCCACATCCTTACCATAAAATCTCTACTACCATTTTAGTAGCAAACCCATGTTTTTTGTGACTAAACTCCCTACCCTCAAACCCCTATACTCATCCCCTAACATTATTTTACTTTATCCTACCCGATGAAGTTTTCTCCCAACCCCTGAAAGCCCCCAAAAGAAAATTTTCCTAATACTTTCTAAGATTTTTAGTGTTTCTCTTAGTACTCGGAACAATGAAAAATAGTACAGAGGCACACTGGTAAGACAAGATTTGATCAAAGTGAGTCAGGCACTTGAAGGCAACAATTTTTGCCTTCCAATTAGATAGCCTATTTTTCAATTTCTCTTCCAGTGGCTTCCACAACATCTTTCTATCTTTTCTTCCCTCCCACTGGAAGTCCTAGGTATGTGAATTTTCATGTAATTGTTATTTCATCAACACATTAAAATTTTTTTGTTGACATATCTCATAATTTTCACATTAGTTTGGTAAATAGCTTGAATGATAAAACAAGTTGTTAAGTTTCATACAGTTGTTATTTTCAATGAAATATTTTATATTTTTCCTTGACACATTTCATAATTTTCATATTAATTTAGTAATAGCTCTAAATGAAAGGCTAAGCTATTCAATTTCAAGGAGTTGTCATTTTTTAATCACATATTGAGGGTGGGCGGTGGCTGGGTTGAGAAATTTGACATCCATTGCTAGTAATGGCTGGCTTAAAAGGAACTATAGTGATGGGCCTTTATTGAGAAGAAAAGTTTGGAATTACAAAAATCAAGCAAAATGATTAAAATTAAGAAAGCCATAAGTTGAGACATTGGCAGGAAGTAGAGTAATATTTGAAAGATTAAGTAACCAATGTTCTCCATAATTTTTGTATGGAGCATAGTGAATAAAAATTAAGTTTTCTGGTCAAGTTTCTATATATGAGTTCCCATTATATAAGTTTGTCAACTTAGCCTGTTTTTCTTCATAAGTCTTGTTTTTCTTCCTATAAGAATTTTCAATTTATGGAGCCATAAATTGAGAAAAACATACCATTAAGTATTATTCTACGTTTCCTAGAATAAAGAAGTTTATTGAACTTATTCAAAAAAAAATTTCTTGACCGTATAAATTTTTGTTGAGTTCCTATAAGAAAATTTACCTATATATTAAAAAATTAAGCACCTTCATCTCCATAATGAAAAGCTTGCCACAGTAATGTTTCAAAGATATTTAGGGTAGCAAGTAAGCAACCAATTAACAATACTAGTTGTACAAAAGGTAGGGAAGTGGCTGAAGGGGCCATTTCTAATGTTGGCATTCCTTTTCTTTTTTGATAGGCAAAAGCTAATGCATCATGAAAAGGCTATTGTCAATGAGCCCAGGTCCTGTCACAAAAGCTCCATCTTATAATCTTGTAAATTGCCAACACCACCACGCTTGTTTTCTCCATTATGACATGGAATGAGAGCTAAAATTGACAACCTTTGAATTTTATAGGCAAGAAAAAAAACATAGAAGATGACAACGTGATTAGGATCCATAGACTGGCCAAAGTAATGTTTCAAACATATATAGGGCAAGAGCACTAGGGGCGGGTCTTGGTTAAGAGAGATTGGCCAAAAGTAGAGGAATGAACTCATTGGTTATTATTGGGAATGAAAAAACTGAAGAAGGGGTAATAATGGCATAAAAGATGGAATGAACTCATTGGGTATTACTAGGAATGACAAAGCCTAAGTAAGAGTAATAATGGCAGAAAAGATCTCGTCCACTGTGCACATATGTCCATAGTAGAATAAGTACAAATTCATCCTTAAAGTAAATATGCATTTTAAAATTCTCCTTTCATTTGTGAACATTGTTATATGTCCAACTGCCAAACATAAATTTTCATATTTAATATTACCAGATACTCCATCCATGCTAAGAATTTGCTGAAACTCTTAGGTTGAAATGAAATTAAGAAATAGGAAACAATTTATGTGTTGTTTGTACTTTGTTTTATGGAAAAGTCACTGCAAGAGAAATTCAGTAAAACAACTGATTGTAGTGATTGGAATTCAATCGCAAAACAGGCTAGTCACCCAAAAGTTGCTCCAAAGTGGGTTTCACTAACTATAGGCCATATGACATATACAAATGGAAATAAAACACTAATATACGGAGCAAAATGTACACAATTTTAGGCCCTACAATGCCTCAAGAAGATACCATATTGGGAGGAAAACTTTTATGAATAATTTGTGTAATCCAAATATTCATGCTTATAGATCTAAAGTGATAGATAAAAAAAATATAGAAAGAAAAACAAACTAGCAAACAATTTTTGTGTTGTTTCCACTTTGTCTTTCACTTTTTATACATAAATCGAAAAAGATAAAAAATTTGGACTTTGCAACAATAGTTTGGAAAATAATATGATAAGACAATTTATTATATGATGAAATATATTGTGAAGATGATCCAAATAGAAAAAGTTGCAAACATTTTGGGAGAGAGTGTTTTTCAAACTATATAAAATGAAATATTTTGTAATTGAAAATTTATTTTATGTAACAAGTATTTATCATTAGATTGGGTAAATGGAAGTCATCATCCTCAAACTAATACCCATGTGGCCTAATTGACTTGTAACTACTAATTGTTACATTAATCATCCTCTAACTATGACAATTGTTACAATAACAACTTATCATTAGGTCAGGTCATTAAGAAATAATGGAACGAGTTTTTGGTAGGGGGAAGTGCACAGTCAATCCTAAAACTTAGTAAACTTTTCTAATTAAGTCTTAAAACTTTGCTACCCCTCATTCTCAGTAAATTTGCTCAAATTGGTTACACTATTTAAGTATTTCTTTCCAAAACTAACCTTGCCTTCCTTATCTTTCCTCTTCGATCAAATGAATCTCTATTAGATCGTCGCCTCCTTATTATAGCTCTCCACTAGATCGCCACTTCCTTATCCATTGCTCCATTGCTGCCTTCCCTGATAGTGGCCTTGATCTCACCGACTCAGCCTAGTTGCGGCACATTGATGCCAATGGTGCCTCCGCCTTCTACCATATGAAAAGCACCAACAAAAGAAAGCAACAATGATGAGGCGGATTTGTTCCCAATGGCCACCAGTAGGAGCACATGCTCACACCCCTTGCTTACGTTGCTGCCTCTGCATTCTACTATATTTGGAGCACAAGTACCTATGCCTCCGTCACCGTGGCTAAATTTCCTTGGCCATTCTTTAGAAAACAAAACAAAACCAATCAAACCAAAGATGATGCACATAAGATATAAGATAGTTACTTGTCCTTACAGTTATTGACTTGATTATTTCTTTATACCTTTCTATTTTCCGTTCTTGTAGAAAAATTGCCACTTCACAAATAAATTTCACAAGATCTCACCAATGAACAAAATTTCATGTCAAAAAATTGAATTTTAACAAGCCCTGCTTGCAAAGTATCAATCAATTGAGCTCACTGTTCATCACTCTCTCGTAGCATCTCAAATATAATAGAAGATGGGCATACATTCTCCTTGAAATTCTTATGAAAACTCAAAACCTCATTTCAACCACAGACCCATCAAGGCCCAGCCATCAACTCCACAAAAAAGAACAAAAGCAAGAAAGAAACAAAAGTGAAACCATTGCATCCTAGGCTTGCCATTGCCAATCTGGTTCTAGAAAAAACCAAACAAAAACTAAGAGATGGAAAAATAGAAGAAAAAAATGAAAGGAAATGGACTATGTAATATGAAAAAATTTTAGGACACTTTCCCTCTTAACTTCCATCACTTCTTAATGGCCCGACATACCAGCATGATGTTATTCAATAATTTCATAGTTAAACGATGATTTGTGCAACAATTTATAGTTGTGAGACAATAAAGTAATATGGGTTTTAGTTTGGGGATGATGGGTGCCATTTACCTACTAGATTAAATGCCAATAAAAAAATTGTTAGGATAATAAGTAAACTTTGAAAATTTAGTAAGTAAATAATCACTTCTATAAGCTATTTTGGTGTTTATTTGAATTTTTTTATTATTTTATTTCTTTACAAAGTCTTTCTCCATTTTAATTGGCTATGAAATTTGTCTATTAAACACTAACAGATGCCTACAAAAGAAGAATACTTGTGGGATCGTTACTTTAAGAACAAGTTTCTATGTTTATTATTTAAAGGACAATTTTGCAATAAAGTGAATGATCTAGGGACAAATCATGCCATTTAGCCTTTTTGTTTGTTACAACTTCTATGTATAATAGACTATGGAACACATAGCATAGGTGATAGACATTCAACAAATGGCTGGCCAATTTAGGACTTGTACATTTAGATTCCTTCCAAGTCAAGCATTGCACATTTTCTTTGGGGACATGCTAAAATCAAAGTCATCTGAACATTTTTTCCTATAATCTTTAATTAGCAAAGAAATTAAAAAAAAAAAAAACAAATGGTCTAAGCATGAGGTTAGTCCAAAAGGACCAAAAACCCATATCCCACCACTAGTGTAGCCTAAAAAACCGAAAATCAAGACACAATAGATAGGGCTTAATCCAAATTAGATATTTAACCTCACACAAATATTCATGTCACACCTTTAACTATTTTCTTGCTCATTTGCTAGGCACAACAAGCTTCTAATTAGCTAAAAAATCATATAAAGGTACTTAATAGGGCCAAAGTTACACGTGCAGATTTTGCCATCAAATTTTGAATATTATGTAACAATGAATTATATAAAACACATTCTTCTTTAACTAAGAAAAGAATTAAGAATGAACAGCTCAATTTTGTTAAAATAGAATTGTAAACTAGTTAAGCATTTAACAATAAATTATTGAATATTTTATCTAACATTTGTAGTCTTCATTATGACATTACAATATTTTGATAATTAATAGGGATGAAGCCTGTGCTTCGCAGAATGTGGCAAAGCTTCAAGGTATGATGATGTTTCTTCCTATAGAGATAAATCAATTCTATATCAAACTTAAAGATGTATATCTATTTAAAAGTATGATATACATTGAGAGTTAGCAATATGTTACAAAATTAAGGTATATATCTCAGTATTATGTTTTTTAAAAGCTTGATATATTAAAGAAAACCACTAATGTTTATAAAATTAAATGATAAAATCATAAAATACATCGAAACGTGCTAAAAAAATGGAGCATACAAAAATAGATTGCTTCTATCTTGTATAGATGGATACAGTCGACCTAGAATTGCACATACATAATCTTATAATAGATTACATGAAAGTTGGTTATGCTAAAAGATCCAAAGCAAATCAATCTTTACCTAACTCTAACTCAAAGAAAAAAACTAAAGCCAAGTTTATAACTCAAATATCCTTCTGATCAACATTGTCTAGAAATTTGATTAAAAATATGTCAATCTATAGTTTAGTTTAATGCCAAATGAGAAAAACTAATAAGCAATAACAATGTCTATAATGAACATGTAAATCTACGTATCTATAAATACAGAATAGACTAATTTACCCTGTAAAATTTGGAGTACCAGAGAAGGTATTCATTTTCCCAACAAATAGTCCATCCACAAAACAATTGGCTCATTTCCCACATTGTTCATTGTATTTCAAATGTCATAATTCAGAGTATTGATGAAGGTGATTGCACAAAAAAAAACTTTTTGTTTTAAACTCTAGCATCACAATACAACAAAAAAAAAAGAAAAACCTACGTTTGCACTCTCATAAGTAATGGAGAAAGAGAAAGAAAGAATGAAAGGACTCGCTAAACCAAAACAGAAGAGAAAAAGACAAGCTCTTGTCACCCAAAGCTTATGAATGAACCTAGCCATAATGACATAAAAGAAGATAAAAAAAAATCAACCATATTGTTCAGGAATTTTCAGCAAGTAAACAAAAAAAGTGATATTTCATGATATTTTGTTTTCCAATGACAAAGCTTCCCATCATCTCAGAATATTCAGATACTTAAGGAGTCTTCAAATTACTTTAGGTTGTACTTCATCCGTCCCAAATTTTTTGCACCATTTTTATTTGGCACGTAGTTTAAGAAAGCTTGTACATTTATTAATTTGCCCTTGTTTTTCCCTATATATTTACTAATCTGCTCATGTTTTCCCTGAGCAATGAAGCATGACAGAAAGGATTTTCTTCATCTCCATCTCTATTGATTCGTCACCATCGATTCATTGATTCATTGCCTCATCTTCATCGATCCGTCACCCCAGCCAGCACGTCTTCATCTTCGTCCTTGTCAATCTGTCAGCCCCCTCAATCAATCCCATTGTTGATACTTTGATTTGTCAACTCATCCTTATCAATCCGTTGCTGGAGTATGCTTCTTGGCTTCAACCTCCACCTTTATCCTTATGAAATCATCACCGCGATTCCAGCAGTGAATCGACCGTTGATCCTCGGTATGTCACTATTCCAGCTGTGCAACCACTAGCAATTCTAACAGTGCAATTGCCATTAAATCGCCAACATTTCATCACCTCCGTCACGTCGATTCGTAACCTTCACCTCCTCTATCGTGCTGATGGACGATTCCATCTAGAAGCATGAACTTGACTAGTGTCCTGGTGATGTGCTCCGCCTAGTCTAGGCATCACCTGAAGGGCGTAGTCGGAGGGACTTGGAATACGAGATTTGGACAGAGATTGGGCGAGGAACAAAAAAAGAGGGTTAGATTTCATAGGGTTAGTGGAATTTAAGGAGAGGGTATAACAGACATTTTTGTTGCTAAAATTTGCCAAAAAAGGAAGTGGAGCAAAGAATTTAGGATGGTCAAAAAAGGAATATAGAGCAAAGAATATGGGACAAAGAGAGTATTTTGTTCCAAGAACAGCAATCATACATGTGGAAAATGAAGTATATGTAACTACCTCATAAAAGAAGGGGCTTAAGCATTGTTAATTGTTGCTAATATTTGATTATCCTATATAATATCTAGGCCCTACTTGAAAGCATAATTTTTTTGGAAACCGAAAATGGTAGAATTTCATTCAGATAAAACCATTCTCAACAATGAAGATATACAATTTCCGATAGAATTTCTTTTCTTTTATTCATTCCCTGAAATAGTGAACACAAAGCACAAGTGCATGGAAACCTATGAAAATATACAATAAATTTCTAAAAGACCTAATTGGTGTGTGGCACCTTGCACAATCCTGCAAGCAGTTCAATTCTCAACTGTATCTTGTTAACTTCATGTACCAATAAGTGAAAGATGAGGATACAAAATGTTGGGAAAAATAAGGCAGCAAGTGACTCTAAAGTAAAACATAATATGATAACATAAATATGAAACCTTTACTTGAGGAAATTTTTTTTTCCTGTGATCAACCATTCCTCTATTTATTGCTAACAGGAATAACTCCATTAAAAATTTTATGCTCAATTTTATTTACTAAACTTCCTCAAATAAAAGTCAACTTAATGATAACTCAAGATTCTAAAATTAAAAAAAAATGTAGGTCAAAGTCTAAAGCCAAAATCAAGAACTTACCTACAACCTATAAAATGAGGTAGGTAGAACCTGTATAATTTGCCTAGGTCTCTTCAACATGACAGACAAAACAGTGAATTCCTATTTTGTATTCAAGCTAAAGCATCAAACTAAAATTCATTTGTCCTGATCAATTTTTTTGCGTGATGTTGAAGGCTTTTGTCAAGAAAGCAGACGATATGACAACATATATTGAGGTAAAACGCACCCAAAGTTCACAGAGATGAAAAAGACCTGAATAATACATTGGCAAGGTCATTCATGGTTTCAAAGATGCAAATTTGTTTTTTTAAGTAGATCAAATAGGTAATCAAGGATATCAAGTAACCCATAACAACTCATCAATATATTCAAGGAGCCAACAAAAGAATCAAAGTGATCACTAATATAGTTTGATTGAGTTCAAAAAAACTGATGA
The DNA here is from genome assembly GCA_005392925.1 of Aquilaria sinensis. Classification (NCBI taxonomy): domain Eukaryota; kingdom Viridiplantae; phylum Streptophyta; class Magnoliopsida; order Malvales; family Thymelaeaceae; genus Aquilaria; species Aquilaria sinensis. The sequence continues at coordinate 79,691 of SMDT01000377.1, read as the reverse complement.
CAATATGTGAGAAATAGAGTGATACCTTTATATTTATTTGATTCCACAAGCAAGTCCATTAATTGGTTGATCCTCTAAGGAAAATTGCATTATATGTTTGAATAAATAAAGAAAGTAAGCACCATTCATGTGGGTTGGGTGTGTGACACTACTAAAATCTTGTAATCCAAAAAATTTCTTTTGGTTATAGATAACTAGGAAGAAACATATTAGAAACAAAATCATCACATACAAATATAAATAATATAAAGGCATTTATAACTCTAGCAAAGAAAAAGAAATGTGCCATTATATACAAAATAATAACATAAAAACTATGGAAGGAAAATAAAAAGCACAAATGTTTAGGTATGATTGTGGTTATTAATTTGTGAGGTGGTGTTTGGGGACTCGGGGGTGGAGGGGAATAACTATGAGAATATTCATTAAGTTAGACCAGTTAATTATTAGAAAGTTGCATACTTACATCTAGATGTTGGTCATTGCCGTCCTACAGTGATATATTGCTTTGCAATTTAATACAACTAATCAGAGTAATTCAATTGTATTTTGTTCAAAGTTTTGACCCAGGAGCAAACTCATGGAGTACAATTTCTGTCAAATAAATATGTAAATATTGTGAAATCACATTTGAACCAACAATTTTAAAAAACTTAGGCACAATAAATGGTGACCAAATGAATAATTGAATCAAAGAAATCAAGAAAGCAAACGTCACACAAACAGACATCAAGGGAAAAACGAGTTGAAAGATCGGAGAGCAGCAGAGGCCTCCAATGGATGGTGAGGCGGAAATCGAGTTCGGAATAGAGCCGAGCAAGAGAAATGTGAGGAGAAATGAATTTCTAGTTCTAATACATGTAGCAGCGATGAAAATGAACCAAATAGACGGTCGGTTAAGCTACTTGGAGACTGCCTGTGCTTGCCTACACTTCTTTCTTTCCGCCTCCCCCTCATTTTTCTTAACTTCCCAAATTTTCCTTTTCCAGAACGTTGGAAACCTTCAAAATTTTTTGTTCTGAAAATTTTGGTTATAAAATTATCAACTGGCTCTCGATCGAAGGTGATATTATAGCGAGAACCGAACTACCAATCCACCTCGATTAAAAAGCAGAACATAGAACAACAAACGGGATAAACACATACCAATTGAATTATGAAATAGTCCATCTGTCTCACAAAGTTAGCATTCTTTCCTTTTTGGATATTTCAAAATGGATGATCCTGTCCTTTAAAAGCAAACTTTTATCCCCTGTTTTCCCAATTTACCCCTGAACAATTAATAACAGTTCAAACTTCAAAGCACATTTATCCTCTCCCTCCATTCATCGATACCACCAGCTCGACGAAACCTTCGAAGGCTTCGACGAATCCTCCCACTCCACCTCTTTCTCTGATCCCACTGCCGACAACTTCAGTTACTCCTCCATCATTCTCTGCCCTGCCCGACATACCAGTAACTCTTCTCCTTCTCCTCGCCCAAGAACAGAAGAAACCTCAAACTTTTTTCCTTGAACCTCCGATCATGGCCGCCTCAGTTTGCTCAGTTCTCACCGACCACCCTTGCACTGATTCATGCCGAGTCGAAGGCGTCGATCGCTGAAGCCGCAGCGGCTCCTTAGATGGGAAAGAGGACTGACTTGAAGATCATGATTCTGGGGGCGGGGCCGATTGTCGTTGGACAACCTTGTGAGTCCGATTACCCTGGAACCAGAGAATAAGCGGCCGCTGGATCTAGGAGAGAAGAAGCGGTAGCTAGATCTGAGTGGAGTGATCAGAGCTAGAATAAGTGGCGACTAGATATGGGAGAAAAGCAATGGTGGTGGCGGCGGCGGCAGAAAGAAAGAGGAGAAAGAGAAGAGGAACGAGTTTGGGTGGCGGAAAACGGAAAGACAAGACATGCCATTGTCTACCTGCCCCAAATTATAGAGGTTTGATGTGCAAGTGATAAGGGTAGTTTCGGAAGAATGATAAAAAATGCTCACTTGCATTAAAATTTGTGCATTTTCAAAGGGGCCGGCTTTTTGAGTAACTTTTCAGTAGACCGGGCTTATATCGTGCGCCATCCTTGAAAAATATAATACTCCCTCCGTCCCAATTTGTTTGCTCCATTTGTGTATGGCATGGAGATTAAGAAATGATAAAATGATGTATATTTTCCCATTTTTACCCTTGATTTGTCCTTTTTTTTTTCCCAATGTGCAACACCACCAAACCCGATTCCATCTTCAATTCCATCCGCGCCATTGATTCCGCTTCGTTTCGGCCATTGATTCCGTCAGTGATTTCGCCCTCGCCGGTCCTTCCTTCCATGCTAGCCAAAGTACTAGTCGGGTCTGGTCGTCCTCCATGCCGCCTAGTGTGAACGACGTCGATCATGGAAGCTCGGTTTGTCGTCCTCAATTTGCGGCTGTTGTCCACGATCTGCAGTCATCACCCAAGATCGCACCATCGCTCCTCTTGATCAATTGTCGTTCTCGATTTGTTGTCTTCCTCGATCGACCGTCGTCCTCGATCCACCATCGTTTTCATTTCGCTAGTGTCGTCGATCGTCGCCGTTCCTGATGCTACATCGTTGCTTCCTGATCTCCTCCGATTCTGCCTCCCCCGATCTCCTCCCCTCATCGATTCAGCCTTCTCTACTTATGTCCTTGTCTCTTACCTCCGCTTCGCACGCCGCACGTCGCCCACCGTCCTAGTCTCCCTGCTCCGTTGCCTTGACCTCTTCACTCCATTGCCTAGTTGCCCTGACCTTCTCACCCCGTCGTTTGCCCCGTCACTCGCCGCCCTGATTGGCCAGGAAGCCCAAGTCGGCAGTGGCCAACGAGGGGATCGGACAAAACAAATGATAGTAGAGTAGATGGGAAGGGGTGTAAACGTAAAATTATCTAGTAAAACTTGCTAAAAAGGGAAGCGTTGCAAATAATTTGGGACGACCCAAAAAGGAAAGTGGTGCAAAGAATATAGGACGGAGGGAGTAATTGTCATTTTGACCCCGTTTTTCAAAAAAGTAAGCAATCATGCCCTCATGAAATATAATAGATTTTTCTTTTTCCGCAACCTCAGGACAAACTATTTGGTTGGGTAGCATGACTGATATTTTAATTTTGGGGGAAGCTGGGCAATGGATCGAATGCCAACGATCCCCCTTTTCATTTTTTTAAAAATTTTATTTTCTTGTTCTTCTCTTATTCTTTTATTTCTTTCTTTATTTATTTTCATTTTTTTCTTTGTTTAGTTTTGTTGTATATTTACCTTTTCCATTTTTATTTTCTCATCTTTTTCCAGTTTCCCCTTTTTTCTTTTTCTTATTTTAGTATTATTTCAAGTTTTGTCTATTGTTTTATTTCATGTTTTACTCCTTATTTTCTTAAAATATTTTTTTTCACCTTTTTTTACTTAGATTTATGGTATTATTCTTATTTCTTCTTGTTCTTTTATGTCATAAGTCTACCTTTTTTCCATTTTTTAATTATCTATTGTTTGTTCTTTTGTTTCTTCGTGCTTATTCTTTTATAATGGTATGTTTGTTCTTTTAAAGTGTATTGTCTATTCTTTGAGAAGGCATTGATTGTTCTTTTTTGTCTTCGTGTTTGTTCTTTTAGAAGACATTGTTTGTTTTTTGTTACTTAAGTGTTTGTTCTTTTGATTAGGTATTATTTGTCTTCTTTTATGATGTGTTTGTTTTCTGTTCTTTTAAAAGCCTTATTTGCTCTTCTAGAAGGGCATGCTTATTCTTTTACATGTTCAGGCATTGCATAAATTACTTGTTCTTTTGTGTTTTGGTATTTATACTTACGGGTCTGTTTGTTCTTTTATAATGCAATGTTTGTTTTTTCTTGGCTGCATATTTGTTCTTTTAGAAGATATTGTTTGTTCTTTCTTTTACATGTTTATTTTTTATTACTTAAGTATTTGTTCTTATAGAAGACACTGTTTGTTCTTATACATGACTCTGTTTTTGTAAACTTCTTGTTCTTTTGTTTTCTGGCGTTTGTTCTTTCAGAAAGGTATGTTTGTTCTTTTAGAATGACATGTTTGTTTTTTTAGAAGGCATTGTTTGTTCTTTCTTTTACATTTTTATTTTTTGTTACTTAAGTATTTGTTCTTATAGAAAATACTATTTGTTCTTATAGAAAATACTATTTGTTCTTATACATGACTCTGTTTTTTTAAAATTTTTGTTCTTTTTTCTTCTGGTGTTTGTTCTTTCATAAGGGCATATTTATTCTTTCTTTTACATGTTTATTTTTTGCTACTTAAGTATTTGTACTTATAGAATGCACTGTTTGTTTTTATACATGACCTTGTTTCTGTAAACTTCTTATTCTTTTGTCTTCTGGTGTTTGTTCTTTCAGAAGGATATGATTGTTCTTTTAGAATGGCATGTTTATTCTTTTAGAAGACATTGTTTGTTCTTTCTTTTATATGTTTATTTTTTGTTACTTAAGAGTTTATTCTTATAGAATGCACTATTTGTTCTTATACATGACCATGTTTCTGTAAACTTCTTGTTCTTTTGTTTTTTGGTGTTTATTCTTTTAGAAGGGTATGTTTGTTTTTTAGAAGGGCATGTTTATTCTTTTAGAAGACATTGTTTGTTCTTTCTTTTACATGTTTATTTTTTGTTACTTAAGTATTTGTTCTTATAGAAGATACTGTTTGTTCTTATACATGACTCTTTTCTATAAAATTCTTGTTCTTTTTTCTTCTGGTGTTTGTTCTTTCATAAGGGCATGTTTTATTTTAGAATTCTTTTAGAAGACATTGTTTGTTCTTTCTTTTATATGTTTATTTTTTATTACTTAAGTGTTTGTTCTTATAGAAGGCACTGTTTGTTTTTATACATGACCTTGTTTCTGTAAACTTCTTATTCTTTTGTCTTCTGGTGTTTGTTCTTTCAGAAGGATATGATTGTTCTTTTAGAATGGCATGTTTATTCTTTTAGAAGACATTGTTTGTTCTTTCTTTTATATGTTTATTTTTTGTTACTTAAGAGTTTATTCTTATAGAATGCACTATTTGTTCTTATACATGACCATGTTTCTGTAAACTTCTTGTTCTTTTGTTTTTTGGTGTTTATTCTTTTAGAAGGGTATGTTTGTTTTTTAAGAAGGGCATGTTTATTCTTTTAGAAGACATTGTTTGTTCTTTCTTTTACATGTTTATTTTTTGTTACTTAAGTATTTGTTCTTATACATAACCCTGTTTCTGTAAACTTCTTATTTTTTTTGTTTTCTGGTATTTGTTCTTTCAAAAGAGTATGTTTGTTATTTTAGAATGATATATTTGTTCTTTTAGAAGACATTATTTGTTCTTTCTTTTATATGTTTATTTTTTATTACTTAAGTGTTTGTTCTTATAGAAGACACTGTTTGTTTTTACACATAACCTTGTTTCTGTAAACTTTTTGTTCTTTTGTTTTCTAATGTTTGTTCTTTCAGAAGGTATGTTCTTTTAGAAGGGCTATTTGTTTTTTTAGAAAACATTGTTTGTTTTTTTTCCTTCCTGTTTGTCATTCTGAAATCAAAAGTCCATTTTTTATAAACCATCCAATTTATCCATTTTAGGAATATTCCAATTTCTTAATTTCTTTTCAACATATTTGATTAATATAGTTTGTGAGTTCTTCATTATTCTATTCCCCATAATTTCTTCTTCCTCATGTCTCTTTGAAGCAGACTTATTTAAATTTCTAAAAATTTTATCTATTAGTAATTATCAATTAGTATTAATATCTTTATTAGCTTATCTGTCAACGTTTTACACAATCTTACTGTCCTTTCACATCAACTATGGGTCTTACAATTGCTACGCAACTTAGGTGATATTCTGAAAATTTCCTAACAATAATATTTAATTCCTAGTAGGAGAAAAATTTTGAAAATTTGACCATTCCTTGAATCAAAGAAATGAGACAAAAATTAAATTTTAGGGACTAAGTTGTACATAAGAAATAACTTTGGGGAGTTAGCTTACGCGTGCGCCGGGTGCACAGAAGAATTAGCCTTAAGAAATGGGGGAATAACAGTTTTGAATCCATTTAGGCCTTATTTCACGTGATTGAGTCACTCACAGTTAGAGGTGGGACATGGGCCGGGTTGATCCGGCTTAAACCAGGATCGGACCGTAAGTCAGCCCCAGCCCGGCTTGCCCCAGCAAAAGCCCGTAAAATTGTGGGCCAAGTATGGGCCCAATAGAAGGAGGTGATGCAAAAAAAAAAAAAACCAGCCCCGGACCACCCCAAACCCGTGAACCCGTCCTGACCTGGACCGCCCCACCCCGGTGAACCGCCCCGGACCGGACCGGCCCGCTTCGCTCCCAACGGCTCTTTCGCAGCAATGGAAACCTGCAGAAATTTTTTTAAAAAAAGGCTAATTACACAGCAGACCCTCCAACAGCTTTCTGCTCCATTTCAGCCCCCAAATTTTCATTTTTACCCCTCCCAACAACTAAATTTTAAGGACTTTTTGGTCAAACTAATTTTTTCCCTCCCCCTATAAATACCAATGCCATTTTCACTCAATCCTCACACAATCACTCAATCTCTCATCTTCATCTACTATATTCTCTCAAGCATTCTCCTTATTTTATTAATCTCTTCTAAATTTCTTACTAATCTCTCCCTAATATCTTCATAATCTCCTATTGATTTTGCATTAATTACTACTATTAGTACGTGAGACATGGCTTCAAAAGGAAAGGGCAAGTCAACAGAGAGTTCATCTTCCCGCACCATCGGCTTCCGAGCCTTGTTCCATCGCCGATCTTGGCTTACCGATAAAGACATTTCAATTCAAGAGTTTCACGACGATGATGCCGGAATCGATATAATGAATTACGATTTGGGTCTCGACGATCAATTATCCGATGATGAAGTGGAAGAGTTGGATGCAATGGCGTCCGGGAATCCGTCAACAGAACTGACGCCCACAAGTCATAAACCCGCTGTGGAGGAAACTCAAGTACAAGGTAAATCCATGATTCTAACTGCTTGGATTTGGGAGCATTATGAGCTTATACACGAAAGGGAGTCAAGGTACGGGAAATGCAAACATTGCGAGGAAAAAGTTGGTGCATAGAAAGAATTCCGGCACTGGAACGCTGAAGCGGCATATTGAAAATCAACATCCTAACGTCCTTCCTAGTATCGAGACTAGTTCTGGAGGACAAACACAACTTGGGTTTACAATCGGCGCCGGCGGACCAAGTATATTTCGTTTTAACCAACAATTTTGTAGAGAAGATATGGTAAATTGGATGATGCTTACCGAAAAACCTTTTTCACAAGCTGAAGATGTCCACCTAGAATCTTGGATAAAATCACAATTAAATCCTGCATTTAGAAAAGTATCTAGGAAAACTGCTAGAAAAAAAAACTTTAGACAATTTGAAGCCGAAAAATCAGATTTGCAAGTATATTTTTCTGCTCTTGATCATTGTGTGGTATTTACTTCTGATATATGGACATCACTTATAGGTTAATCATTCTATTGTGTTACTTCTCATTGGATTGATTCTGATTGGATAATACAAAAACAAATTTTGTCATTTAAGGTCATTGAAACAGATCATACTGGTTATCAAATATTTAATTGCATCTTAGAAACTTTACATGATTATTTTTGTACTGATAAATTCCTGTACATTCTCATTTGATAATGCTTCAAATAATGATGTTGCCGCTTGTCTTTTGAGTCAAAACTTAAAACCACCTCTCAACGGTGCATTCTTTTATGTTAGATGCATGTGCCATATTTTGAGCATTTGTGTGCAAAAGGGTTTAGAAGTTCTCTAAAATGAGATTCTGCCTATTCAAAACTCATTAAAATATTTGATGTCCAGACCTGTTGTTTTTCGTGAATTTAAAAGCTTTTGTATTGAAAATCAAAAACCATTTTCTTGGAAACGGTTTAAATTGGATTGCCCAACCTGTTGGAACTTCACATATTTGATGTTGCAAGATGCATTACCGTATGCAAATTTCTTGTCATATTTTATGAATTTAAAAATGGGTTGTGAATTTCTTACGACTGAAGTTTGGGAAAAATGTTCCAAAACCAGTGAATTGCTTAAGTTTTTTTATGAGGCAACTGAATCTTTCTCTGATATTTACTACCCAACCACTCATCAAGTTTTGTTTCATTTAGTGAACATCACATATGCTTTACATCAGTTTAAAGATGATAAGTTGTTAAAACCGACTGTTAAAGCCATGCAGACTAAGTGGCTTCAATATTTTGAAAACATTCCACCTATCTTTTTAGTCGTTTCTTTACTTGACCCATAAGTCAAATTAACAGGCACAACAATATTGGTTGAAGGAATTTTTCGTACTTATTTAGAAATGTCTCATATAAATGTTTTGGCTATGTCTGCTACTACTTCCGAGTACTTGCATTCTTTATACAAGTTATATTATGAGCGGCATTCGGATAAGGTAAGATCCGAAGCTCCTCAAACCGAGCCTACAAGGAGATCAATCTCTTCAAGATTCAATTTGGCCATCTAAATGCTCAAACGACCCTGACCGACGACATCGGGATTTGCTGAGGTCGATGACTATCTCAACACATTGTTCAAGGCAAGCAATCTCGACATCTTGGAGTGATGGAAACAAAAGAGATCAAGGTTTTCGATATTGTCGATAATCGCACAGGAGATTCTTGTCATTCCAGTATCGATCGTCTCATCTGAGGCAGCGTTTAGTGCCGGAAAATGAGTGATAACAGAAAAACGGTCAAGATTAACACCCGACGCGGTAGAAGTATGCATGTACAACCGAGATTGGGGCCTCGCAGCACTTCGGCATCAAGACTAAAAGAGTTTAGATGAGGAGATAATATTTGATACCGAGACTCAAATTTTTTTTTAATCATACATGTAATTTGTATTTGATCTGATTATGCTGTTCAGCACAGATCATAGGTTTCTATTATTTATCATTTCCGGAACATTTTTACCATTTCAAAATGTAAGGCCTGTTCCGATTATTTGTAAGTGTCGTTTGGTTTTTTAACTTAATAAAACTTACACCGTAGGTGGTATTTTTTCTTAAAAATATTTATGACTTATATAATTAATAATGGCTCTATTTTTTTAATATATATATATATATTTAAAAAAAAAAAAAACGAAACCCACCCTACCCCGCCCTGGACTTGGCTCAGAACCGCCCCACCTACAACCAGGTTGAGCCCGGTCCTCAGGACCCAGGACCAGGACCAGATGATCCCGGGCCGGTCCTAACTGGTTCCCACCTCTACTCACAGTCGCCGAAGCGTATCTTTTTCATATCCAACAACCCTGGCAACATCCTATCATAAACCAGCCTCTTAACCTCTAAACTTCAATAAGCACCAAACCCATATCTCTCGTACATGTTCCATGTTGATCCTTTGATGGCACCGACTCTGTTCCACCCCCCATGTTCCGTTTCTCCTTTCTTCTAGCCCTGTTTTCCTTTCACTTGGCTCACTATCAATGATAAATAATTAAAAAATTTTCACCCATAAACTTATGTTCATTAATTAAAGTTTCACTTTATTTTAATTTTGAGCTAGGTTCCCATTATTTTATTTTCTTATCATTAAAATAATTAGTTATAAATACATAATACTGTAAAATATAAGAATGCACATATTTTAAAATGATGAATATTTTTTATGATTACAAAATAATTCACAAAAAACTTATATCTTTTATCAACTTAAATTTTAATTTTTTATATCGATGAAAAATTTATTTGAAAATTTTAGCAATTATGGATGCAACTACTCTATCAAACCATAAAGCTTCCAAATTAAATAAATCATGCTATAAATTTCAATCATCAATAAAAAAACATATAACAAAAGTCTAAAATTATATTTAATTTATATTAACCAATTAATGATTTAACCATTAACTTAGTAAAGGTAAAAAGAAACCAAAAGGAAAAATTTAGCCAAAGCCAAATCCATCTAAAGTATAGATAAAAGTAGGCAAATTAAAATGACTAAAGTTTTATCTTAGAAAATAATAATAAAAAAAAGTAACAAAAAAAAATGGAGACCAAGACAAGATATGGAAAAATTTTAGGTATTAAGGATTTAACAATTGATTTGATAAATAATTAAAAAATAGAAATAATTTAACAAAAAATTTAAAAAAATCATGATGAACAATATTTTACTTTAGAAGATGGTACATAAAAAATAACAAAGAAAGTTTAGGGACCAAGGAGCAAATAGAAGGAATTTAGTTAAGTAGTTATAAGGTTCAGGGACTTAAATATCACAAGGGTTAAACTTAGGAACTGAAATGCAATTCAGAGTCTGAAATTGCTTTTTATTCAAGAAAAAGGTAAAATAGACTAAAAACGAGTAATGACAATAAAGCCCACTCAGAAACACGATCACCTCATGGAAAGCGGAGCAAACTTCAAAAAGATTTGATCGCGTCCGAGGAAACGCCAAAAAAACCAAAAAACAAAAAAAACCCGTTCATAAACAATGATTTAAATTATTCATGAACAGTAACATTCCATGCCTTTTAGAAATAAGTAGTAATGTGAGAAATATTACGCCAAATTTGTTTGTAACCCAAAAAAAGAAGAAAAAAAATGGAAATATGAGAACCTTATTTTGATTTTTAGAAAGTAAGTGAAAACTGAAAAAACATATTATTTTACAGAGTTTTTACCTCCAAAATTTACAAAAAACATATCATTTTCTAATAATGTAAATATGAAAACTGAAAGGAACAGAATTAACAGTAATACAGCATAAAATAGAAAATATAAAAGATTATGAAATGAGCAGCAAGCAAACTTTAGGCGTTAATTATAACTTACTCTTGAGATTTCAGTGATATTACATTTTAGTCATTTTTATTTTTAGAATATAAGTGAAAACTGAAAAAAACATATTATTTTGCAGAGTTTTTACCTCCAAAATTTACAAAAAACATATCATTTTCTAATAATGTAAATATGAAAACTGAAAGGAACAGAATTAACAGTAATACAGCATAAAATAGAAAATATAAAAGATTATGAAATGAGCAGTAAGCAAACTTTAGGCGTTAATTATAACTTACCCCTAAGGTTTTAGTGATATTACATTTTAGCTATTTTATTTCAGAAATATATATTTTGCCCTCTCCTTACACTTCATCCTTTGAAAAAGAAACTGTTTCACATTTATAGGAAGAAAAAATTTCTAATATAAATATCCATTAATTGTAAAAAAATATCATAAAGAATAAAATTACTGAAAAATAACTATTGTACCGTTTAAATTACAATTTCAGAAGTTGTTGTCGGACAGTGTAAAAAATAAGAGGTAAAGTGTATATTTATAAAATAAGAGAGGCAAAATGTAATATTATCTAAACCTCGGAGAAAAAATTGTAATTAACTTGCAAACTTTAAGGTTTGGAAAAATTCCTTGCTTTTTTTTTTTCGTTTGTTCCTAGGAAAATACATTTATCGTAGCAGAATTTGTTTGAGTTTTAATCTTAATAACAAAAATAGCTGGCTTTTTCATGTATTCTTTTTTCTTCTTCAATCATTCTTCCAAAAAGTTACATTTTCTATATGAAGTTACATTATTACTCCTAATTTCAAAACCTACAACTTGTTCTTTTTGCTAATCTTTTAATGACTAACAGTATATCCAGTCTCAAACTATGAAAAAGTGTCATATCCCGTTCCAAAAAATAGTGTAAATTATATCAGTACAAAAAAAAGGTAAAAAATTCAATTAAAAAAATCTAATATTAATGGAAAAATTGATATTTTTGCTATTTTTGTGTCAACAAATTTTTATGTAAGTGTTAGAAAGCATGAACAGGCCTATATAGAATACTGAGGGGTCCATTGATCCCATTAAAATTTTTAATTTCCTTAGAAAATGTCAAATAATTTGTAGATGAACCCACGTATCAAATGATTTCATTAATTTAAGAAAATCCGAAAAATAAAATAAAAATTTGAATAATTATAATTACTTTGTCTATAAATACATTAAAATTAATTTAAAATTTAAAATTTTATTTTATAAGCATACTGTATATAAAAACTAATGACTAATTTATTTTAATTTAAGTCAACTTAATCCAAAAAAATTTTCTCATAAAACTGATTTTGAAAAACAATAAAAATAGAGATAAGCTATTTTAAATTAAGCTTACTAAAGTTAAAATAATTATAGACAAGCCTCAGAAAGAAGAATTTCTAGATTCGTCCCTGTTAGAAAGTCTGAATACTGACCACCTTATTAGACTTCTAGCAAATGGTGCAAAAAGCGAGAGCCCGATTAAAACGTGAGGAAAACAAAACCTTTGATGGGTATTTGTTCTTTAAAATTTTTAAAAACCACTTATTTAAATTTTGCTTCTTTTGTTTAAAACAATTCTATTTTAAAGCTAATATATATTTTATATTAATTTGACTAATGCCCTTTTAGAAAGCAATTGATTTTTATGTTTTTTTCCCCCATATCTAGCTTAAATAGTTCTTAAAGTGTATGATTTTAACTAATATATAAATTAAATAATCATTTCATATAAAAATAATAATTTTTAAAAATCTCCCAAAATGTACCATTAGTCTGTAAGGATTGAATAAACCTCGAATGACACAGATTTTACGAGGATGACTAGAAAACTTGAAACAAAAGATGGTAAATTTGTACTGATTGAACAATTTTGCCAAATTTGTTTTCCCTTCACAGCTGAGGGCCTAAGTGGAGAGCGGGAGTGAAAGTAAAAAAAAAAAAGTTATTTCTTAAAATTTAAGTAAATAAAAATATTATAAAAATAAGAGCAGAGCTATACTTGAGGGCGAGTGTGCTAACCAAGCCCAAAATAAAAAATATTGTCGTCTAGCCAAAAAACCTAAAAATATTTCCATTCACGATTCGAATATCAAATTTAACAACTGCGGTCTGGTGTTTGTATACCGCGACCGCGAACAAAACAGTCTCCGGCCCTTAATTGAGCATTTGTTTTTTCGGTGGAGAAAATTGAACACTGCGTAATAGTGCAAGGGTTTATTCTATCGGAGCCGTAAAATAACGAATCCATAGCAAACAAACGAAAGAACAAAGGAACCCTAAATTGCGTCTCTGGTCTGGTGTTCCGGGTGGAGGAGGAGGCATCGAGGAGAAAAAAATGGTTTTCTACTTCAAAGCTCGACCAGAGGCTGGCGATTACACCATCTTCATGGGTCTCGACAAGTACGAGAATGAGGAGCTTATCAAATATGGCTTCCCTGAGGACGTCTGGTACTGCCACGCTTTTCATGTTTATTTCATGTTTATGGTTTAACTTCTGTTTGAAATTTTGCGTTTCTTATTTCTTTTGATGAATTCTTGGCATTCTTTGATTCGGAGGGAGAAATATTGAATCAATTTGATGAAAATCATATGGGTAATTTCTGGTATTTAAGGGTTGGATTGTTTGGGTTGGAAGAAGAGGTGGAAGGCTGTTCTTCTGCGATTGGATTCTGTTTTGATTTTGGTTAGCTGATTCTATTTTAGGTTCCACGTTGATAAAATGTCTTCCGCTCACGTGTACGTAAGACTTCATAAAGGCCAAACACTTGATGATATAAGTCCTGGCTTGCTGGAGGACTGTGCACAGCTTGTGAAAGCAAATTCCATTCAAGGTGAAGGTCAATTACGCAAAATTGTTGGCTAGCTCGTATTCTGTGTTGTGTTTTTTTAAACAGGACGCTTAACGCTAGAAATTGCTGTTATTATAATTCTTTTTTATCTCAAAGTTATGATTTTGTACAATCTGTTCAGGCTGTTCTTGATAAACTTTCTGTGTGGAATTCCATTGGCATTTGTTTCATGAATACTCATTTTCAAAACCTTTTTTGTCTTGTTGCAGGCAATAAAGTGAACAACATTGATGTAGTTTACACACCATGGGTAAATTTAAAAAAAACTGCTTCCATGGATGTTGGTCAAGTTGGTTTCCACAATCCAAAAATGGTGAGCTTTGTTTTATGGGTAGATTATTGCTAGTAAATCCTGTACATTTTTGGGCAGTAGGGTCTTAAAACTGGGCTGATTTTCATTCCTGGGTTAGGTTCGCACTGTTAAAGTTGAAAAGCGAATAAATGAGATCGTCAACAGATTGAACAGGACAAAGGTTGAAAGGAAACCTGATTTAAAAGGTAATTTTTTATTGGATTTCTCCTGCTCATTTCTAGAAATGGCAGTAGTATACTATCACCTCATTCTTGAAACTCTACGTAGGCATCTCAGTTTCCATTAGCTGTTCAGAGTCATGCTCTTTTACAGTTGCTTGTTAGTCTTTTTTTTTTTTCCCTCTAAAAGCGGTCATTTGTTTTTGATCTTTTATGCATTAACTTACATGGTTTAAATTCGGTGTTTTCTAGTTCTGTATGAATCTCACTAAATTTTGTTTCTATCATGTATTTTCTACTGCAGCCGAGAGAGAAGCTGTTAATGCTGCTGAAAGGGCAGAGAGAAAGCAACAACTGAGGGAAAAGGTGAGTTAATTATATTATTTATGCATTTCTTTTACATGTAAAATATTTTTATACTACCTCTCGGGACTTGGCTATGATTTCTCTTAATGAGTTGGGCTATGGATATTGGGAGAAAGAATTCTGATTGCTGATTTTTCTGTATCTCTTTTCAGTGGTCTAGACTTGGTGAAAAAGAATTTCTTTTCTTTCAGTGAATTCTATTATTAACTCGAGGATAAATGTGTCCAAGGGTTGTTTTGGAGTGGCAATTTTATATATATTTTTTAAAATTACGTTGACCAAGAGGCGTAAATTATTTGCATCGTGCATACTATCATCAACCTAGAGAAAATATAGAATGAGCATGGGGTAATAATTCCATATTGGTCCGAACTAATCCATATGCGCCCATTTTTAATAAGATTCCGGTAGGAGTTACTTGGAATGCTGCCAAGATGTCGGTATCTTTGTTTTCATATTCAGGAGTATAATAAGTCAATTTCTACTCTTTAACGCCAGCTTTGAATCCAACCCTTGTTTTAGTCTCTTTGCAGTGACATAAGTCCCTCCCTACAACTCATCAAAATTTAGTTGGTTGAAACTCATCGTATCTTTCTGGCTGTAAATAGCCTTCTAGTGATACCATGATGTCTTACCAATTCCTTTTATTTTTACTGGAAAAAGAGAGCGCCTGGCCACATTCCTTTTTGCTGCTGAAGTTAAAAGATATGATAAACAGGTATAAACTTTGAAGAGGATGGACATGGCCATAATGGACTTGGAATACTAGGCTCCATGGTGTTCTTGACAGTCACCTGGGAACTATAATAAGGTTTTGTGCTGGTTTTGTATAGTTTTGAGCTGGAAATATGCTTAATGAGTATAAAGCTAGGTTGAGCAGGAGAGACAAACCTTACAATCAGCATCTCCCCAGTCCTGATACATGCTCTTTATTTATGAGAGATGAAAGGCACAGTTACTAATTTCTACATGCTTTAGAGTTGTGAGAAAATTGCCACCAAATAGAACAATAGACGTCAGTGGTGTCTGTGTTTACAGCCTATGTCAATCTGATTCAGCCGTTTACCATAGTGTGGTAATACATTGGCTGCTGCACGGTGAGATAACAAAATCGGCAGAATGGAGAATTACGAAAGGAAGACATTATTTAAATCAAAATATAGTGAGAGAGTGGCGTTTCAGAAAATGATGCAGCCATTTCTGGTCAAGTTTTTGGTTTTCGAATATAAAATGAATGGATAAGGGAGAAGAAAATGAATCAACTACGTTTCTGATGGTTTCTATTTACTGCAGGCTATGTTTTTGACAGACGACAGAAGAAAAAAATTTGGGAAACTGCATTTAGAAAAAAAAAAAGGTTGAGTTTGGTGAAAAAATGAGAAGTAGAAAAGAAAGATAATGTTCAACTTGATAAGGTAGCGAGAGAGACACAGGTAGTTAGTTCTGTTGAGTTTTTAGTTCGGAGGCATAAAAGAAAGAATGGATAAGGAAAAAAGAAAATGGGTCAACTACATTTCTGGTAACTTTTTTTTATTTACTATGGGCTAAGTTTTTGGCGGACAAACATATAAAGTTGGCCATCTAAATAACGTAGCTTACATAAGAGTTGAATAAATCGGACAGATGGTGTTAAAAGCGGTTTCACTTTTGTCATTTGTGTCCAAAAATTGTCTTTTTGTGTTCCCATATTCTGGATTGTCACGTTTTTCAGATTATTAAAGTGAAGGGGAAGAGAAGAGAACAAGATCTCCCTCCATTATTTGCTTAAACAGGTAAAACAAGAAGAGGGGACCAAAGTATCTCCTTTTTTTTGTTTTGAAATGGACACCAGTGGAAGGGGAAGCACGGTTAAGATTCTTCTCCCCCCCATTCCCTTCGCAAGATGGATTCTCTAACCCAAATGAAGTGAATTTGTTTCCCGTCGCTAGCTATAACTGATTTCTGAATAATTCCTTCCCCTTCCTCCTCTTTCTTTCTTGATAAGAAAATGGACTGAAGACGCCCAAAAGGGTGCAAACCCTTACAAAAAATCAGGAGCAAAAGAAAGGCTCTACAAAATCTACAACTTCTAAATCTTTACAGAAAGGTTGCCTGATACCAAAATCTGGGGAATCTAGTCATGGCAGCCTTAGAAAGGGCAGTGGCCTTTCTTTACCCTCGAAAGCTCTCAAGTTCCTTCCCCTCCAGATTAGCCAAAAATTGCAAGAGGGAATGAGGAGATGGCCTTTTAGTTTCCATTTTTAGTTCGAACCCATGCCAAGATGATAATTCCTTTTGCATAGAACCTGACCGCACCTAGCTAACACCCATTAGAGACTTTGCTGTAGCCCACAAGTCTGTAGGCCACTTACAAAACAGCAAGAGGTGGTTTCGGCTGCTTCCTTACAAAAAGAAGCATCTATTCAATAGAACCTTCCCTTCCCTTTCCTCCTCCAATCCAAAAATAGAGTTAACGAAATAAGTGTTGGACATGCAGGTCCATACATTCGCTTGATATTGTTCCTGCACCCATTTTTGAGTGACTCAGCAGTCTACATGGGTTGCTGGTGTGCTAGATTTGGTTTATTGCAGATAGGGTGCTAGACCTGCACTAAACTACGAGGGAAATAATACAAAGTTAAAATGGAATTAAGGCTAGAGCAGTAGGTTAGGAAAGAACTCTGTATTGTATGCATCATAGTATACCTTTCATTGCTATAGCAAACTATTCAATCACTGAGAATACAACAAACAAATCTGGCTCTGTAGCATGTGCTCATTGTTCTAATTCATTAACATTAGGACCATATAATCTGGCATTTGTTTCCTTTTTACATTTTGACAGTTATTTTTTCTTGTTTGGTTGAATGTTGCTCTTACTTCAGTTTGGAAACATGTAACTGGATCTAAACGCCAAAATTCGAGTACTTTTTTCATGTCTAAGAACAAAGAATATTTGTTTGTCTAATTTTGCAGAAACGGCGTGAGGAGCTGGAAAGGCTTGAGAAAGAAAGACAAGCAGAGATAAGGAGCTACAAGGGGTTGATGGTCTCAGAGAACATGACATCAAACAAGCAAATTGCTTCAGAAAACAAGTCTTTACAGGAACTTGAAGAAGATTTTATGTAAATCTGGTTGATTTTTGCACCTTCATCAAGAAGGTGAGCATGCACCAACTTAAGAACTCTAATGCTCATGTGAGTCAGTGGTTTGTCCTGGGTTCCTATTACCAAGCTTGAAGTGATTCCCTCTATGAATAAATCACCCCTGCCCCTGGTCTTGCATCGTGATCTGTGAATGTTGACACTGAGCAAAAGAAATGATGGGGAAAAAACCCCTGGTACAGATAGAACTGGGGTTGGGGAACTAGGGGAACAAACTAGCTTGTGGGCATATTATGTTGTACCTAAGTGAATTCAATTGTAATTGCGATGAAAGCTTGATCCCAATTTTATCTTGCTCTGATTTCTTAGTTACCAATGACTTACCGATGGTTCTGCAGTGCTGCCCCTGGAAATCGTAAATTAATTTCTATCAGATACAGAAGCTCTTGGTTTTCTGAAGGGTGCATCCCAAATGACCTCGAGCAATTCAACTGTTACAGTTTTTTTTCCCTTTTGGGATAAAATATTAGTCAGTAAAAGGCATTTACCCGGTGGCGAGAGAGAGAAAGTTCACCAGCTCTCTAGAAACCAAGGATTTGGACGTCGATCCAAAAGCCTGCCCACTTTGAACTCCATTTCTGCAAATCTGATGCGCTTCCTGAAACAATTATTTTATCTGATGAAGAGATTGACCAGGGATGCAGTGAGTGGAGACTTACTCTAGTGTGAATGGTTCTCAGCACTAAGGTATCACTGGACAATATGCACAAGTATGTCTTATCACAATGGAAGACCATGATGATGCTAGTGGTCACAAAAATTCGATCGGGTTTGTTCCTCGTTCGCTTCCATTCGTTTGATGACTTGATGAAAATCTTAGAGGGCCCAATAAATTTTGTGTTCGGTAAACCATTATTGTTGAGGAAATGGGAAGTTGATATGAAACTGGATCGTGACCTTTTTGATGTTCTTCCGATTTGGGTTCGTATGCCTGATTTAAAACTGTAATAGTGGAATCCAAATATTATGAGTCGTATTGTTAGTAAGATTGGAAAACCATTATTAGCAGACACAGCTATAGTAAATCGTACGCGTCTGTCTTTTGCTCGTGTTCTTGTTGATATTAAGAGTAAGGACGATGTGATTGATAAGGTTCTTCTAAGAAAACCAAATGGAGATCATGAAACCCAGGTCATCATTTATGAGTGGTGGCCTCAGCATTGTGCCAAATGTAAGAAGTGGGGGCATAGGGAAGAGGAATGTAACCTTGAACCTTGGTTACTTAGAAAGCCAAAGGCGAATGTTAGGACTGAGGAAACTACCAAGCGGATGGGTCCTAAACAAAAGGAGGAATCTAGCTCCACTGGTAATAATGGTCAATATGTCCCTAAAGATGATCATAAAAATTCTCTTATAAATGGGTATCCACCAATTCGCCCTCTAAGGCAATCTTATCAGAGACAGGGAAATAAGAATGATGGTAAGCAGAAAGATATTTTGTTAGTAAATTCGTTTGAGCATTGCAATATGTTATGGTTTTGGATTCTATAACGTCTTCAGATATGGGTTTGCCTTTTATCCCTACTTAATCATGTGGTGTTGTTGGAATGTGAGGGGCCTTAATATGAGCCTCAAACAGAAGGAAGTAAAGAAAATACTGAAGCATTTTAATATTAGTCTCTTTGCCCTTTTGGAGAGTAGAGTAAAGAGCAAAAAATTCTCTGCTATTAAAAATAATATTGCTCCTCATTGGAAATTCTTCAATAATTATAGTTATGCTATAAATGGTAGAATCTGAGTACTGTGGGATGGTGATTTTCTTGAAACCAGATATATTCAAGCTTCTGATCAAGTTATACATGTTCAAGTTCACTATAAACTTGAGGACTTGTAGTGTTATGTGTCTATTATATATGCTTCGAATGATCCTCATGAAAGATCTATGCTCTGGTCAAATCTTATTCATCATGTTGCAATTATTGATGGTTCTTGTTTGTAGGGATTTTAATGAAGTTCTCTGTTCTGATGAGAAGTTTTTTGGATTTGGGTTTGTTGATTGGCATGACTCTGGTTTATCTGATTGTTGTAATACCAGTGGTTCGTCTGACTTTCATAGAATTGGCTCTTTTTACACTTGGAGTAATCACCAAAAGGGTGAGGATCGTATTTTCTGCAAATTGGATAGAGTAATGGGGACTGGTTCTTGTTTTACTCTGTTCCCATCTATTCAGATTGAGTTTAAATATAACTGTTGCTCTGATCATGCGCTGGCTTTGATTAATCTCTCAAATATGCCTATTGTTCACTACTGTCCTTTTAAATATTTGAGAATGTGGCAGGATCATCCTTAGCATAATGACATTGTAAGATTTATTTGGGATGCCAATAAGCATAATCGTACTTTTGATACTTGGGGCCATGTCCTTGGTAAGTTGAGCCTTTTGAAAAAGGCCCTAAAAAGCCTTAATTGAGAGGCTTTTTTCTAATATTTCTGCCAAAGTTAATGCAAAAGAAAAGGATTTGGAATAGGTTACTGTTGCTTTAAATCAAAATATAGGGGATAAGACTATTTACATGCAATGGCAACAAACCTATTTTGAGGTCCTTAATTTGAAAAAAGCTGAGGAGGATTTTTATGCTCAAAAGTTGTCTTGTGATTGGTTGAAACTTGGTGATGCCAACACAAAATTTTTCCACGCTAGAATGAAATGGAGGTCTACAAAAGGTTTTATTTCCTGCCTTATTTCTAAGGAGGTCGTAAGTTCACCTCCCAAAAGACGATTAAAATTGAGCTCTTTTCTCATTTTCAAGGTTTATATGGAGTTATGTCTAATGTGTCATTGCCTGTAAATAGTAATATAACCTTGAATGGTTCCAAGCTTTCAGTCTTCAAGCAAAATATTTTGGCTAGTGATGTTACTATGGAAGAGATTCTACTGGCAGTTAAAGGTACACTTCCTATCAAAGCTCCTGGCCCTACTGGTTTTACTGCTGGTTTTTTTCTAGCACAAGTGGGATACAATTGGTTTAGATGCCTTTTCTGCCATCCTTAGCTTTTTCCATTTAGATGCTTTACCTCGTGCTACTTCTGCTACTGCCATTCACCTAATTCCAAAACATGCTTATGCATCTACAGCATCTAATTATAGGCCAATTTTTTGCTACTCTGTTCTCTATAATATCTCCAAGATTTTGGCAAATAGACTTTAGTGGATTCTTCTTACCCTTGTAAATAAAAGTCAAACTGCTTTTATTAAAGGTAGATTGGTTGTTGATAATGTTATGCTATGTCAAGAGATCATCAGGTGTTATAAATGAAAAAACATTATCCCTAGATTGTGTCTTAAGATTGACCTAAAGAAAGCTTATGATCTTTTGGACTAGAATTTCTTGAAAAAATTCTTTATTAAAATTGGATTTCGCAAATTGTTAGGTTCATTAGGTGATGATGTGTGTTTGTTCCCCTTACTATTCTATGGTTCTTAATGGGTCTTTGTGCGGTTTTTTTCATGGCAAAAGAGGTATTAGGTAGGGAGATCCCTTATCTCCGTTTTTGTTTATCATTGCCATGGATTATTTCTCCAGAGCCTTGGATAAGATTTTTTATGAAGGTTATGTTGGTTATCATCCTAAATGCGAGCATATAAAGCTTTCTCATATTCTTTTTGTGGATGACATTATGATTTTTTTCCAAGGGTGACCCTACCTCTTCTAGAAATCTTGGTTATTGTCTGCAAGTTCTATCCCAGACTACAGGGCTCCAGATCAATTTTGACAAAAGCTAGGTATTTTTAGGTAATGTTTCTGTGGAAGTTGAGAATGAAATTCTGTCTATTCTAAATATGCTAAAGAGCACACTTCCTATTTAATATCTTGGACTGCCCTTGGTTGATCGAGGTCTCCAGATTCAGCATTATAAACCCTTGGTAGAAAAAATCCTCTAGAACTTTAATGGTTGGGCTTTTAAGCTTCTTTCTTATGCCGGTAGATTACAACTTATTAAAGCTGTTATTTTTAGTATCCAAGCTTATTGGACTTTTAATTTTTTCTATTCCTAAGTGGGTGCTCCACTAGTTGGAGAAGTGTTGTAGAGTGTTTCTCTAGACTGGTTTGATTACTTGAAGGAAATTTCTTGTTGCTTGGTCAAAGGTTTGTGTTACTAAAACCTAGGGTGGCTTAGGTATTTTAGCCTAATAGGCTCGAATATTGCTTCAAACGGAAAAAAGCTCTGGAGACTGATGAATGATAAGGAAATTCTTTGGGTCAAATAGATCCTTGCATATTATGTGCGTCGATCAAATATTTGGGAGATTGTAGCTTCAGGTGATGTCTTTATCTCTTGGAAGCATATTTTGAAAGTCAGAGATCAATTCTCTAATTGTGTTCATGATCAAGTTTGGGACTGTGTTAAAAATGGTAAGTTTGTTATGAAATTAACGCATTTACATGTGGTGGAAAATTTTGATCGAGTGAATTGGAGCCCAATGGTATGAAATTCTATCCCTAAATTCTCTTTTGTTTGTTGGTGGGCCATGATAGATAGATTGCCTACTTTTTCTATATTAAAAAAGTTCATGATTTTGAGTTCTTCCTTATGCCCGCTTTGTCTTTGAGTTGAGGAGTCCAGGAACCATCTCTTCTTTGAGTACTCCTCCTTTTTTAGTTTCTGGAAGGAGGGTATGTGCAAGCTTAGATTGAGAGATGCTCCTAGACAATGGAATAGGTTTTGTAAATGGTTTAATCGTGTGGTGAAAGGTAAATCTGTGAAATCCAAACTTCGCAAAGCTTTTGTTGCTGCTTTGGTTTATGTTATTTGGCAGGAATGTAATAGGAGAATTTACTAGCATAAGTGCAGACCTTTGGTAGACCTTTTGCAGGTTATTGAAAATGAGATCTCTATTAGATTTGGTTGTTTTTTTTATACTGCTTTTCTAGACTGTATTACCTGATTTTGCTGTTAATCACAGGTATAGGTATTTGATTTTATCTTTTGTTTAGGTTAGGTTTTGCCATTTCTTTATGTAGGCCCCTGAACATTGTTGTAAATGCTGTTGGGTTTTTTTTTAATGAAATAAGACGGAACACCCTTCAAGGTGGTTTTGCAAAAAAAAAAAAAATTATTAGTTAGTCCTAAAAATTTTATCCTTTTTCCAACAAACTAATTAACTTGTCAAAGTAGTCTTAAAACTATAGAATCATTAGCTATGTTAGTCTTAATTTGGATGTCTAGATATGTATGTGACAGACGAAAAAGCTGAGGTGACACATAATTACCGTTACATGCTCACCTGTTGATCTTTTTTATCAGATTCATAACTTTGGAAACTGAATTGCTCAAAATGAAAAACATGTATGATTAAAAAACTAATTTCTCCATTTTCAAACAAAAAAGGCAGTGTTAGTCTCTATTGCAAATTTTTGCAGAGCGAGGAATGGTGAATTTTTGCTGAGCGAGGAGGAAGAACTGAAGCACCCTGGTGACTTTTTGCCTTAGTTGCCATTATATTGTGTTAGTCTCTGTTGCAAATTGATTTTGCTTGACTTGTCAAACTGTTGTATTCTTCCTACAAATGAAAAAAGGACCACATTCCATGCTTTTGTTCAACCTAACCTTTTTAACTATAATCAATTGATCAAAAAGGTTTCAGCTTCTAACTTGTTAACCCATCGGGATGATTGAAGACAAGAAACTGCCCTACTTCGATGCCCACAAACAAGGAATCAACAAGAAGCAAAGAGCCATGAAACAAATATTAGTAAATTGGAGGAGAGAAATAAGTAGCCGATTTGGGCATTTCAATTGGCAGCTTAGCTTCACCAATTTGATCCAACGGATTGATGAACCAATTAAAGGGCTTATTGGCTAGTTTGTAAAAGAAGAAAGGAAAGGGAAATTACTAGGAAAAAAAATCAAGTGTTTTTGTTGAAGATTGCCTCAACTTTGTTCTTGACCTTCATCCTACATGGGCTAGGAAACAAAGGCTTAATGCCTTAGTTCCCATATATCTCCCTTCATTCCACATTGGCTAGATACAAGGCCTTAGTGCCTTATACTCTTATATAAAGAGCTTAGTTGTGGCAATTAGAATTAGTGCCACAATTTAGTAGCCCCTTAGATTGTATTCTTCTTTCTTTTTAGTGAATTCTTTCTTTCAGCTTGCCGCCCGGGGTTTTTCCTTGATTTGTGGTTTTTCTCATAAATTCTCGTGCCCATTTTCTTTGTGCTTGTGTTCTAATTCTTAACAAACTGGTATCAAAGCCAATGTTAGGTTAGTGATAGCTACTTATACTATGCTTTATGGTTGCCCCTAATAGGCGGATCCTCCACATCAGAAATAAGTAATTTATCACTCATCTTGTGGTGTTGGGTACTGTTCTCGTATACAGTTACTATTTCTGTATACGATCACTATTCCTATATATGGTTACTGTTCACATATTATTTTTGTATACGAGTATTATTTTCATATAAGATCACTATTCCCATATACAGTTACTATTCACATGTACGATCACTATTCACGTGAAAATTGTGAATGCTTATTTTAAGCTTAAAAGGTTCATGGTAGAGCTGTGATGGCTTCGACATTGACAAAGTTGGATATAGCACCACCACATATAGCACAAAGTTTTCGATGTGGAAAATCAAGATGAAAGCAATTTTTATAAGTCTTGATTTGGATGAGGCACTTCTCGGGATGACAAAAATTTCCAAAACAGAGCAGGAGAAAGAGAGAAAGAATCTGAAGGCACTCGCTCAAATTCAGCTACATTTATCAATAGATATTCTTCAAGAAGTCAGTAAGGAAACAACTGCTGAAGGCTTATGGTTGAAGCTTGAATCACTTTTCATGACGAAGAGTCCAGCAAGCCGCTTATATGCTAAATCCAAGCTGTACTCACATAAACTATCAGAAGGTAAGTCTATTAAATCATATCTTGAAGAATTTAGAGAGATCATCAATGATTTTGAAAATCTTGATGTTAAGACCAATGATGAGGATTTGACCATGCTTTTATTATATCATTTGCTATCATCATACAATATTTTCCGTGATACCATGCTTTATGGAAAGGATACAATTACTTTAGATGAAGTGTGTTCTAGTTTATTGTCAAGAGATAGGATGGACACTTCAAAGAGTGAGGAAAATAGAGAAGGCTTGTATTTAAGAGGCAGATCAATAGAAAGAATAAATGAAAGAGGTTCATCTTCAAGGTCCAAGTCAAAACATTGGAATGCTTGTTGCAACTACTATAGGAAGCAAGGTTACATTAAGGCTGATTGTCACAAACTAAAGAAAAAGGAGCAAAATAGTGACAACAGAGGCAAGAAAAAGCAGATGCCACCAGATGAGGCTAGTGTTACCACTCATGAAGATGACTTTGCTTTAGTTGCTGAAAACTCGTCAACAAACAGTGCAGAAGCTCATATAACTGCACAAGCAAAAAGTAGCAGGAGTGGCGAATGAACCATGGATTCTGCTTGCTGATTCCATTGGACTCCCCATAAGGACTAGTTTTACATATATGAACCGGTCAATCGAGGAGTAATCATGATGGGGAATGACAATGCATGTAGAATTGCGGGCATCAGAGACATCAAAATTCGAAAGCATGATGGGATAGTGAGAACACTATCAAATGTTCGGCATGTCCCTGATATGAGAAGAAATTTAATTTCTTTTGAGCACATTGGAAGAAAATGGCTGTTCCTTTATTGGCAGGGATGGTTCGTTGAAAATCATCAGAGGATAATTGGTAGTCATGAAAGGCCAGCAGAAAGAAAAGCTATACATTTTGGATGGCAAGACCGTGGAAGGCCAATCTACAGTTGCTGAATCATCTATGTCTGATGAGGAGGTAACAAAATTGTGGCACATGCGACTAGGCCATATGAGTGAAAGAGGCATTTCCAAGTTGAGCAAAAGAGGACTACTCGGAGAACAAAAGGTCAGTAAGTTAGATTTCTGCGAACATTGCTTATTTGGAAAGCAAAAGAGAATCTCTTTTACTACTCCTGCAAAACATAGTACTAAAGGAACTCTTGATTACATTCATGCTGATGTTTGGGAACCGTTTCATGAGGTATCTCTTGATGGAGCTCGTTACATGGTTACCTTCATTGACAATTTTTCAAGGAAGGTTTGGGCATATTTCTTGAAGCATAAGAATGAAGCTTTTGAAGCCTTTAAGCAGTGGAAGACCATGATCGAGAAGCAGACTGGGAAGCAGGTGAAATGGCTAAGGAAAGATAATGGTCTGAAATTCTGGTCGGGAAAATTCAAC
Organism: Aquilaria sinensis; assembly: GCA_005392925.1. Taxonomy (NCBI): domain Eukaryota; kingdom Viridiplantae; phylum Streptophyta; class Magnoliopsida; order Malvales; family Thymelaeaceae; genus Aquilaria; species Aquilaria sinensis. The sequence goes on along the minus strand of SMDT01000377.1, from coordinate 53,813 downwards.
CAATACTGCAAGGATCAAGGTATTGTACGGCATTTGATCATTCCAGGGACTCTACAACAAAATGGTGTAGTAAAACGGATGCACAGAAATTTGTTAGAAAAGGTAAGATGCATCATTTTAAACTCTGGATTGCGGAAGACATTTTCGGCAAAGGCAGTCTCTACAGCTTGTTTTCTAGTAAATAGATATCTTCATAATTTTATTTGTTTCAAGACACCTGAAGAAGTTTGGTCGGGTAGTCTGGCTATGTGACAGTCCTTGGAGCTATAAATCTAATCAACCATGTAATTAGTTAATTTAATAAATTAGCACTTTAGATAATTTATTTTCAAGTTAAGTCTCGGTGTTAAACGGTCTAGCAGCTTAAAAGAGGTAAAAATTAATTATTTAAGTAGGTCGGACAAAGAAGGGCATTTTGATCATTTCATATAATGACCCGTTTTTATTGCATGGTTGAATAGAGCATGAGAAAATATTAAATTTGAGGTATCACGATTTTTTGTGATTCCTGCTCTATCATCGTGAATTTGTGAATTGACTAGATTGTCTATAAATGGTTTATGTGTAATCTTGAGAAAACTAAGAACAAAATTGAATATAACTAAAAGGCTGAAACTGGCTGCGTAATTAATTCTATGAAGGAATGAGGTGTAGCATAATGCTGGGTTTGGTCCTAAGATTTCTGTCCGGTTACAGAGAAGGTCCCAACGTACTACTGAGTACAAAGAAAGGACCATTTGCGTGGCATATGCACTTTAACACTACATAAGTTGACTTGGCTCATTCTTTTAGCTGGCCATCTTCCTTCTTCGTCTCCAGACCACCAAAACCTCTCTTTCTCTCCAAACACCATAGCTAACACCAAATCCAAGCTTAATCCATCATATTCAAGCACAAATAAGCAAGATTTTGAAGGAAAATCAAGTTTTGTGCTACCCTAAGCTAGGATTTCTTGCTTCTTGTCCGAGTAAGTTTGGTTATATTATTTCCCCTGTTTTGAGCTTCGGTTTAGCTTTGTAAATTCTGGAAATTAATGTTAGACTTGGTTGTTAAGAGAAATCAAAGGTGCATAGCATGTTTGAATGTGTTCATGAGCTTATCCATGGTTAGTTTTGTTCCTATGGTGTAGTTTTCATCATCTTTGGATTTCTGGTACTGTTAATGGGATTTTATGGTAGAAATCATGGCTGGGATGATTGTTTGATGTGTTTCCTAGCTTTAAGATGTAATTTGAGATGCAAATGAGCTAAAACCTAAGAGAACTAAGGCTGGAATTTTGGTGTAGCTGAAACCATGGGTGTTGAGCTAGGTGTGGTTTAATTCTTTTACAGCCAGCCATAATTTCTTGTTCCAGGGGTTTTAGTGGCTCACCAAGATGTTATCTTACTTGTGAACTAGTATTTAAGGGCTAAGAAGCAAGGGAACATTTATTTGGAAGTGAATTACCAATGAATGCCATGAATGTGCATTAGTGAAGTTTTGTGGCTGCTGTAATTATGGTTACTTCCCAGAATAAATTGTGTTATTCCAATGATATTGGTGGCTGTTAGTTGTTATATTCTTTTTTATACACTAGTATACAACGCATAAAAAAATAAGAGAGCAAGATTTAGGCTACATTTATGCTATTAAAATTGTAAAGAACCATAAGATAGGTAAACTAGAGACAGAAAATTCTGGGCTGTTGGTGGTTGTTTCAAGGGCTGTTTCCAAGTGTTAAAATTGATAAATTGTGCTTAAAATGATTAATATAGGTGCTGGACATAAGCTATTAAAAGAGGACCTAATTTTGGATTGAAACCGAGACAAAAAGGCTAAGTACTTGAAGCTTGCAAACTAAGCTTTCTAAGGTAAGGATTACTTGATTTGTATGCTTATGTGTTAAATAAATTTGGCTAAGATACCTGTATATCAAGTGGCTAAATTATTGATGGATTTAACAAGCATGTAAATTGAGTATTGATGGCTATTTAAGAAGCTTATATGATTGGGTTTGGTAGGAAACCAAACTATGAAATGCATATAAAGTGTGTGAGTGCATATTTGTAAACTTCAATGTATAGGCAATATGGACCTTAGTATGGTCTAATTTATGGAGAGTATGATGGTTTGATAACCTAAGATACCTAAGGTCACCATGATGGGCCAAGGCTTAGGTGAACCTAAGAGAGGGAGGTGTTCTCAACCATTCACAAAATCTTGGAAAGCTAGCACTAACACATGCATTTAAATAAGCAAATACTTCACTTCTGTATATAAAATAAGGGATATTAGAAATACTAAGAGGCTCTCAAAGCGGTAATTTCATGGACAAGTTGGACTTGTTAATTGCAAGAGAAATGGGTAAAGGAATTATGGGACTTAGCTACTCCCATGATTATTGGCCAATAATACGAGTTCCTAGCACTATGACTTGAGCTCAAGTTCACTAGGCATATATTGAAATCCTTATGGATAATATGCATGGTCCTATATAGTTACTTTTTCTACAAGTTATAATCCTTACTGGGAACTTTTGGTTCTCACATCTCTTACATATTTTGTGTGCAGATACTGGTGGACCTGGGGCTAATAACCAATAAAAGAACTGGTTGTTAGTAATTTGATACCAGGTGTACAAAAGTTAATTAATATTGTACATTATTGTTAAGTTTCTTTCTTGTAGGTTCCTAATTAGTGGAATACTAACTTACTAGCCTTTGTTGTACAGAGGCAAGAAACAGAGAATACCTGAACATTGTAGTAGTCCCTTTTGGCAGTGTAACTCAGTTGGGATCGGATTCCCAGATTCTCAGTGTGTAGCATATGTATAACACTTTTGTGTAAGATGTATATATATGTGTGTAGAACTTATGCCTCTAGTAAATGCTATGGAACTAGTGGTTGTGTTCCCTAGTAGCTTGTATGGATTCACAATGCATAACGGTATGTTTTATATAAATGCATGTTTTGAAATGCTGGCCAGCTGCATCGATTATATATTATTTTATGGTCATTGACCTACAGTCATAGTAAGATGTAGTATAAAACAATATTATATTAAGGATTTAATCAATTAACAGACCCACTAAGGATAAATTTACATAGGCCTAACACTGAATGAGTGTAGGGCTTCTGGGGTCCCATATGATAGAGATAAGATTAATGGTAAAGGCCTGTGACAGGCTAACTATAATGATATTAAGATATTTGGATGTCCCACTTATGCACATGTGAATGAAGGGAAGTTAGATTTTAGATCGATTAAATGTGTCTTTCTGGGATACACTACAGGAGTTAAAGGGTATATATTATGGAACCCTCATACTTCCAAAGTTTTCATAGCTAGGAATGTTGTGTTTGATGAGGCATCCATGTTGTATCAAAAGAATGAGTTAATTGTCACTGATTCAAGCATTGAAAAGGATAAGATTGGAAGCAAGGTGGAGCTCCAAATACATCCTAAAAGCCATGATCAGGATGTCAAGGATACACAAGTTGAGGTGGAGCACCAAGCCTCAACTGACAACATTCAGCCTTCTCATTCTATTGCTATCAATCACTATCAATCATTCTCGTCGTAGCAATCAAGGTATACCTCGAAAGAGGTTAATTGATGAAGCAGACTTTGTTGGGTTTGCTTTTGTAGCTGCTGAAGAGACAGAGAGTTGCTTTGAACCTACAAATTATAAGGATGCAACTAACTGTCCAAATTCTACTAAATGCGTTATAGCTATGCAGGAAGAGATGGAATCACTTCAAAAGAATGGCATTTGGACACTAGCTAAACTACCCAAAGGTAAAAAACAGTTAAGTGCAAATGGGTGTTCAAGAAAAAAGTAAGGAATTCCCGGAGTTGATGAACCAAAGTATAAAGCTAGACTAGTTGCAAAAGGCTTTAGCGAGGTACTGGGAGTGGACTTAAATGATATTTATTCACCTGTTGTGAAGCATAGTTCTATCCGATTGTTTCTTGGTCTTGTTGCGTTAGATGATCTTGAGTTGGAGCAACTTGATGTTAAAACAGCTTTTCTGCATGGTGATTTAAAAGAAGAAATCTACATGGAGCAACTCGAAGGTTTTAAGGTCGAGGGGAAGGAGGACCATGTCTGCAAACTCCAGAAGTGATTATATGACCTCAAACAATCACCTCGACAATGGTATAAACATTTTGATATGTTTGTTTTAAATCTTGGTTTTAGGAGAACCAGTTATGATTCATGTGTCTACATGAGACCGGTCAGAGATGGATCCTTCACATATTTACTAATTTATGTGGATGAGATGCTTATTATAGCAAGGAGCAAGTCAGAAATTGCCAACAGTAAGGCACAATTAAGTGCAGAATTTGACATGAAGGATTTAGGTGCAACAAAATGCATCTTAGGCATGGAGATCATGCGTGATCGTAAGGCCAGGAAGCTTTATCTTTTACAGGAGGGTTATGTACGTAAAGTTCTAAAGAGGTTTGACATGAGCAAAGCCAAACCAGTGTCTACACCTCTTGCTGCACACTTTAAGTTATCATCGCATCAATGTCCGACCACAAATGAAGAAATTAAGAAGATGGAGAAAATACCATATGCAAGTGCTGTTGGGAGCATTATGTACATGATGGTTTGCACTCGTTCCGACTTAGCACATGCAGTTAGCGTTGCTAGCCGTTACATGGCTAATCTAGGACAAGAGCATTGGCAAGCAGTAAAATGGCTATTAAGGTATCTAAAAGGTATGACTACGACTTGTCTTGAGTTTGGTGGTTTTAAAGCTAGATTGATTGGATATGTGGATTCTGACTACGCAGGTAATCTTGACACCTGATGATCCACATCAGGATATGTTTTTTGCATTTAGTGGTTATGCTGTGAGCTAGAAGGCTTGCCTACAAGCAATAGTTGCTCTTTCAACTGCAGAAGCAAAGTATATGGCAATCACTGAAGCAATGAAGGAAGCAATTTGGCTTAGAAATATTTATACAGAGCTTACTCAAGATGATCGCAGGATGGAGATATATTGTGATAGCCAAAGTGCCTTTTTCTTGACAAAGGATAGCATGTTCCATGAGCGCACTAAACATATTGGGGTCAAATATCACTTTGTTCGTGAAATTGTTGATAAAGGTGATATTGTGGTCATGAAGGTTAGTACGTTGGATAATGCTGCTGATATGATGACGAAGACTCTTCCTGGACCTAAGTTCAAACATTGTTTAGACTTAGTAAATCTTATTTGTTGATTATCACTTATTTGGAGGTGGCCGTGAAGATTAATTTGGTTTGAAGGTGGAGTTTTGTTCATGTACAACAAAATTGATGCAAGGTGGAGATTGTTGAAGATTGCCTCAACTTTGTTCTTGACCTTTATCCTACATGGGCTAGGAAACAACGGCTTAATGCCTTAGTTCCCATATATCTCCCTTCATCCCACATTGGCTAGATACAGGGCCTTAGTGCCTTAAACTCCTTATATAAGGAGCTTAGTTGTTGCAATTAGAATTAGTCCCACAATCTAGTAGCCATTTAGATTGTATTCTTCTTCCTTCTTAGTGAATTCTTTCTTCTGGCTTGCCGCCCGAGGTTTTTTTTCCTGATTTGGGGTTTTCCTCGTAAATTCTCATGCCTCTTTTCTCTGTGCTTGCATTCTAATTCCTAACAGTTTGGTTTTGCATTGCTAGCGGTGGGCAATTCTTAGGACCATTTGTGTAGGGTAAGGTGTGGTAAGGGTGGTTGGCTAGGACCATTAGCAACGATTTGCCACTAGGACCAGGGAGCGAGTTGTTGGGTAATTGGGGGCTTGGAAATCGCTGTCTACTGTCTTCGGCCTTGGAGGAATGTGGTTGGTTTTGTTCGGTTGTGTAGGCCGGAGTTATAGTGAGAATTGGGATGTGTATGCATTGGGAAGATGGAGAAAGAAACTAGGAGAAGTGATGAAGATATCTATCGGGCTTCTCTCACCTCGTCTTGGTGACGGTGGACGGTGATGGGAGGAGAATGAAGGCGGTCACCGTGATAAGTGGAGTGAAGAAGATAATAAGTGGGGAAATAAGTTTTTCAATCACTCTTAATTTTTCATTTTGAGCAATTCAATTCACAATGTTACCAAATAGATAAAAAGAGCTAACAAGTCAGCATTTAAATGTCTATTATGTACCACGTCAGCTTTTCCATTTGTCATGTAGTGAAACATCCAAATTAGGACTTATAAAGCTAACGATTTGATAGTTTTATAAAGATTACTTTTGCAAGTTGACAAGTTTTAGGACTAAGTTAGTAAAATATGAAAATTTTTAGGACTGACTCATATCTTATCCTTTCTTTGCCTCCTTTGAGATTTTCCCTTTCACTGGGAGCATTAAGCCTGTCATGTAATGGGAATGATTTATTTCCATTTTTTTAGTTGTTTTTGATGGGAATCAATATCATTTAAAAGTTTTTACTATATATAATCATTGAATAGTTTTTTTTACACTATAGTTACATCTTTATGAAATTTTTACTTATTCAACCTAAAATAAAAAAATAGTAAAAATTTAATTACATAATAAAAAATGTTTCAATCAATTAATATATTTATATAGTACTAGCTTTTAAATGGCAGAGTTCGAGATTGTTGTTTAGAGGATTTTTTTCAATTTTTATTATTTATGGCTTTGGGGAGAAGGAAGTCTCAATCAAGCCTTGATTGAATCAGATTGAGTTAGGTTGATGTCCAACCAGGGCTATGCATGTGAAAAAGGAGAGAGCAGAGAAACTTGCAAAAAAGATGATATTAAAGGTTGTGGAGTTGTGTCTAGGGAAAACCCTTTGATAGTTAAGTTAGTAGTCAAGCTGAGAGGAAATGAGCAAAAGGTTTTTTTTTAGAGTAATGTCTATTTATGCATACATATGTCTTTTCACCAAGTCCTTGTTATAGGTAAGATTCCTTTCAATTTAAGCTAAAAGTTCCCCTTTAAGTTGGGTTGGAATCCTATGAATTGAGGAATAGAGAGGATTTAGTTTCTCAATTAGAGTTAGTCCCTTACCTATAGATTTGAGCCTATTTACCATGGGCTCATTAGCTCAACTCCGACGGATATAATGGATATTGAGTTTGGCCCAAAATAAAGTTAATGAGCTCTTTCCTAACTTAAAATGGAAGGAAGTGGTTGCCTACATTTTGAATTGCTGAGCTAGCAAATCATTTCAGAAACGACATGAGAGAGTAGGTCACCTGGTGGCTAAGGCTGGGCAAGAGGTCTTATTTCAAGACAAAGGGACCTAAAGCAACATGTCGGTTTCAATCCGACCTTTCCTCTTTACTATTATGAACTTCTTGCCTTGACAGAGAGAAAATTTTCCCTTTTTTTACTCACTACTGCTACCGCAAGTCCAAAGCACTACTTTTTTGATCGTTGTGGAAATGAGAATGATCTCAGCAACAGGTCAGCAGTCAGCTTTAATGATTTATTTCTGTGGTTCACTGTAAATCAATACGGCTCATGCCTGAGTCCAAAATTGTTGTAAGTTTTATATTGCATCATATTGTATTTTTTTTGTTTAGTGTGAATATCGCTCAGCAAAGTAACTCTTGAACTGATGGCAAAGAGGAGAATTAACGGTAAAAGTAACTCAATACAGGGTGAGGGCTATGAGGAGAATGAACAACCATTGATTTACAGAAACACAAGTTTCAATGATTGATTTCTATGGGGATCAGCTAGATCAATATGGCTAATAAATGGGTCTATAAGTTGTTGTCATTCTGAATGGTTTTGTATTTTGTTTTTCGTGTTTACTGTGAATATCGCTCGGCAAAATAATTAACTCTTGAACAGTGTGTTGAGGAAAATGAGCAACGTATTGAGGGAGGTTGGCAAGGAGAATGAACGGGGTGATGGTGAGGAGAATGAACAGGTTATTTGTCCTCGATTGCACTTGATAAAAAACTAGATGCCTCGCAAGTTTTTTTTTTTCCATGAATAATAAGAAAATAAAGATAATGACACAGTCCAATAAAAACAGATCATATCCCTAAAATGGAACGTATGACCCGAGTACTTGTAAAATTCTGCTAGTTGACTTAAGGTATCAAAAGAAAGCATACATTTCATGTGTGGAAAAAAACAAAACCATAAACTTGAAACTCATCTTTATTAGTTCCAAGTTATTATGCCATGAATCTGTTCTGCAGTTTTTTTTTGGCAAAATGGGCAAATTTGCCTCTAAACTAAAGGAATAGTGTAATTTTACTACAAAATATTTTTTTGTAGGCAAATTTGCCATTAATGTTTTCATTGTAGACAATTTTGCTACTACTTTTAAATAGTAAGAATATTCTATCACAACTCTTAAACTAGTTATTGAAAGTTTTTATCTTTAACCCCTGGCTGCCCAAGCTTTTTATAATATACCTAAATGAGTTAAAACTATGTGTTTGACTACACCCTGTATTGCCAAGCCTACTTGTTTTTACCTTCTTCATTATTGTCAAACAACCCTCTGCTGCCAATACCACCGATCTTTTATTCTAGAACTTTAATGCTTTTGTATGTTGTCTTACCTGCAACAATTGAACCTTGATTAATCAGCATTTGTTCTAAGGAGTATTTTCAGAAGCGTTGCTAGGAAGAGTGGAAGAGTGGAGGTAACACTAGTGACCAAAAAGGATGTAGAGTGTTGAGGGGTACTGGAGTTTATTGAAGCTAAGACGGTAGTAAGATTGATAGATTCATAAACTTAGGTGCTATGGTGATAGGTGAAAAGGAACTTGGAATTGAAACTTACATTTTTCTTCCTTTTCCCCCCCATGTTTGCCACGTTAAGCAATTTTAACAGTTGGTGATAGATTTGTTTCCAATACAAAATAGGGTAAACAACACTTATCATCATTGAACTAAGACTCATGCTTCGAATTCATCCCAAAACTATAAAATGTTACACTATTTATCTTTTAACTATAAAAATGTTACATCAATTATCTAGCCGTTAATTATAACTTTTAAAATGGACAAAAAAAAAACATAAAAAATTAGTTTTAACTGCTTGAAAACCATCAATTTGTTATAAAAGCTCAAAACATTTATATCTTGTAATAAAATTACTGTCCCGTCATGACCTTCACCTCAGCTCCTCTACCCTTCATGACCTTTACCTTTGCTATGGTCAACACTAATCTGCCGCAGTCACGTCCCCATCTCGTAGTGGACATCCCACATTGCAGCCATCGCTGATGATTAATCGACGGAGAAAGAGGAACAAAAGGATGAGACCATTGGGGCCAGAGCGCGGCCTTTTTCCTCGTGAATCGCCGTCCTTCGTTGTCATCTTTTGTCACTGTTTTCGGTCGTTGTCTCATCACGCTCTCCCCGTCGATTGAGTGTCCTCTTCCATAACGTTCTTCCATCGCACTCTGATCTTGCCCATCACCATCCTCTATTGTCATTTCCCTTCGATCATGTGTAGATATCTCTTTTCAATCATGCTCCAACATTGTTGTTTCTTTTTGATTGCGCACTGTTGGAGGGTGATGATCATGCACCACTGGAGGAAGATGGTCATTGATAATCTGGTAGAACAAGAGGGGAGGTGGGCTTGCGAATGGGAAGGTCAACTTAGAATCAATGACAGAGGGTGCGAGAACTGAATGGGCGAAGCAAAGGATGGCAGTGGTCATGGAGGTGGGAGGGTGGTTAGGAGAATGTTGTTTTATTGTAAGATGTAAAAGTTTTGAGGTTTCTGTGATAAATAGAAGGTTTTTAGGGGTTAAAATTAATTTTTTACATTTTTTCCATCCATTTTAACTGTTGCAGTTAACGGCTGGACGATTGATGTAATATTTTCATAGTTAAAGGATACATGGTGTAAAGTTTTATAGTTCTAGGATGAATCCAAAACTATCCCATAAAATATTAATGACAAATTTACCTATAAAAAGATTAGTGAAAAAGTTACCCTATCCCTGGCAAATTTGTCGCTTTCTTTTTTATTTTTTTTCACAACAAAGTTGCAAAATGATTCGTGACTTATGAAGCCTGTAGTCACTGGATTCTGCAAGTCAATCAATTCTATGGAGTGTATGGGAGACAAAGCTTCCAGCAATTGAAAGCACATTCGGTGAATTAAAGAGACGCCGCGGCCATCTGCAAAATAAAAATAAAAAAATGACAAATTAAGCCAGAGTGATGGTGCCCAGCTAGCTCAATGGATCACCGTCTCTTGCATATTGTAATGGCAGCGAGCCTGGTTCCTATGGCAGCCGCTTGGTTTATATAATATTTTGATTGTTCTACGGGTGTCTGTACCTGCTTCTGCAAACCGGCCGGGCAAGGAGTGCTACAACCGTTTTATTGGGCCTAAATTCACATTTATCCCGTCAATTTTGTTAACTTGGACATATAACCCTTCAACATCAACTCGATTGAACTTAGCCCTTAAACTTCACAAAATGGAACACTTAGCCCCTTCAACTGATGATGTAACTTTTCATCGCTAGAGCAGCCTAACTTAAATGAGTTAGCTAAAACTGGTCCAGATCAAGCATTCACGTTGGACTATAGACTTGGTAAGTCATTAAACTCACAAGTGAGTGTTCTCTTGTGTTCATCTCTCTAAGGACCAAGCCACCATCTCAGAGCTCGAATGATTGTCCATTTTTCGGACTTCGAATAATCAATCCAAAACAGAGCGTTAAAAGAATCCTAAAAACTGGTTTGAAGTTTTACTAACACTGTTCTATGGAAGGGAGAACTGAAAGATTCCTGTTTTGTTTCACCAAGTATTTTTCAGAAATCTATGCCGTCTATTGTGTCCCCTGAGCTTGAAGATTCCTCACTTTTGAAATCTTTCATGAAAAATCAGCTGAATTTTCTTGGACTTACTATTGACAAAGGTTGGCCCCTAATTCGAATAATAGATACACACATAAATAACATAATATCGAGAATCATTTAATGCATGAACGTGGTGTTTTTGTCCAATAAACTCGTGTAATCAATAATGTTAAACGTGGTTTTTCTTACTAACTGGCTGAATATAGTAGTGCAATTTATGACATGTTTGGTTGGTTTTCAAGCTCATCCTATCACTGAAAGAGTACCTGTAAATGGATGGCTTTCAAAGTTTATTTGCTGATGTGGTCTTGCAGACCAAGCTTATTTGCCAGTCTCATTCTCGTCTGCCCATGGCTTCGTTTCCCTTGTGCGCATGTCTAGCTTTCTTCTGGCTGCGTCTTCATTCTTCTTTATACTGATCAACCAACAGATCGTCCAAGAATCCCGAAGAACGCAAGCAGCTGGCCTCTGTTAGGTGACCTTAATTGGCGGTGGAGATGGGGGCTTGATACTTAGAAAGATGAACACAAGAGAACACTCACTTATGGGTTTAATTACTTACCATGTCTGTATCCATCGTGCATGTTCGATCAGGACCAGTTTCAGTCGGTTAACTCACTTCAATTGGGTCACTCCCCTCCCAGTAGTGGGAAAAAGTTATACCATCACTTGAAGGGGCAAAGTGTCCCATTCTGTGAAGTATAAGGGCTGAGTTCAACCGAGTAGAAGTTGAAGAGGTTATGCATCCGAGTTTGACAAAGTTCAGGAGGTAAATATCCACTGATGCCAACAGTAGATTTGTTTGATCATTGATATCCGATCGTTCTGCTTCATCTCCGTCCGGTGATGCGTGATTGGTTGTTGATGAAGAATCTGATGACCGGAACTCTTCCTCCATCACCGTAATGTTGCTGCTGCTCTCGCACTCCACTATGCTATTGAAATCCTACTTCAGCTGTGGTTCGGGAATGAGTAAAATACGAACACAGAAGCAGCTTTAGAACATAGTTAAAAAAATAAAGAAAGAATACAAAAAGAAAGGAAAATTTGAGACTAACTTAAAGAATGCACTACAAACGTAACAGTTGATGACATTTGGCCCAAAAGGCGAAGATGCAGGCCATTCTCTTTAGGTCCAACAAGTTATTGCCTGCAACTATCTCCATAAGTAAACAGAAAATGCAAAGACTACGCCTAAAGACATTTTTAGTCCTCAAATTTGAGTGACTCGGATACTTAGCCCCCTGAACATCAATTCAATCCAGCTCACCCTCTCAACTTGGTAAAATGGTATAGTTAAGCTCTTCCTTTCTTGCTCTATCAGGTAAAATGTGTTGGAAGTCCCCTAGCTTTGTTTTTTTTTTTTTCCTTTCATTTTCCTCCCTAACCACATAAGTTTCATGAGTTTTGCTGACATGTCCAAAATTCCCAAAAATTCTTCCCTCATTTGAATATATATTTGACTTGAGGGTGGGTTTTTGTTCTGACTCGATTTTTTATTTTGCGTTAGAATGTGAGGAAAGGTGCGATAATCTAGAGGTTGCTTTTGAGCCCTCTAGTGATGGGAGCTCACCTATTACACCGTGTCTAGCATTTCCCTTTACATTAATCAATTTCTAGCATGGAGATGTTTGTGTGTTAGATGGGTAGTTACAAGTAAATGAGAAATAGAATGACTCCATGAAAACACCTGGTTTAGGGTATTTCAAATTTTGTAAATCCAAATTTTCTTTTCTCTCCCTATTTCGATCATCACCATCAATAATATAGAAAGAATCCTGCCGATAGCACCTTTGGATGTGACAAGAATGTGATCGGACGACACTAGTATTCATGGATATTCATTGTGTGCAAACTTTTTGATACCCCTACGTATACGCGGACAGTTGTCGGCTAGCATTTCCTAGTACGCGTACTGCCACAAACACAAAAACTAATTTCATTCAAAAGATTATGACCAGCTGAAGAAGTGTTCTATGGATGTATGGTTTATGGTTAGCTACGTGAGTTTGATATGCTGCAGCTGCACCATTGAATGTGTGAACTCTGGATATCGTAATACTGCCTTCCCCTTTTATCAAACTACCTAGGCATGAAAGATAAGCATGGCCATTACTAGTTTGAGAGTTTTGAAGATAGTTACCTATGTCCAACAGTTGCTAATTTTATTTTTTATAATTATAATAAACAGTGCAAAAGGAGTTATTGGTGGTTTATGCTTGTTAGTTGCTTGAGAAGTAGCATTCCGGATACCGTGCATTGCTTCGAGACAATAAGGTAAGAAATGTTTTTGTGTTTGGTTGCATCAATGTTCATCTTTTAATGTTTGCCCATTTCAAGAATCATATGAATTAACTGCTTTCTACATTGTTTCTTCAGGTGGATGATATTTCTAAGATGTTTAGGTTTTACCTACTTAAAAATACCCAAAGGCTCGGAACCTTTTGCCAACATATTCAAGCTGGTCTTGGCTTTTATCCTACTCACTCTATGAACCAATCTTGCCCAACTTTGTTGACCCGCTAATTATTTCTTCCTGCAGCACATCAACATTGAGATTACAGCACTGGATCAACATGCCGAAAATGACAGAGACAACCAGGTTCAAATCAAATATTTTTTTTGAGTACCACATAAGTTTAGGGGTTGCTGCATTTGTGTGCATTAGGATTTTTTATACTTACTAAGTGTTTTATGGATATTGCCCCCACACCCTTTTAATATGGTGAGTGCTAAAATGCTCTTCATGAGTAGAACAAATGAGATCCATTTGGGGGGGGCACTTGATTTTTACTTTTATAGTTGAGGGGTAGTGTCCTACATTCTTTTGTCAAAAGCAAGAAACTAGTTTCTTCCAACAAATATTATTCTGTTTGACATTTGGACAGAGAGGGCACTTGATTCTTACTTTTATAGTTGAGGGGTAGTGTCTTACATTCTTTTGCCAAAAGCAAAAAATGAGTTTCTTCCAACAAATATTCGCTTTGGTTTCTTTCCATTCCATCATACAAGTTTTTTTTTAGTAACAATTGTTGTACACAACTAATTTGTCATTTCAAGCGAAGATAATATATTGTCATTGAAGACTTCTACTCATGCTGGTGTGTAGGACTGTTAAAATGCCTCCATTGGAAGCTACTGTAAGATGCCAGCGTAAGAAATTCCATATAACTTGGGATTTTCAGGTCTTCATCTGTAAAGTATTAAAATTGCAAGATAAACATATGGCTTATGTGACAGACTGCTTTGCAAACAACACATTGTTTCACAGGATTTGTGCTGGATATTTCAAAATGGGTTGTTTTATGGTTACATCTCATTCTAGTTAGACTGTATTATCATGCATTACGCAAAACAGGCTTTAAAGAAGGCTTTTAAGGTGTTTTGTGACAAAATAGATGGTGAAAATTCAATTCTTAACCTCTTGGCAAGGTTTCGTGATAATATCCTTAATACAAGAATAATCCAAAAAAGATATACCAGGCCTCTCACTAAAGCAATAATTACTAACTCGACGCAACTGTAGACTTTCCAGCTGAAAAATGATAGAGAATAAAAATCCCAAATCTTTACAACTTCTTTAATTGTTGTTGCTGGAAATGCTAATTCAATACTTTCACCAAACAACTCGCATAATTCTTTACAAAAAATTGAATATATGGTAGAATGAAATTCAATCTATCTAGTGCAAAATAGGGGTATGAAGTCATTAAAGAAAATTAAGCATGAAAGAGTAGACTTCTGTTACTCACCCTATTATTCTATAAACTTTACCACAGAAGGCACAACAATAACTTCTATCCAGATGCATCAAATTGCTAAGATCAACAACTCCCGCCTTACTGCATTGAATAGTGCACTCAAGATGGCATGACAACCCACAGTAATCCTGACCACCAAATTCAGAAGCAGAAACAAACTAAAGATTGGGGTCCTTGATGTCATGAAACAAACGACAGATACAACAAGAGCACCTCTTGTAGAATGTGTCATCTATGAAAACAATGGCCTTGCAACCAGAATTTTTACAAACCCAAGAATTTGAAAATCCCAAATCCAGAGATTAGCCAATAGCTGAACATAGCCTTGTTAGGTTTTCCCTTTCCTATTCTGCCGCTTAAAGAAGCGATGGTTGCTGGAATTGGATAAGATTTTTTTGAATTCTAAATTCTTTCTTGGCTTGCCACGCACCTTTAGAGCTTTTGTCATTCTATTTTTTTATGAACAAGAGTTATTTTATTGTTCATCCAAGAAACTTCAAAAGAAGCTCCGCTCCCTCCCTAATAAATTTAGAGGACTCCTGGTGAAGCTCCTGACTCAGTTAAGCATTACTTAACTGGCCACTTTTATCTGGGAGCTCTACAGACTGGGTGAATATCTTTCAGCAACTGAAGTCCCATATAGGGAAAACATTTGAGCTCCTAATGCCAGATGAAATTTATATCAGTAGAAAAGGAATAATAATAACCTGCATGTAATTAAAAAAAACTTTAGAAACCTAAAACAGCGAAGAATTTTGAAACAGTTTGGCAAGTAATCCAAAACATAACACATTATTAGACATAACACAAGGAGTAATCCTCATCTGTCAAATCCCACAAGCCTTTTAACCCTTTGCTCAACTTGCAATGTACCTTCATATCAAAGCAAAGAACTTTGCCAAGGAAAAATGCTTTGCTTAATTAACAACGTTACCTAGTAAAACCAACTACCAGACCTTTTTCCCTCGTATTGTTAAGCACGAAAGGAATTCCTAAAAGAAGCAAACGAAATAGACAAAGATCACCAGAAATAGCTAATCCAAAAAAAAAAAAAAAAAGAAAAACATCTAAAGACAATTTTGAAAATGTGAAACACCGTAACATTAAGAGAAAATTTAGTAGGGCTGAAAATGATCTGAGTAGAGCTGCGTAGTAGACAGATCATATTCAGCTTGAATAATTTATCAATTTCAATGTTTTGTTCATATTTGGATTGAAAACAATATAAATAAGCTATGAACGAGCTTTTATTTGATTAAGCTCAAGTCAAGCTTGAGCTGTTCGATTAAATTAAAGAAAAAAGCTAAAATTAGACTTAGCTGAGCCAAATAGTAAGCAAATCAAGCTTTGTTTGAATTGTATATCAAGCTTTAAATTTTGTTTAAGATTGACTTGATAACTTTTAGAATGAGTCACGAATAAGCTTTAAATTGAGCCAAACTTGATCTATTATTTATTTTTCATCTTAAAATTCAGCTATTGCCAAATCATTTCAGGTCAACAAAGCACAAATAACTATAAAAAGAGGGAACAACAAACAAATGCAAGTGATGAAAAATGCTAAGTTAATAGAAATGAATTTGACCAGGCAAAAAAAAAAAATTACGAGAATCTTTGTCCCTTTCATTTGATAAGGTGTTTTGTGTTTGCTTACATCAATGTTCATCTTGTAGTCCTTGTCCTTTTTAGAATCACATTAGCTAAGTGTTTTCTACATTGTTACTTCAAGTTTATGATCTTTCTAGAATGTTTAGGTTTATTCAACAAATATCCAAAGGCTTGGAATCTTTAGCCAGCATATTCAAGCAGGTGCTTTAAACGGTAGCTTTTTCTTTTGTATATTTGTTTTTCAGCACATAATCAACTTCTTAGTCAATATATTTTACATCAACTGCTGGACCATTACAGGTGATTAAGCACTAACTTATATTAGTGATGAGGACCTCTTTGTATGACAAGTATTCATTCCAAACATTTGTATAGTGGGAAAGAAGAGGCTATTCATAGAGGAGTCATGGACATAGGATTGTGCCATGTGTCCTTAAATTGATGGTGGCAAAAAGTGTAAAGGTCTTTCTTAGGGTTTTGAGTTTATTAGATCAGTTAGAAATTCCAACCGGCTTTACTCTGAGCCCACCAAGCTAGAACTTATCTCTGAAATCATTCTTTTATGATGTCAAACTAAAATTCTTGCAAAAACTTTCATAACTAACATCGTCTAGTTTGGAATAATCAAACAGGAAGGAAAATTTTATTAATAAATAATAAATAATAAATAAATAGGCAAATATGAAATTGTCAAATTTTGCCACTATGCATTTCATTTTCAGTGATATGATATATATATATATATATATATATATATAAGGTAAACTTTAAGGTTTGACAATTTCCTAGGATTTTAATGCTACTGAAATCCTATTTTAGCTTTGGTTTGAAAATGAGTAAAACACGAACACAGAACCATCTTTAGGACATAGTTAAACAAAAAAAAGACAAAAGAAAATCAAGACCAACTTAAAGGATGTGCTTCAACCGTAATAGTTGATGAAATTTGGCCAATAGGTGAAGATGCAGGCCACTCTTCGTGGGTCCAACAAGTTATTGCCTGCAACAATCTGCTCAAGTAAAAAGAAAATGCTGCCGTAAAAATTATGCCTAAGGCATTTTTAGCCCTTAAACTTGGGTAACTCGGACACTAAACCTCTTAAAAATCAATTAGTTCAAGTCACCCCCTCAACTTGTTAAAATGGTATATTTAAGCCCTTCTTTTCTTGCTGTATTAGGTAAAATGTGCTGGAAGTCCCCTAGCTTTTTTTTTGTTCATTATCAATCTTAACCTCACAAGTTTCATGATTCTTTTGCTAACTTTTCAAAAAGCCCAAAAATTCTTCCCTCATTTGAATCTATGTTTGACTTGAAAGAGAGTCTCTATTTTGACTCTATTTTGTATTTTAGGTCAGAATATGACAAAAGGTGTGATGATCCAAAGTTTGGTTTTGAGCCCTTTAGTGATGGGAAGCTCGCCCATCACACTGTGTCTATCATTTGCTTTTACATTAATCGACGTATGACTTGAAAATGTTTCTGTATTGGTTGGGTAGTTATGAGGAAATGAGAAATAGAAGGGCTCCATGAAAAATATCTCCTTTAAGGTATTTGAAATTTAATAAATCCAAATTTTTGTTTCTCTCTACATTTCAACCATCACCATCATTAATATAGAATGAACACTACTGTCAGCATGCTTGGATGTAATAGGGATATGATCGGACAATAATGGTACCCATGGATATTCACTGTTTAGAAACTTTCTGACAGCCTCGCATATATGCAGGTAGTTGTTGCCAGCATTTTCTGGCATGTGTTCTACCACCAGCATAAAAAATAATTATACCATTTACTAACCACAATAATTGACCAACTTTACCATTTTCATCTTGTTTAAATGGTTATTAATATTGTTTAATTAACCTTAATCATCTTGTTGAAGTTACTCTAGTTGCATTTGGCTCTGTACTTTGAGACTCTCTCTTTTATTTCTTCTGCACTATAATGCCCCACATTCAAATTAGCTTTCTCCATGGATGAGGTCCTCATTGTTAGAGCGCTTGAAATTGAACTTTGACTCATTACATCTTTCATCATATTTTGACCCAAAATATAAAATAGAGTTAGAATAGAGACCCATCCTTAAGTCAAACATAAATTCAAATGAGGAAAGAATTTTTGGACTTTTTAGAAATGTTAGGGAAGAATTATAAAGCTTATGAGGTTAGGCATGAAAATGAATGAAAAACAAAGTTAGGAGACTTCAAACAATAATACCCAACTAAGTAGAGGAGGGAAAGGGCTTAAGTGTACCCTTGTACCAAATTGAAGGGGGCGAGTTGGGACCGGGTTGATGCTCAGGGGTTAAGTGTGTGAGTCATCTAAGTTTGAAGGCTACAAATGCCTTTAGACCTAAAGATTATGCTAAATTGCAATGTTTGTCCCTAAACTACCATTTAGTTATTTCAAGGATATGGAATGGAAGAAATGCAAAGATATTCGATGGCAAAGCTTTCCATTGTAGGGATATTCAACACAATTCAATACAAGTCTTTTGTTGGATTTCAAAGAGAGACAGGAACTTCAGCTTCTCTTGGTTCCAACAGTGCCATGATCCTATTATTGCATTATCTAGCTGAAGTTTATGAGTCTTGGCAATAATATTATATAACTAAGACATACTGGGGTCTTTCACATTTTAGCTGCATTAGTCTTCTTAGACTTTTTGTACTTTTTAGATGTGGTGGAATAGGGCTCTAGTGCCCTGATTTACTAATACTGGTAGGTTCTTTAGGAACTATGATCCCATTTAGGTTACAATTGGCTAGTTATTACTCGTGAAGTATCTTAAATTGTTATATGCAACTAGTTACTTAGCCTACCATGCATAGAAAATATGCATGCATCGTTTTGACTATGTAATAACAATATATTAAAACTATATTGAAAAAAGTGCCATGGCAATTAATGAAAACCCAATTTAAAACAAGCCAAGACGTTAAACTTTAGTTGCTTTAACTTCAAGTAACAATTGCGTCCATACATCTCAAACTTATATGCACCCAAATGTAACCCTAGTGTTATACACACCAATGGATACTAGTAGAGGTAATCTATGTATGAAATTACCATAGATATAGAAGAAGAAGCTTATATCTACTAAGATTTGTCCTTAGCTCTTCACTCAAGCAAGCTAGCTTTAAGTGATGAGCCACACTTTCCTTATATTCACTTAGCTTTAAACTAAAAGGTAAACACTCTGGTCAGTACTAGCTTATGCTACAAGTAACTTGGAAACACAAGGTTTCCTGCTTAAGGAGTACCTTTGAACCAATAAAACTTAGCCTTAATAGCTGCCCCTTATCAACTGTTAGGCCTGATTAGCTCGCTTAATACCTGCACAACACTTAAAGGGGTGAGTACTCTAAAGTACTCAGTAAGGGATTCGGTACTTGCTGGGGGAAAACAATGCATGCATGCAAGGCACAACAAGCATACAACTATATACATATATAACATACAAAACAAAACAAACAAGCAACCAACAGTACAAACAGAAACAAGAATAAAAATAACAAATCAAATAATGAGTGGATCGATGGATAGGTGAGTGGAATGTTCACATGCAAATACACTTAGGACTTCCTTACACTCGTAGATGCTAGACTTGTCTTGAGCTTTTACAGCTGGGGTACTTAGATATTGGCCCTTATATCCTGTGCTATAGCTTGACTAACCCCATGAAGTTCTCTTATGAATGCCTTAGAGTAAGTCATCTCTTACTCAACTCTTGCCCGCCTTGATTAATAAAAATTATTTGAGGAAAAAGTAACTTGGGATTTACTTAACTCCGTAGTTGAGCTATGGAAGGTACTTGGGGAGCCTTTACATTCTCCCATTCTTAAAAAATTTGGTCCTCCAAATTTTGATTCTTAACCAAGCATAACACTTGGATGATAATCCTCTTATATCCTACTCAGTTTTCTTACTCATGGTCTTTTTCTTACTATGGATGCTCATAGCTCTTTAACCACGAGCTCATTCATATTCTTAGCTTCTTGGCTTGTTGATTAAGAAAGTTCTTAAGGTACTCATTATGAGACCTCTCTTTGGAGACATTACTTACGGGGTGGACACCTTATCTTGGTTTACAAGGCACATCCTCATACTCCCAATTTTCACTTAAGCTTTGGAGCTAACGTGCTCTCTTCTAGCCATTTTCTCCATTGGGTTATTTTTGGAAGTACTTAGTCCCCTACTTTGAGTTTTTACCTTTGTTGGGACTTATCACAAACTTACACCTCACTTAGGCCTTCAAACCTCACTTAGGTGCTTCTTGGTCACCACCACTTAGCTCTCTTGGCATAATTCAACTTGGCAATGTTTCCACCCATCTTAGGCATTTAAGCTACCTTAGGTACATTACCATTTTATTAACTCTTAGTGCCCCTTAGTACTTAGGACACACTTTTGACTTAGTAACTCTTACACTCGACTTAGGCACTTAAGCCAATTCTTAGGTGCTTTTTTAATCTTGTTGCCCTTTGATGCCGTGGGCACATATTTTTCATGATAACTTATGCTAGGCATCATTGCACTTTAGCACCTTAAGTATGGTACCCTATTGTGGCAACTCACCTTTAACATTCTTAGGTAGCCATTCACACTTACTACCTTAGGGTTCTTTAGCCGCTTTTGGCATTCATAACTTGATAGCCTTGAGCATAGTATAACACCTTAGCTCATATAGACCTTACATCTTTTCAGGTGTTCTTGGGTGTACCATCGGCTACCCAGTTCTTCAAACTTGGCTCCTCTAGGTAATCACTTAACATGGTTAAGGTCTTCGACTACTCTTTAGTTACTTAGCCATTTCTTAGCCTTTAATTCTTAAGACACCCTTAGCATGCTTATTCACATTTTATTACCTAGGAGTCATTACTTAATCAACTTGGCCTCCCTTGGTGGTAGGGTATTTTAGGCCATTATAACCTTTTCTTAGGTCTCTTCAAATTACTTAAGACCAATCCTTATCCCCATTGATCAACTTGCTTAGGTGTTTTAAATACCCCACACTGCCCGACATGTCACTAACATGACCTACGGCCTTAGCTTGATTACTTGGTCACCTTGGGTGTATACTTGGCACTAAGTTCTTTAGGATTCATGACCTTTTTTAAATTTTCTTAGGAAGCTCTTAAGACTCTGGGCGTTCAGCCTTTCATGGTCCTACTGTAGCTCCTACACTTGGATACACTTTGTGTCCTACAACTCATGCCACACCCTTGGCTTTCTTAGGAATCTTAGTTTACTTGATTCCAACTTAGCATTTTCCATTTACCCTCTCACTTATCTTGGTTTCTCATGGAATCCTTAGCAGTTTTTCTTAACAACTTGAACCAATCAGGTTAAGACAACTTGATTATTGCCCATGAGTGCTCCCAACACACAATTGTGTTTAAATGAGACTTATAAATCTTATGCCTTATTTGAGGCCACTTTGGTACCTATACCTTGCTTCCTAACACTTAGGCACATTTTTAGGTCATCGCCTCGCTAGCCTATCCTTATGCACTAACCACCATGACTACTTAGTGTGATTTACACACCCACAGCCCATAGTGTGTGCACCCTTAGGCTTAACTGAGTCCTACAACCTTATTATGCCTGAAGAAGTCTTACTTGGTACCTCTTTGGCCTATATTTCACTTAGGCTCTTGAAGTTTTTTCGAACACTAAGATTTCCTTGAGTCTTTACTATGACTCACTCTCATGGGCTCTTAGTGATTTAAGACCATTATTTAGAAGCTCAACATTAGGGACTTACTAGGTAGTTCCAACTACCTTAGCTTCCACAACCTTTCCTTGGGGGCTTTAGTTCTTTTCTTGGCTACCTACTTGCTCAAGAATCTTTCTTAATCATCAGCTAACCACACTTAGACTCTTAAACTACTTAGGTAACTTTTTACCCCTCAAGGAAATAAAGAATCCCATAAACTTCTTAGGCTTAACAAGGTCACATAATTTTCAACAAACCTCAACTTTTGGTTTCCTTGAATCCACTAGTAAGGTTATTACCTCAATTCACACTTAGCTCCATCTTGAGCTTCTTTATATTTAAGACCTTAACTCGGCATTCACACACAACTAAAGCAATGCTGATCCTTTTTTATTTATCCGGGACCCTTCGATAATGGAGCACACTTTGGACCTTAGGGTCATTTTTTCTTACGAACCTTTAGGTTAACTTAGGTTCACACTTTTAGGCTTTTGGCTTAAAGCTTTCTTAGCTTTTTCAAACTCACAATGAGCCCTCACTATCTAGAATGAATGAACTCCCAAACTTTTGAAGACTTTGCCCAATGCACTTTTACTCTTCATGAGCAACCTTAGGTCAACATAGATTGTAACAAAAAAATTACTAGGCATAAGCCTATTCCTTGGAGTTCATTCTGTCTCCATAGGCACTTTTATTAGCTATAAGTCCTGATTTAAAATCGTTTAGGACAACTCTTTTTTCAACTCACTTGGGTTGTCCTTAAAGCCACTCGGCTAATGGTGCTTTCATGGTTCCTCCTTACACTCCCATTTTGGGTTGTAATTTCATAGGGATCCAGATGTTACCCTTTTTGGTCTGTAAGGCTTAGGCTAACTCTTGAACCTTGACCAACTTACCAAAATCAATGGACTCCCCTTCTTAAAGAATCACAACTTTAAAGACAACTTCACAGTTTTGGGATCTGTGGCTTATGGCTCTTAACCTTCACTTAACTAACTTCTTGTAATTACTGTGAGTTCTTAGGGTACCACTTACTTTTCTTCACTTGCAACTTTAGATTGCTAAGTTAACTCTTAGCTTTATAAGCCCTCTTACCTTAGTTACGGGAGCTTGGAAAATTCAATCTCACCTCACTTGGTAACCCTTAGTAACTTGTGTGCAATACTTCTTAGAATTGGACCAGTCATATCTGTCTTAGTGTTGCCCTTCCTTAACTATCCCTAGAGTGCATAAAATATTACTTAAACCATAGGTGCAAGTTCAAACAACTTAAGACTAAACTCACGGCACAACGTACCGACCTTCTCGTGCAAGTTGCCCTTACCTTTAGAATACTTCCAAGGGTCGCTTATGACCGACATGGTTAAGTCAGCCCTTATGCCCTTTAACTGATACTTTTTCCTAAGCATTAATGCACCAAACATTAAACCACAACCACAAATCACAGCATACTTGCTACCCCTAAGCTTCTAAGCAAAACCTAGACCACTTTAAGGGTCCAAACAAAACTTACCCCTTTTTGGGCTTTATGGGTTCATATACCCACACTTCATTCGCAACCCTATCTTTTTAGGTAGGCTAGTCACAACCATAGACATAGCAGTTTAAACAAGAAAACCACTTACTAATATGCCGTAAACATAAAGGTACCTCTTTTGTTGTTGGCTCCTTGACCAATCAATTGGTCCGAATAAGTCTCCTTGGTTGCTTTTGAGTACTGGTAGTGCTTCCCTAGTGATTAAGGCATTCTTGAACTTAGCCTTTTTCAGGCCTTGACCTCTAGCATATTTATGCCCTTAGTCATTTACCTTCCCAATTCATGCACTTGGTGTCCATACCCTTAGGTGATGATGGTTTACTTGGCCTCGGTGCACTTTTTGTAACTTAGCACTCTTTGGCCTTTACCTTTAGGCCCTTCGACTACTTTTCAAACTTTATCCTTATCCACATAACTGCAGACATTTCCTTGACCTTGGTCTTGCCTTTATGGTAGGGATTCCTCCCTTGGTCTCAATGTACTAGTAGGTCTTAGCATACTTCAAGCTTTACCCATTAGGCATGAACCATGATCTCCCCCTCTTCGAGGGTTAGGTATACTCCTTGGGCTACTCATAGCAAAGCACTATTGAGTCTGTACAACAAAGGGCCACTTGCACTTTGCTCGATCCCTTGCCTCAATATAAGAACCTTATTTGGTTTCTGCCAATATACCTACAACAAAAGCCAAACAACAAATCCAGGAATACATATAAGTAATACAAACCACACTCAGTACAAGGACACACTTGGATCTTAGTCACCAATTGCCTCTACTAGGACCATTGACCTGCTCTGATACAAATTGTGGTAGAGCAGGGCCCCAGTTCCCTAATTTACTAACACTAGTAAGCTATTTAGGAATTGTGATCCCACTTAAGTTACAATTGGCTAGTTATTACTCATGAAGTATCTTAAAATGCTACGTGCAACTAGTAACTTAGGTTGCCCTACATAAAAAATATGCATGCATCGTCCTGGCTATACAATAATAATATATTAAAATAATATTGAAAATAGTGCCATGGTAATTAATGAAAACCCAATTTAAAACAAGCCAAGACATAAAAATGTAGTTGCTTTAACTTCAAGTAACAATTGTATGGATACATATCAAACTTATATGCACCCAAATGTAACTCTAATGTTATACACACCAATGGACACTAGTAGAGGCAATCTATGTATGAAATTACCATACATATAGAAGAAGAAGCTTATATCTACTAAGATCTGTCCTTAGCTCTTCACCCAAGCGAGCTAGCTTCAAGTGATAAGCCATACTTTCCTCATACTCACTTAGCCTTAAACTGAAAGGCAAACACTTTGGTCAGTGCTAGCTTATGCTATAAGTAACTTAGAAACACAAGGTTTCTTGCTTAAGGAGTACCTTTGAACCAATAACACTTAGCCTTAATAGCTGCCCCTTACCAACTGTTAGGCTTGACCAACCCATATAATACTTGCACAACACTTAATGGATGAGTACTCTAAAGTACTCAGTAAGGGATTCGGTACCTGCACGGGGAAAACAATGCAAGCATGCAAGGCACAACAAACATACAAACTATATACATATATAACATACAAAACAAAATAAACAAGCAACCAACAACACAAATAGAAACAAGAATAAAAATAAAAAATAATGCAAATAATGAGTGGATGGATGGATGGGTGAATGGAATGAGCACATGCAAATACACTTAGGACTTCCTTACACCTATAGGTGTTAGACATGCCATGAGCTCTTACAGTTGGGGTACTTGGATACTGGCCTTCGTATCCTAGCTAGCACTTGACTAACCCCATGAAGTCTTGTTATGGATGCCTTAGAGTAAGCCATCTCTTACTCAACCCTTGCCCACCTTGAGGAGTTACTTAGAGTAAGTCGTCACTTACTCCACTCTTACTTATCTCTTCTCCTTAATTTTTTGTGCAGGGTAGCCGCCTTATGTGGTTCAACTTACTAAGCTTTAGAGTTTAGTTTAGGGCTCCTTAGTAGCTTACTTACCAAACCACAAGGTTTGGTTAGGATTCTCTTAGGTTTCTTTTCATAGCCCCAAGGTCTAAACCTCTCACTTGGGCTAACAAAGAACCTGAAAGCTACCTTAATCCCCTTAGTGCTCCCTTAACAACTTAAGCACTTTAACCCTTCTTAGCCACCATTCCTTACCCTACCTTAACCACACCACTTAGCTACGACCTAAATAATGCATAATTCCTAACTTAGGAATGAGTTCTAGACTTGACCAAGGCCATAGAACATCTTAGAATGACCTAGGTATGATAACAGAGTGATTAAGACATACTTGGGATACCCCTAGATTGAAGGACTTATGCCTTGGAAAAACCATCGGTGATGTATCGCAACTAGCATCAACGCTCGAGCTCCTAGAACAATACCAGTAAAGCGTCGCCAATGCTTTACAGCATTGCGCGACAACATGCGAACTTACATGAAACTTGCTTAATCTTTCTAATCCTAAAGCCAATTAACTTGGGTCTTGTTTCCAAATCATTCCCACATGTAATACTACATTTTTATGCATTATTTAAGCTTAATTAACTTAAATTCCTTACCTCAAATCATCTTGAAAGCAAGAAACAAGCAATAAGCGTACTTGAGCTCCGTGGAGTTTCTTTGAGTTCCAAGATTGAATTCAACCAAATTGGACACCAAGAGCATGAAGTTAAGACCATTTCAAACCATTTAATAAGCTTAGAACTAACCCACAAGGAGCAAACATGCTTACCTTTGGGATTGAACCGAAAACTTGCAAAAACAACTCCAAATCGTTGGGATAGCTATGGGACCTTCAATTTTTATGGAAACTTGAATGATTTTGGAGGTTTAGAGGTGGAGAGATATGGATGAGAGAGAGCTAGGAAATTGAAAATGGAGGAGATGATGAATAGTGTCATCCTCTTTCCATTATATAGCCAACCTCTCATTTACTTGACACTTTGGTCCTCAAACTTAACTTTGATTCACCTAGGCTACTTAAACTCTTCCCACACCATCACTTCTTCATCCTCTTGAAAGTATTTTCTTACCCAAACACTAAGCCCTCAAACTACTTAAGCCATTATAAGACATAATAGCTCAATTTCTTACTTAGTGCATTTTTCATCCTTAACTTTCACTTTTGGTTCAAATGCATAGAGATACTAATGGTCTTAACTTAATTAACTCAAAACACTTGCATGAACCTAATTTCAAATAAATTATGGTCATGCCACTAACTTGGGCCAAAATTACCATTTTGCCCTTTTGCTTCTTAGGTGCTAATTACTCTTTGGAACTTAACTTAATCTTACTTAGTTTGCTTTCCTTGCTTAATAAAAATTATTTGAGGAAAAAGTAACTTGGGATTTACTTAACTCCATAGTCGAGCTATGGGAGGTACTTGGAGAGCCTTTACGTTAGGGGTTATATTTCTAGCAACTAGCTGGATTTTTTACATTGTACATTTTTCTTATATCCTTATCAATATAATTTATTTTGTCATGCCATTCCAAAAAAATTTCTTTCAAGCATAATCTATCATTAAAGTAACTATTTGTTGCATAATTTTCCTTCTACCTGCAAAACTTTGTTAGGCACCCAAATGACAAATTTTGATAGTTAAAATACAATAAGGGAATTATAGAATCTCCTAAGTGATTTGGCCTAACATATAGTTTGCCTTCTTTATTTTGAAAAAAATCTACAATTTACCTTCTACTTCTTTTATAATATTTAATAATAACTTTTGAAATCGTAATTTGAATGTCTAGTAATTATGTTCTAGTAACTTTAAATTTTTTGATATCTTTTCATTGTAAACTAATATTAACAAAATATTGATTTACATTTTCAAAAAGAAAAATGTATTTACAAAGAGAAAAATTGATCATTTAAAATATCTATTAAATGTGAACAAGATATTTGAGAGATTGAAATTACTAAAAGATAGCTACTATATAGTTTAAATTAAGGTTTTAGAAGTTGCTAAAGGATAGTGTAAAAGAAGTGTATAGTAAAGTGTAGGCTTTTGAAAATAAAGGGGGAAAACATAAGTTAGAGCAAACCATAGGATGGTTATTGTATGTTTCCCGATATATTAAGATTATCTACGAAAAATTGAAAAAAAAATAGTTAACTAGATGCAAAATCTTTTTACAAAAGTAATTTACTTTTTAAATTTTCAAAATCTGCTTATTGTTTTATTGACTATTTAATATGAGTCTTTAATTTGGTGATAACAATTTACTATATAAATAAGTTCTTAACTAAATTTATTCACATTTAATAATATTTAGAAAAATGTATTTGATAAATGTTAAATATGAATTTTTATGTTTGCTAATTGGATGCTTATTGAAAGTATTTCATATAGAAGGGTAATTCTGCAATAAATAATTACTTTAAGGATAGATTTGCTACATTTTTTACTCTAAGGATAGATTTTGCACTTATGGCTACAGTTTACGGATAGATGGTATAATTTAGCCTAAACATTATGTAAAAAAACTTATTAAAATCTATTATCTATTATAGTATTAAAAAGGAAACAAAGGAGATTTATGTAATTGTGCAATTTATTGAAGTCAAACTATACATTTGGCTACTAAACTTTTACAACTCAAGTGAGTTAATCAACAACTCAAAAGTCATTAAATCTTGGCCTTTGAACTCTACAAAAATTGATGACTAAGTCCAATTATGACTCTAGTTAACTAGCGGTATTTGCATTAAGGATGAGGTGGCTTGAGATTGGTGATGTGGAGGTAGCAAGAAAAGTAAAGCAAAAACTCACCAATAAAACACTTTTACTAGTAATATAATAAGTTTGACCCATTTATATGGCCATTTTTTTGTTTGCCGCTTAAGCAAAACAAGGCTACTATAGGCAATCTCTATGTTTGAGACTCATAGCCAATGAATTTAAGAATACAAGGTATTCTCCAATTTTATGTTCAAGTAATGTTCATTTTTTGCTTGTTAATAGATGGGTGCAATAAATTATTACCTATTGTGGATGCATTTGTAAAGTTTGGCTCTTTTTTGCATTGTTTACTAAGTAAATTTTGTCTGCAAGTTTAGGGTCATAATGGTAGAAGTTACATTATTTCTAGACCATGGTGTTGGTGTTAATGTTGATTTAAGAATCAGGCACTCTATTGTGAATGTAGGTTAACTTTAATATGATTATCATATTTATTGGAAAAATTAAACAATTCTAATGTAATCCATTTGTAGCTTGGATTGCCTTTTCAACACTGGGTATTAGTTGGTAAAATGAACAAAAAATTTTCTTTTGGCATCCCTTTGAAGTTTGTTGCACAGAACCAAAGCTACATATTATTTGGTCTTGAATGTGCAAAATCAATTGCAGTTGATGACTTATGATACTGATTATGAATAATTATCTCAACTATATAGTTGGTATCCATTTTATGATAGTCAACTACCATTTTGTATATGCACATTATATAAGACTGTAAGTATGGCCATACATTTAGTTTACTTTTGTAATAAACAACATAGTAACTGTTGTAACTAATATAAGGCTATGATTATATAGAATCATGCTTATTTTTTACATGTATGTGAACTACTATAATTGATGCGTATAGTGTAAGAAGCCAAAAACTCAGACCAAGACTTATATATTACAAGGTACTAATTTTAGTACACCCCAAGATCAAATATTTAAAACATTAAATCTCATTGAAATAAGAAGTTCTAACCTAAAGTCTATAGTTTATGTAGAAACAACCCACTTTGGACAGTCCAAACTTCTTCAACTAGTAAACTTTTGAAAATCTAAAAGTCCCAACAAATCACAAATCTTTTTAGTTACCTTGGCATAAAATTTCATCTAAAAATTACATTATTTCTATGATAGAATTGATGCAATTGATAGTATGATGACTGAAACAAATATAAGAGAAAATTCAAAGGACATAACATGGTTTCTTCCTATAAATGAAAGGTTAGCTCAATAGCAAAGAGATGTGAGTGTGGTCGTTACACTAAGTGGCATGCATTTGAAAGGGAAATGCATACAACATAATAATTTACAAGCAACTTCTCCAAAAACTTACACATGGGTGAAATATTTCATAAACCTTTACCACCTTCTAGATTCTCTAATGAAAATGTATTGAATTCTTTCCACTCTTCAAATAATCACACACATTTTATGGAAGCTTACTAAAAGAATAATTCTAATTTGGCATATTGATCTGCATTATGGGTGAGTAATTAAGATTGTTGGCTTTTATTTGCTACTCTGGGGTAAAGATCATGATCAAGAAGTTGAATTCAAAAACAACTGCAACCTTATTCATCTTAAGACCAGGGAAAGGACCCTAGCACACAAAGATCTGGCTTTACTCAGAATGAAGCATCAAAAGGTGTACCATGAACAGTATTATTCCATTAGAATAAAAGAAGATGGCATCCTTAATCTACCATTAAGTAGCAAAGGAAAATAATCCTTAAAATAATAAAAGGAAAAGTTGTTAGAAAATTTGATTCATTAAATCAAATCAAGTAATCATAAAACCCAATCATATTCAATCATCAAGACTAGATTAAAAGTAAAATCGGAAGCATACCTGAATCTATTGAATATTCTAGAGCAAGGATCTTTATGGGTTATTGTCTTCCAAATCAGTATACAAGAGTTTCTCTTTGCTCTCTCTAATGATGGGGACTTAGAGGATGCAGAAATTGAATAGAGAAAATCCTACCACATATGACTTGGGGATCATAGTCTTCTTATATAGATTGACCATGTCAGTTTTGTGTGTCTTTTATTTTAGATCATCACAAAAATAAAAGTTATACTTTGCCCTCTACACATTAAAATTGTCCATACTTTACAAGATGTTTAAAGCCTAAACCTGGACCATATTAGATCACTTTCAATTAGGCCAAACATTATGACAGCTTATATAATGCATAATTTATTCACATATTAGCCAATATAAAAATCCAACAAAAGTTGCAAATAGAAATATATCATTAAGTTCATTTTTGTAAATCTTGGGTGCAAAACACTAAGATATTTCCTGGAAGTGATAGCCACTTACATCAAACAAATGATTAGCACGTCATCATTTCATGTCTTCATTACTTGGTTGAAATGACATAAAAAGCTAAAACCATAAATAAATTCCTTGGACATCTAAATATTAATTACTCTTGCTCTTAATAAATTTCTTACCAAACATTCCTTAGAAATCTCTTAAACTTGAATTTCATAGATGGACATGTGCTAGAAGTTCAATAAATAAAATGAGATTTTGTTTAATAATACTAGTCATTCCAACAACAATAGAAAAAAAATGAGGTTAACTTACATTTCAACCAATAAATCTTAGAAACATGGAGAACTACGAAATTCTAACAAAATGAAGAAACTAGGCAGCAGGGGGCATGTGTTCATGATCTTGAGATTTATTATGGATAACAAACGGTGAATATTGCCACATTAGAATGAAACCATAGCCAGGAAAAATTGGCATCATGGTTTTTAACTGTAACTCCATTTTCTCTGTATCTGCCTTTGGTGCATTTTTCTTTTTACTTGAGCTAGAAATGGTTCACCAGTCTAGAAAAAATACGCACTTCCTTGTCTAGAAACAACAAAATTTTTCATCCTCTTTCTAAACAAAAAGTTTTCTTATTTTAGTAGAAAAATATGAAATACAATACATATTCTAATCCCCGTTCACCTGATTATTGTAGAATTTGCAACCAGAAATCATTCTTCCAATGTTATCCCATTTTTTTTGTTGTCAAGCTTTCTCCCCTTATATTACATCAAAACATTAGGGTGTTTCCAAAATCAGATCTTGTCCTAGTAGTAGATATTAAGAGTTTGCTGAATCGGCATTCATAGTGAGAAATTTTTTTGCTAAGATGGTTTAAGATTTTATCAAAAGAGTTCACTCAAAACAGACACCAATGAGTTTGCTCCTATACTTCTAACTTGTTTCTGTGCATTCTCTAAAGGGAAAACCAAATTCAGATATTTTGAGTTTTCCCTAATTTTTGTTTTAGTCACCATACAATTACCTGTAGTAGTTATGTAACAAAAATAAATCATGTGCTTACACATGCCTCATTTCTAACATTCGAGGGGCTTAAGTGTCCTATTTACCAAAGTTGGAAGGGCGAGTTGGCTTGAGTCAATGTTCAAGGGGTTATGTGTCTAAGTCACAAAATTTTAAGGGTTATTTATGGTTTTAGGCCTATAAACATAACCAAATTTTTAAGTTTTTGGTTTGATAATGCATACACTTTCTTTGTAAACCAACATGGTGAAACAAATGTTATGGTGGAAATATTGGTGTTATACGTACTTTCCTTTTTCGAGCAATCATAAAAAAAATTTATCCAACTCTTTCCAGACATCATAAAGAGAACACAAGTAGGAAATTTTGTTCAAGTTTGTTTTTCTACGTAGAATACAGGTAATTGCATGCATACATCTTTTTTAGTGTTAAAATCTCCTTTCTAGCTTGTTTTTTCTTTGGATGAAGCTCTATAACCACATTCGTTGTACTATCACAAAAGAATGAGGTAACCAAATGTAAATATTAACACCTTTTATCCTTTGGCATTATACCATCTCAAATTAATTAAGCTAAACAGTGGGCCAACTCATTTCAAATAACAAAATCATCAACAAATGCAACAAAAATTAGAAAATCAAGTTGCTTACTTTCTTGTATCTAGGATATTCATAAAACCTTTGCCTTGTATTCTGGTTCTCTTTCCAAGCTAGATACATTTTGGTACACAATCCGTAAAAACATAGTGGTGAATCTTCTCCTTAAAGAATTCAAGCCTAAGGCTATTCGTACTTTGTCTACTAAATCCTACAAATTTTCTTTACAACCATAGTTTCTCTATTTGTCTACAAAAAATTAGGGATAATCCTCCTTTATCTCAAATTCATGTTTTAAGCTATCTCAATAGACTATCAATGCCACTTTAGTCAAACCCAAGCCACATATGCTTCACTTCAAACCCTGTCAGTCAACCAAAGTGAGAATTAAACTAAGTCACCAACTTTTGCAAAGTTCTAGAGCCAACATTTAATGAGTTATGAGTTGTGGACTAACTCACTTAAGTTATGAAATTTTTGGGCCAAATGTATAGTTTGGCAATTTATTAGAACCTATTTAAATGTCACGTCAGATTTCCTTTCGTAAATGGAAAAATTATCTCCAAATGTTTAATGTAGTCCCATGAATATCCTACAAATGTGCTTCCCAATTTTGACCAAATATGACTTCTAATAAAAAATGTTATGTTTAGTCTGCAAACTTATGCTTAAACCTAAAGTACATCACCATTTATAAGGGCCTAAAATCAACATTAATTATCATATCAAAAAAATTTCCATATTCATTCTTTAACCCATATATATTTACATTCTTGATGTCATGCCTTAATGGTCACTTCTATGTACACCAAATTGGGCCTATCTTTTTTGTAGTCTAGATTTTCTTTACTCTATCATCAATTCTAAGTTGTAATTGAATAAACAAAAATCATATATATGTAAAAAAGATATCTAGTAAAAAAATCGAACTTACATATATAACAATTTTTTTATTAAATTATGCATATTATGCTTAATGTATTTTAGGAAGTAATAACTTTACATTTTTATTACTTAGAAGCATCTTTACAAGTATATAGGGTTGATCGTACATATATATATCTACGGAAGGGGGTGTTTGTTTTTTTTTTTTCAGACCTTGGAAAGTCATTGAACCAGCATATGTAGTATTTAAAAGGAAATTGGCAGAGGCGGGCCTCAAATCCTTAACCTTCACCACATGTCCCTAAGCCTCAGACCACTAGTTTGAAGACTTGAGACTATATCATTCCTTTTAATTTGCTTAGCATATACTGATATATCTTAACTTCTAAAAACCCTTGACTTTTAGTTATCTCGCCCCTCTCTTTCATAAGCTTCGAGGTTTTTTCTCTCTGTATTTTTTTTCTAGTGATTATTTATTTATGTATTGGTTTAGTCTTATCTTCATCTATCTCATTCTTCTTAAATGGCTTATATTCTATATTGACACCTTTTAGTTTATAGTTTTTTTCTCTAGGGGAATGGTTGAAAATGCATCCAATTAGAAGTTAAGATGGTGATCAGAAGGCTTGATGTTGATCTATGCCTATTAGATGGACTGGGAATAGTGTTGTGTACATCTAGTCTAATGGGAGACGCTAAGTGTAATGACAATGAACTTTTTCATGTGGGCTACTAACACTTACCCACTACTGCATTCACTCTTACAATTAATGGAAGGCCTTAGGGTACCACCTTTTCCTTATCCAACATTGAGGTCTCTCATGACAACACTTGCCCTCGACGCTTTACATCTATACCTTTAGTTGCATGTTCTTGGTAATCCTTGCTTTTCCTAAACGTGCCACTAGTATAAAATTTTCCTTACACCTTGGGCACTTGCTTTCTTCATCCTTTCTTACTCATTTATAAGAGAACTCTTGGTTATTCACTGTAGACTATCCGTTCCTAAGCTATTGCTAGGATCTTGCTTTTGCCTTAGAGAAAATGTTATCCTTGGCTTGGTGCAGTTGAGTCCTTAATGCCCGTTAGCCCTTATGCCCATGGCCTCAACATATACTTGATGTATATTACATCCTTGCTCTTGGTAAGTATACTTTACTTGGTCTTGGTGCACTAGTGGATCCTTAGTATACCTTGATCCTTACCCTTGGGCTATGTATCCAACTCCTCTTTTTGGGGCCTACTTATACTTTATACCCCATAGGATGCTTTTCTGCAATAGGTTACCCTACGTTTCACGTAGAAAGTTTTCAACTCAACTATTGGCATGCTATTATGATTGATACCTTCTTTAGCCTTAGTGTTTAGGCTCACCTTGAAACACTTTGGCATGCACAATTCATTTCCTTAGGTTGCTTCCCTGATCCTTAGGCCCTTGAATCTCATAGGATCATCCCTTATCATGCCCGTTTTAACTATACTCACCCTTTGTAGGGTCATTTGAATATTGCAAAGAGCACTAGTAATTCCTTTTCTTATGTTCACTAATGTCCTTACAAAACAAAGCTAGAAGACATCCCCATGCAATTACTAATCATAATAATAATAATAATAATAATAACAACAACAACAACAACAACAACAACAACAACAAATAACAATCATACTTATTGCCTACAATACAAAAATACCAACAATAAAACAATTTTATACTTAGGACAAGGAAGGACTTTCTCTTGATCTCAGACACTTTGGCTCCAGTAAGACTCTTGCAAGACTTCCTAAGCCTTACTCTCATACCACTGTAAGGGACACCGCCTAGGATCTTTTATTTATTTGGGAAGTGGTGATCCCATACATAGTTGTAATTAGCTAGTCAATACTTGCCATTTTTTATTAAAGCAGCACTAATAAACCCAAAAAGTACTTTAGAGTTGACATATTCTTGGATTTTTTATTGGCTTTGTTAAGATGAAATTTTTAGTAAAAGAATAGATGTTGTGACAAGCAAGTTATTTTTATTACTACCTTCGTGATGAATAAGATAGAACTCAAAACCGTTTGATTTTTATTAATGCACTAGACTTCAATAAATTCCTTGGTTGCATTTATGTATTCAAAAAGATAACATTTGACGAAACTTAAAACTTCACTTGATGGCTAGATATTGTTCTTCAAACTTCACTATGTCCGATTTTAGTCTAATAATAATCCCAAAAAAAAAATGTACAAAACAAAAAGACACTTACTAGTTCACATAATTATAAAAATTTGAAAGTTCTCTTTTAGTGGGAAATAAGTTTAAGTATATAAGATCCTTTCATTAGAAGAACTAGTTTCACATTATAAAATAGCTTATTTATATGTAGGTGCTATAGTAAGTTTGATTATGAGATATATTTCAAACCCTCCACCCGTTAGATTTTGGATGAAAATATAATTTACCTCTATCTTGTTTTGTAAACCTACACTGCCATGAAGTTGTATTGTCATCAACACGAAGAAGGGAAAAAAATGAAAATTTATATTTAAGTTCAACTTTTTTTGATAAATTAAAATTTCAAATAATTATTAGACTGCAGACCCCTCTATTTTAATGGGTTAATTATTCTTTGTTTAACCTTTAGATATACTTTATAAGTTTTTGTCAAAGAGATTAAATGTGTTAATTAAGTTAAAAAAACTATAGATATCATGGACACTAATAAGACATAGGGATTATTTTACAATTTTACCTCTAAAAGTTTCTATTCTCAATCCTCTTTCTTCCTCTCATCACCGCTGCTCTTTTCCCCGTAACTCTTCTTGCCGTCAATCACCGCCTCTTTTTGTAGCCAGTTCCTATTCATACCACTACTCTTCTTGCTATCGATTGATGCAATTTTCCTTCTAGATTGAGTTTGTGACTACTAGAATGAGGAAGGACACGATGGATTTGGGAGCTCTCCCCCTCATCGTGCCTACTCTTCTCCCTTTTCCTTTCAATCATCTCATTGTTGACCGTTGCCTCTCGGAGTATCGGTGATCGAATTGTCAGCTGTCGCCTGATCAAATCGCATCACTTGATCGAATTGTGCCACCTAATTGAATCGCCGCTCTAATCTCCAATTGATGTCTGATCTCCTTGCCGATGCTTCAATCTCTCGCCTCGGGCTCCTCGCTCTTGATCGGATTATCGGCTTGTCTTCCTAGACTTCTGGCCTCTTTGATTCTCCAGTCTCTCGTTGAGAACCTTTGATCTACCTAATATGCTCGATAGCCACCTCCTCGATGCTCCGATCAGTCATCGAGGACCTTATCATACCGCTCAAATCTTCGACACTCAAGTGCTTTACCTTGACCGGAGATCTAGGTAAGACAGAGAGACACAGGGTAAAGAAGAGATGAGTGGGGCTCAAACATTTTTGTTAAGAC
This sequence comes from Aquilaria sinensis, assembly GCA_005392925.1. NCBI lineage: Eukaryota > Viridiplantae > Streptophyta > Magnoliopsida > Malvales > Thymelaeaceae > Aquilaria > Aquilaria sinensis. The sequence continues at coordinate 17,432 of SMDT01000377.1, read as the reverse complement.
ATTTTATACATTTGTTACATATTTTATACATTTATTCAGATATTTTTGTATATTTATTTAAACTCTTTAACTTATTCTTTACATTTTTAATTTTGAATATAACAAATTTTTTGCTTATTGTTATTGTCATTTTTTTTAATTTTTTGTTAGGCATTTTTACATAGTTATTTAGATACTTTTGCTTATTGATTCAAACACTTTCACTTTTTAAAATAATAAATTATTTACACATTACTCATACAGGTTTACATATTTCTGTCGATGCTTTAACGTATTTATTTGGACACTTCTACACGTTTATATATTATTTTGATAGAGAACAAATAGTTTACATATTATTGAACAAATAGTCTGCATAAATTTTCAGACACTTATATATACTTTTTCACAAACATTTCCTAATTACTTTGGACATTTTGCATCTTTGTCTTTGATATTTATGTAGACACGAGTAATAACGGAATCTGGTGGTGGCAGAGGCAGCAATGGTGGCAGTGATGACGGCAGCCTCAGTGGCGGTGAGATTGTGAGAATTTCTGATGGGGAAGAAAGAGTTGTTGGTGAGGGGTAATTTTGTCAATTTCTTTTGATGGAAGTGAATTATTTGTACAGAGTTAAGGGTGGGTTAGTATATTTAATTAGATATATATGCATAATATAATAATTAGTTAAAAAATGTAGGTAATACATTGCAGCTTAGTGATTGGATTTGAAGTGAAGCAAGATGGAGGAAGTGGATTAGAGAAGTTTTCTAACGAGTTATTCAAGTGTTAGAGATGGATGGTTGCTGGATAGTTCAATTTGGAAAACTATTAGCAAGTCAAATTAAGAGGCTGCTTAGCAGTTGTCAGACTCAAGGGACTTGATTGGACAAAATAGGAATCTCAAGGTGGAGTTAGCCATTTGACCATGCTGGGAATTCAACCTGAAACTGGTGTTTAAGGTTAAAACACAATTGAGTCGACAGAAAGAGAATTTTTGAAAATTAAGCGGGATTTGGCTCGGGTCGAAGAACTGGGAGAGTTGCTTGCACTCAAAGGCAAAGGGAAGCTTGGACTGGTTCTGGTTCTGGTTCAGGATCCGGTTCTGGTTCAGGACAGGTCCGAGAGTAGTGGTAAGGGAGTGGATTTTCTATGTATTCCGGATTCCTGTAGCTTAAAGCTTTTGATTTGCTAGTGCACTAATGCATAGCACCAGGCATGACAAAGAAAATTAGGAGTAACGTTGACAAGCAGTGGCTTGATCAATGATCATAGCTTCCATGGGGACTGGTTCTAGCTCGGTTCTGACGAGGACTACGTGATTACTAATTACCAGATTAATTACTGGGAACCTATACAAGTGAACAGGGAAATGTAATGCCCCATGAGCATGTCAATTTAATCAAATATGCATAAGTGATGATTTCCTAAAGCTCTACTGTTTTTATTGCTTTACTTGTTGTTAATTGTTGCAATAGCTTGTTTAAGCATAATGTTCCTTACTGAGTTTCTTGAAAACTCAGCCCCCTACTGTCTTCTACTTTCAGAGGCATAATAACACTAAGGTGCTAACCTTAGTAGGTTCTGATGCTTTGGTTTTGTATCAGATGAGTTCTGAAGCATAATGTAGTGTGAAATTATCCATTCAACTCCATAGCCACTGGATTAACCTGTTGGTTCATTGAGCGTTCAGTGTTTATTGGGGCTCTGCTGGTATGCTCGTATGCATAAAGCAGGAGTTAGAGCAAATTCAACAACTCTGGCACTTTCTTTGGTATTGACTGTGTTGCTTTTGGGTGTACACAACTTGGTATAGAGGCTTATCAGCCTTGGGTCCTGTCATGTGCCGGTTTTGTATGTCTAGAACTTGTGCGGATTGTTAATTAAGCAGTGCATGTGTCCCTATGTTCGAAGTTAGTTTCTGGACTCTTTTTATTGTGGTTAGGCAGAGGCTTATGGGAAGGGGTTCCTAAAAGTACTACTGCTTGAATGGACACCAGCAGTGAGTTTTACATATTGTACTCGGATAGGTCCTGCCCAATTACATTTTAGAATTTACCATGTCCTATATGGCTCTTGTTGCACCAGTGCTTTTCTTATGTTTAAATGGACCTGATCAGCCCAGATTTTCGAGCAAGAACATCCAAAACAACAAAAGTTGCAGCTTTAACTAAATTCTGCAGGTTTAGAATTAGTGTTATTGTGAAGGTAGTTCTGAAACCTGTTTTACCGCCTTAGACTTTGGTTTTATCACTACCAGCGATTTTCTTTGGTCAAGGAAAAAAGATTTAGGCGTTTTGACACACTCAGATGACTGTAATCACATTGCTGACCTCTTAGAACGAGATATGCACATTACAGTATACGGTGGAATTGTGTTATGAAGCAGGGAATTGTGTTATGGAGCAGGAAAGCTAGTTTCATGTCTTCATAGGTTTGGTTTTTATAGGGAGGCCTCCTCGGCACAGGGTTGCTGTGGACTGGGCAGTGGCTGGGTGCTTACGTATGCAGCCAGCACGGACTTGCCTTGCCAACCTCGAAGAACCACCATGATTTAAACAATTTGTACTGCATAACTAAGTTTCTCAAGCATAATGTCGTAAGACAATTCTATTTATATGGTAAGACAGTTCTCAAGCATTTACAGAACCATATTCTGTAGATTTGGAGCCAGTTGTGAGGAAAGTCAATGGCCAAGGTTTAATCCTAGCTTGAATTACTGATCCAATACCTCCAGGATGTTTCTTTTATTAGAAGAAAGGCATTTGCAAGCTTTAACTTAAAATGAAATGGCCTTTCCTCATTTTCACTAATCAACCCGGAGATCTTGCCATTTCCCGCAGGCATAAGTACAATGGGATGACAAATTTTTTCAGAAGCTTAGGGCTCGGTTTAGACGGAAGCAATCTGCTGGGTTAGTCATGCACCTGCAGGTTTGACCTCGGGTTTTACTTTTGGCTAGAATGGCTAGTTTATCCTAAAAGTTTGCAGGCAAGCCTAAAGTCATATTAGGAACCTGTTTGAACCATTAAATTGAGATTTAAAGCTTAATTTTGAATTTGGCTACTCAACTTCATGAAAACTGGTTTGAAACTAAAATGGCGTTTAGAAACCTGCAATAGGTGTAATTGGTAAAATTTTTTAATCACAAACTGACCAACTCTGATTAGTGGCATTATGTAATAAGAACTGAGATATTTGTTTACTCTACTTCTTCACCCAATCACCTCCTAAACCAAGCAGGAACGTTTGCTAGTTTACGGGCCTGGGGAACTGGTTTCCTAGTTAGCAGTAAAGAAGTATTTCTTGGTTTCTAGCAACTCCCATTTGCTAAATCCAACTTGTCTCCATAATTTGGCTGCAATAGTTTAGTTCAAAAATGAATTAGACACACTCCCACTCACTTAAACCAGCGTGAAAGGGTTGTTTACTAGCTAGTTTCAACAGGTTCCATGTTTAGCTATCAGGTCTTAGATTTTGCTGGTATCTTTAGCGGTTTACTGAGCAAACCATGCTGATGCTCTATTAGGTTTCCAAACCTGGGAGGGGGGGAGGGGTGGAGGCAAATGTCTAATTAACACAATTCACCCTAAAATAGAACTTTATATCAAGAAATGTAATAAAAGTGAGAAAAATTCCACTATGCCATAGAATTGTAGAGCATCTTTTAGGCTCTTTATTAGTGTTGATGACCATTTATCTATATTCTTTCACGTTTTTATTAACATTAATTTTCTTTTTCCGATGAAAAAATAAGAGATATTGAATGTAGTGACACTTTTCCACTTCTATATTTCTTTTTCATCAAGAAATTTCTTTGATATTTAAATTATACTACTCCATTATTTAGGCACTTTTTTTAATATCAAATATTACCTGGAGTAATATTATTTTTCATAAAATTAATGAATAGAAAATAAAACATCAACATTTTACCTTTATCAATTGTACTCTATACATTTTAAAAAATCGCAGGGTGTATCCACCTCGGCTAACAACTTAGCAGCATCCAAAAGTTGTACATCGTGTTATGTGTCTTATATGGTCATAAATCCAAAAATGTTGTATCAGTTAATGTTTGCTTTTTTTATTTTATTTTTCTTTTCGCTCAAGTTTATTCTAGCTTTCAAGTAAATTTGGCTGAGAAATTAAAAAACTTGAAAATATAAAATAGATTCAATTACTCTTTTTCCTTGTGGTTCTACATCAATTATAGTGTCATTCACTATTTTTGAAAACCTACTCTTACCCCTATAATTTTTAACTCTAACCTAGAAAAATAATTTTCTAGCATTTTTAGAGAGGAAAATTTGGTTAGCTAATTAAATTATCTGTTAACTATAAAAAAATTACTATGCAATTTAAATTTACCACAAAGAAGTTACTAAAAATGTTTAAATTAGAATTTGGAAAATTCATATAAGAGAATGAAAAAATAAGAGGGGGTTTGCAAACCTTGGGGTTAGGGGTAAACATAAAATTAGTAAAAGACCTCAGCAAGGAAACTTTAATTCCCCTAAATAGAATCTTCTATCAAGAAATATAAAAAAGAATGCATAATTCTGTTATATACTATAAAATTGTGAGACCATCTTTTATTATATTATTAATAGCAGCAACAATCATACAATTGTAAGACAAAGTTTGCCCCTCAAGAAAAAGAAAAGTAAAGCTAGTTATGTGGGGATTAATTCTTGTAGGTATATATGTGAAACATATAAATCATTTAGTTTCACGAAGCCCTCTGAATGACATACGAACATTGGTACCATACTAGCGCACTCTTTACTAAGACTTTTATGGAGTTATTCAATCTGTATTTGGGAACTGTATCAACCAGACGGGCCAATAATGCCTCATGACAAACTATACCATTTCCTATGAGTTGCTTGCAGCATTCATTTGAGACAGATCCTGATCTGAAAATGGTTGTCACAATCTCATTTGCACAATGAACCTTCACCTCAGTATCACAATGTTTCTCTTTGATGATATCATGATAATCTTTTGCTGTAGAGATTGAAACAAAAATAAGGAGCACCAAGAAACCCATAGAGCACTTAAGAGTTGTCATGTTTTGGGCTTTTTTTTTTTTTCTCCTTTGCTTTGTTTAAGATGAAATCTTTACTACAAGAATTGAAGTTGTGACAAGCAAGTTATTTATATTACTAGCTTTGTGATAAATAAGATAGAATTGAAACTCTTTGATTCTTATTAATGTATATAGATTTAATGAATTCTATGGTTGCATTTATGCATTCATAAAGATAATATTAGCGAAACTGCTAAACTTCAGTTGATGGCCAGATATTGTTCTTCGGACTTAACTATGTCCATTTTCAGTTTAGAGCCTAGTAATAATCTTAAGAAAACTAAATATACTTTAAAAAGAACACTTACTAGTTCACATTAACTATAAAAATTCAAAAAGTTCCTATTTCTTAGTGGGAAATAAGTTTAAGTATATAGGGTCTTTTGATTAAAAGTTATAGTCTTTGTAAAACTTGTGTGGATTGTTAATTAAGCAACCAATGCATGTGTCCCTATGTTGAATGTTAGTTTCTGTACTCTTTTTATTGTGGTTAGGAAGGGTCTCATGGGAAGGGGTTCTTGAAAGTATTACTGCTGGACTAGACACCAGCAGTTACTATTGGAAATTGTAACTAGTTACATGCTATTAAATTATCATACACTAGAATCATATCATGGAAATAATTACATGAGTATATTGTTTTAAATTCCATAAGCGTAGAACCTTCAAGTTTCACACACTAGGATTCTTCCTCTTCGTATTTACACTATTGGTGATTTATCAAGTGGAGAGATTTCACACACGTCTCTTGTGTAGTTGTTAACACATTACACCTCTACTTATAGGCAAATACGGGATGAAGATCTAAATGTGGCATGACACTGATTGGTATCTCTTCATCCTGTCAAATTAGTCTTTAACTAATTTATTTTTTACAAGTCAATATAACATCTTATACAATCTTGTACAACCAACTAGGAGCTTAGAGATATTTCACAATAAGCTATATGTTTTATTTTATCACATTTATTGTCAAATATTGTCACACATAATCTATAGTAGACCAACCAGATTCAAGAATCATTGTGTTGTCAATCTAGAAATAAATATGTGTTTGTCTTTTCAAATTAATCCATATTCAAACAATTTAAAAGAATATTTACAAAACTATATGTATATATAATCATATTTTTAAAATAATATTTTTCTAAATCGACCACATAGATTTCTTAATTCTTGTGTTGCTATCCTATACTATTCATTTATTATGCCTCTTATGCAGTTTAGGATCCCTTCATCGGATTCTAATGTAGCGGGGGAGGCCTGTGCCCTTTCTAGGTGCTCCTATATCCTTTCAATTTTTTTCCTCAAAAGGCCAGTTAAAGGCTTCCTCTAATGACGCAGTGCCAGCACCGATTGGGCGTACCTAGATGTTGCCTGAAACATTTTTTTCCCTCTTATAAGACTGGACCACACAAACTTAATTATGTCATCACAATTACCATATCTTAAGAAAAAAAAAACTCAAATCTTTGCAATGGTGCTAAAATTTGTGGCAGGGCACTGTGTCTAGAAATAGTGGGGTATGATTAGACCACTGAATGGCCAGATTCATCAACTACTGGTTTGGGAAAATTTGAAACCACTCTTCATTGTAGTAAGCCTTATCCAAGACTTTATAGAAATGTATCTTCCCCTTGCCTGAAGTTAGACCACATGAATTTTAGACCAACACAAGGAAGTTGTACTAATCTAATCTCTTTTAGAAGCTCTTGGAGGTGTTTAGCACTTGGAAGAGAATGGGCATTTCTCCCTACCCTTCAAAAGAAGATAAAATCTAATTAGAATAGCTAATTAATATTAAAGTTCAGGTGTATTGCTTAAGGATAGAAATGATAGCATTTCAAGTAAATTAATGGAGGTGGAGAACATGGTTACCATAAATACATCCTAAGAACCACTGGTGACAGACCATTTCAGTTACATAAAGGATATTTAATTGAGCATACTTGTACACTATGGAACATGTCAAATCAAACATCCAACCAACCAAGAGACTGCCTTTCCTACCAAGGGGTTAACGAAATAAAAAAACTGGAACCTTTAACTATCAAGCATATTTACAATAGAATTACCTTCTATGCCTATTTCTATTAAGAACAAGAGTTAAGGCTGTTTATGCTAGATGATTCTTTACTGGTGGCGAATTGCCATATGATGGTTAAACCCATGAAAATTGATGCTTAGCAACTTCATGGGTTTGATTTGGTTCAAACCAGAAAAAACCTTGTTGTTTCTCCATAGGTCAAACAAAGGAGCCTTCTAAAAACCCTAAACTCTAAAACCTTAAAAAATTCTCCAAAGAAAACACCAGATCAGAGTTATCAGACTGAGTAAGCAATGAAGAAGTAGACTAGAACCGTTTCAAGGGGCACGGACTGTCAAAATCACTAGAAATATAGATATCATTCTTTCTTTTTGGGTAATTGCATTACCCCAAAAGTAATGCCTTTTTGATGTTCTCTTTAGCTTTTAAACTAACGAATGAAGAAGACGTTTGCACTAGTTTAGAGATCGGGAGATGTCCATGATAGCTTTTTGCAAAAAGACCTAAAGTGAACTGCCTCTACTTAGAACTAGTTATCAACTTAAACAATGATAGAAGGGGGTGGGATCATTTCTTGGCCAGAACTTATTTCAACACCTCCAAATGGTTCTATTTCATTTTCCTTTTCTAGGTAAAGACTATTTCTTTTAAAACCCTAAAGGTTTCTCCCTGGAAATACCAAAATTAGAGTAATCAGGTCAATGGAGTCATTTGTGCTAGTTATTAAGCCTAGCTATATCATGCCAACAACATTTTGCTAGAAGCTTTTGTCAGTTACTACAAAGGAGAGATATTTATTCCATGTGTAGGAATTCAATGAAGATGGCATGAAAATCTATAGAAATGTAGCCACTAGAATCCTCTTCCTTTGCCACCTCCAACAGTGGAAAGCTGGCCATGACATATAGCCAACTTTTATCATTTTTTCAAAGGCAAAATAAACATGGGTTCTAATTGAACTGTGTCTAGGTCAAAATTGGGATAACAAATTCTCATCATTTTACTTCACTTTCATTATTCACATCATTTGGTGCTTCACCATCAGGAAAACCCTCCCTAGTAAACCATTTCATGTGTTAATACTGGTTACTTAGTAGGTTTCCTCTTATGTGTGAAGTCAATACACTCGGGCTTTGTTTGGAGATACATTTTTGTAGTCATTCTCAAAAGATAACTCATTATCAATCTCATAAAAAGATACAAAATGCTTGCAACTGCTAAGCAAACTAGCCATTGGAAAGTTGACCTTCCTCTCACTTGGAAGGTTTATATGAGTGAGTAACAAGGGCTCATGGGGAAGAAAGCAAGATTACATCCTGGAACAACCTACTCTTCCACAAATTTTGAAAATCTTGCAAATCAACTCACATTTGAAAGGAACTCAAAAAGTATCTCCATTTAAAAAAACTCATATAGTAGCCTAAAAGGCAATGGTCCTAAAATGTCGTGTCAAACTTTGGCACAAAGATATTTTTATCTATGATGTGCATTCTCATTAGAGTCAATAGCATAAATAGTACACAACCTTTCACTAAAAACCCTAGCTATAGACATGCATATTGTTGTTTATACTAGGCTTTACTATGGTCGTAGGCTAATGGCCAAATAAAATATCTGTATGGTTTACTCGTTCAATAAAAGCTAGTATAGAATGCAATCCAATGTTTCCAAACCAATTACTAGAGGCATTTATATACATTTATTCTACATTTAAAGTGTAAGTATAGGTATAGAATCAATGTTGAAGTCTAGGACTCAAGTCCATGCCTAGCACAACACAATTGAGGTAGCTGTCATAATGTATAGTGCTAATACCCTATCCTGATCCTACATTAAATAAGCCAAAAAAATATAGTTATATTTCACATACCTATGACCTTTTTCAAATAACAAACAAGAAATACAAACAATAATAAACTATAGACACACCTATAGCCTAGATCACAACCAACTTCGTGTTGGTTGTTAGTTCCAGGTGTATCCTCATATGCACAAATAAAACAGTAAGGGTTTTATAACATACAACAAAGCACATTAGTAATACTGTATTGGCCAATGCACACAAACTTAAATTTGCAATTTGTGTCCTTGAGCTCAATATTTTATAGCTCATAAGGATCTAATAATAATGGCCATTATTGTCAAAGAAGTACACATACCCCTTTCTTTATTACCCCATGTCCTATCTAGTAACAAAGACTAGCCAAGTGCCTGTGTCAAACATTTAGCATGTTAGATACATATTAGTGTTGGGTTTCGGGAGCCAAATAGCGCAGCAAAATTTAACCGAAACCCTCCAGGATCCAAGTGAAACGGGGTAAACCGGGTATTCGAAAATTTCATACCTAATTTTCGGTTGAGATCTCTCACTCAACTGTAGAGTCGAATCACAAAACCTGAACAGTTGACGTGTTCAGGCTCTCTATGGTATCCACATGAGCCTCTCGGGATCACCACGCTTCCACCACGTCCCGGTAGATGCGTTTCTCTTGCGCTCGCAGTGCTAACTTGCGTCCTCCAAGGAATTGCAAGAGAAGAGTGCGGCTGTCCTTTTGGGAGGCTAGGGCAAGGAGACCTACGAATTTCTCACTTAAAAGTTGTATTTATAGTGAGACTCAACTTCCAGGCCTAATGGGTTTCAAAGCCCTAATCCAATTAGGATTTAATTTCGGGCTTAATAATGGCTCAACTCTTGGGCCCATTATTAATACGAAATTAAAGTGAAACCATAACCCAAATAATTAGCCCATGCACTCTAATGATCCAAATAGCTCTATGTGTGCGACCCAATAGGCTCTTGCCATGTTGGCAATGATCATAAATCACATTTATGATCATAAGCAATGAGCGGTGTCTAGCAACACATCATTGCTACCCAAGTGACAAGATTGTCGGTGAATCGACTAAACCTTTATGATCATCACCGATATATGCCATTGTCCCTTTGTCCAAGATATCAAGACTAAGCACGAGACATGGAATGTGTCACTCTCGTATAGCCCAATCTTTGGTTTCTTGATTACTGAGTAGACCAACTTAAACTGATGACTTTGATATCGTATATCAACTCATCCGAGCATGGCCATGCATTTTCTAAGTCTCACTCTATCAAGGGGCCCGAAGATATCACTCCCGTTACATAGGAGGGACAAATCCCATCTTGATCATACAAATCCCTCCGCATGATATGTGACATACCCAATGACCTCCTTCAAGTTCACTCAGTTACGAGCAACAAAGGAAAGTATCAAAGTATGTGACTCACATGTAGGGAACCTTGATGATCTTAGGTCGAAGGACTACATATACCATGATCACTATGAGAATCACTTATGACACTCATATAACGATCCATGAAGTGTTCTCATAGTGGGTCAGTCCAGTACACAAGTTCTCCAACTTGTACCCATATGTAGACTACATATCACATATTAGCCTCCACATATGCTAGTCATTATGTATTATTGCAACCCGCTCCACAATAATACTAGACTAGGGACGTTTAAGAATATCATTATTCTAGGGTTACAATTATGTTTATTACGTTACGCAGAAACAAAACAACAAACAAAATTGCTGGATTAATGCCTAAATAAAATATCATGACTCAATGTGCAAAAATACAATCATCTCATAATTGGCTTTTTGGGCACAACACTAACAATTAGTATTTACCATTCCATTTCCCTTTCTATGTGTGTATGCATAAGTATCTAGACTTGGAGTGTTAGGTTCCATAGTGGTCATCTGTAATAGTTTAACTACTTGGTATCAATGGTTTTGGAGGGCCTTAAACCCCTTGTTCACTTACTTTTAGTCTCTTTAATTGTCTTGCAATTCTGTGGCACTTGTAGGTGTGGTAAACATCCTACATTACCTGTAGGACCCAATAAGTGTCGTGAAATAGTGTCTGAGTGCCCTAAATTAACTAATTTGTTGGCTACTAGGGATTGCGATGCCACTTAGTTATAATTTGCTAACTATTATTGACCAGTAAATTGAAACAATTTACATGCAACTAGTTACTTAGCTTATCTTGCAAAAAGATTGCATGCGTTCATTTTTGCAATACAAACTCAAATAAAGAAAATAGGTAAAAACAACATTGCTTAGCCATTCCATTTAAAATGTGTTTAAAATGTAGGAAGACAACAAAACATTAGTCACTTATACTTTAAGTAATAGTTTGCCTTACATGTTCCCAAAGGTAACATAAGTGTTATAAACCACAATTCATCTTAATAAAGGCAATGTCTTAGTACACAAGGTACCATATATACTAGGCAATATACTACTAAGATCATCCATTTGAGCTCCCACCTTCAAGCTATCAAAATCTAAGTGCAAAGCCTTCGCTTTCATTATGCAACCTGAATGTCCAAACTGTCATGACATAGACACTTAGTACAAACTTATTACCTAAGCAACTTTAGAATCTTAAAAAATTCAAGTAAATAAGTACCTAAAAAAGAGAGAAACTAAGTCTACAATTATCCACTTAGTTTTTAAGCCCGATGTAAGAACATGTACAACAAATTTATCGGAATGAGTACATGAATGTACTCAATAAAGGTTCTTTGAGGCATATGCAAATAAGATAACAAATAAGCATGCAAACAAAAAAATAGCAAACAAATAAACAACAAACAAACATCCAACACATACTACAGCCAATAATAATATGCATTGCATATATGTATGATATGCAATATGCATAATACTTGGGAGGCCTTACACCCGAGGTGCCTTACACTTGTCGTAAGCTCAACTAGTAGAGGTATTTAATACATTGGCCAATGTATTCCAAAATCTTTACCTATTTTAAGTCCCTATTATGGGTCCTGGAGTAAGTCATCACTTGCTTTCAACATTCACTTGTCGTAAGCTAAGGGCACCTTAGTGGCTTACTTATCAAACTACAAAGTTTGGCTTAAATCTTCTTTCGTTTCCTCTTTATTATCAAAAGGCCCCTCCCACTTGGGCTAACAAATAGTTTGAAAGCAACCTTAATCTCCTTAATACCCCCTTTACACCTTGAGCAATCTAACCCCCTTAGCCACCCTACCTTGCCATACCTTAACCAGACCACTTAGTTACCACTTAAATAATGCATGATTATGGACTTATTAATGTTTTTTTGACCTAACTAAAGGTATGAAACATGTTAGGATAGTCTAAGGATGAAAATCAAAGTAATGAGGGGTCCTTAATGTGGCCCTACACTACTAGAAAAAGGTGATTTAATGACGATAGAATTAGCAACAGCAAAAAACTATCACTTATCGGAGATGGCAAATAGTAGCTAAAAATCCAGTAAAAATTTAGCGACTGCTATTTGTCATTAAAATTTAGTGATGGCTTACCCTCGCTAATCTAGTGACTGTTAGTCGTCGCTAACATTAGTGATGATTTACCCTCGCTAAAATCCTAAATATTAGCAATAGTTAGCCTTTGCTAAGTCTCAGCCAGATTTTGTGACACATAGCCCTCACGAATATAGATCACTTCCAGCTCTTAGGGTTTTTTTTTATACAGATGTGTGGATCAATGGATTTATGTGTTTGTGGAAAAAAAATATAGATTATAATTTAGGTTAAAAAATTTATTTATCTAAATTATATTTCTAGAAAATAAAAATAAGAAGTGAAAATCTCTTAAATTTCAACTGATTTTTTTTTGCCAGACCTTGGGAATATTAATTTGTTGATTAGTAATCATAATATTAGTTTTTGGTTATAAGAAGGACCTTAAATAAAATTTGCAATTCTTTTATAAAAAAATGAATGAACAAAATTTTAAAAATGATGGCCAGAGCTAGTGAAAACTTGCAATCGCTAACTTAGTGAAAGCTAGCCGTCACAAAATTATAGTTAGTGCTAGTGACGGTTACCATCGTTAATTTATCAATGGTTAGCCATCATTAAATTTAGTGATAGCTTGCCCTTTCTAATTTTGCAATGTTTAGCCATTGCCAGATTTAGTAATGATTTGCCCTTGCTAAAATCCCAAATATTAGCAACGTTTAGCCTTCGCTAAGTGTCGGCCAGATTTTATGACACGTAGCCCTTACTAATATAGATTAGTTCCAACTCTTATTGATTCAAATATATGGATCAATTGATCTATGTGTTTATGAAAAATATATCGATTATAATTTAGGTTAAAAAATTTATTTATCTCAATTATTTTTCTAGAAAAAAAAAAGTGAAAATTTCTTGAATTTCAACTGATTTTTTGCCAGACCTTGGGAATATTAATTTGTTGATTGGTAATCATAATATTAGTTTTTGGTTATAAGAAGGACCTTAAATAAAAATTGTAATTATTTTATAAAAAATAAATAAACAAAATTTTAAAAATGATGGCTGGAGCTAATGACAACTTGCCTTCGCTGCCGTCACTAAATTATAGTTAGTGTTCGTGATGGCTTACCCTTGCTAATTTAGCGACGGTTAGCTATCACTAAATTTAGTGACGGCTTGCCTTCGCTAATTTAGCACAATTAGCAATCACTAAATTTAGTGACGATTTGCCCTTGCTAAAATCCTAAATATTAGATACGGTTTGCCTTCGCTAAGTGTTAGCTAGATTTTGCAACACGTAGCCTTCACTAATATAGATCAGTTCCCACTCTTAGTTTTTTTTTTTTTTGCTGATTCAGATATATGGATTAATGGGTCTAATTGTTTATGGAAAAAAATATAGATTATAATTTAGGTTAAAAAATTTATTTATCTCAATTATTTTTCTAGAAAAGAAAAAAAAAGTGAAAATCTTTTGAATTTCAACTAATTTTTTTCCCAGGCCTAAGGAATATTAATTTGTTGATCAGTAATCATAATATTAGTTATTTGTATATAGGAATGACCCTAAATAAAATTTGTAATTCTTTTATAAAAAATAAATGAACAAACTTTTAAAAATGATGGCCGGAGCTAATTTATAAGTAGTGCTAGTCAGTAGTACGGTTCCCCCTCGGTTGACTCTCATCTTCAAGCGACAGTTGACCCGTCGGTCGGTCAAGAAGGTGTTAAAGCCTCTCTACCTCCCTCGTTGCCAAACAGAATGCTGCTCTCTTTCATGAAAACAACTTTTGCAATTGCCATACCCTTGAAGACCTTGGATGTGGATTTCAAACTCAGAAAGGCTACTGTGATCATGGCAATGAGTTGATTTTCTTTGCACACTTGACGGTAGCCTGGGAAGCACCGGGAAGTTCCAATTTGCTTGATTGGTTAGGGATTTGTCATCGATTTGTCTTTGATTTGTCTTCAATTTGTAATTAATTTGTTGTTGACTTCTCTTTGATTTTTCTTCAATTTGTGTTCAATTGATTAATGGGTAATTGCTGTGCCACACCATCAACAAATTCCCAGCACAAGGAGAAAGGTCAAAAATACCCATCAATCAATTGAACACAAGTCTATAGATTCCACTCTTTTCTGACATGAGATTTGTTCAGATCAAACACAAAAAATGAAATTCAAATTTATAGTGATTATAAATCATGTTAATTTGTGTTTGTTTCCTTTACACTTAACCTAATATGAAGAATGAAAATGAAGTATACAACAAATTTCTGTAATCAATAAGGATGTTAGGTTTTTGTTTTGTTTCCTTTACACCAAAGTTGATATGGAGGCCTGATGATTTACATGAATTCTCACTTCCAGGTACCTCATTGGTCAATGAAAGAATGTTGGAATCCTATGTTATTGCAAGAGACTAGTTTCTTGTCCCACATGGAAAGATGTTTCCAACAATTGGGAGGTAGACTTAGGCATATCTTTCTACATTTAATTTGCAATGGATTCTCAACTGGTTATGTCTATTTTAGCTTAGTAGTTCTACCAACACTTTGTCAAGCTTTTGAATCCATAACAAAATTACTATCTTGTTATAGTAATTAGGCTACATGCTAAATACATTGCTTTTGGTATTTGTCAAATTTCTCATCTTAAGTGCTGTTGACCCTTTGGTTGTTAATGTTTTTCTATTGAATCTGGAATTCCTATCTACCTCCAATTTGAAAGCTGTTGTCTTGTAGCAAGTCTGCTGTCATTGACAACTGATGATTACTTCTATATTTTTGATGCTTTAGCTGATTTTCTGACATTGGCGTGATCATACTTTGTGTTATGATGAAGGAACCATATGACACCTTTTAGCGATGAATATCTATTTGTTGAAATTGCAAATAAGGTATGTATCTGATTGAATGTCTCTAGATGAAAATTCAACTAAATATTCAAACCAAAAGAAAATTTTAGTTGTTTTGTTAAATTATGCATCTCATGGAAGTCAAAATAGCAGATTATTTATGGCCCTTCCAAGGATGACAGTGAGCTAAAACATTCATGTATTACTAGAAACGTTTGTTGTTTTTTACCTTCATTTTCTTGAATCCTTGCTTTTTCCTGTTACTTGAAACTTTGCAGGCTCTTTTTTGGCAACAGCAAAACTCTTATAAGATTGACCTAACACCTTTACACAGTACTGCATTCTAGGGGTATTTTCTTAGGTCAAGTTTATGTAAAAATATATGCATTTGTAAAAACTAAAGGTGTTTCCTTTGTCTCTAGCCTTCTAGTATCTTTATTTGTGGTGTCTGATACTGCTTGTTACTAAAGGTCATCATTTTCTTTTATATAGCCTATAGTGGATGCTTTTGATCCAAGGGTAATAGTATCTCCTCTAATGTGCCGATGTCTTTGACTTTACCAAGATAAAATGAGTCTCTTGACTCTCAACTTGTTCTTGTTTTTTGTTCATGTTTATTGTCTTGTCTTTGAAGCATTAAGTCCCTTGTTCTTTTTTAAATGTGTTTGGGTCACTTTTACAGGAAGATGACTTATATAAAATTGATATTCCATTAAAATCTGTAGTAGCAATAGGCACTAGGCTACATGGGTTGGCTTGCTGGTGCGATGTTTTGTTTAATAAAAGGTAATTTTTAGTCTATTCTTTACATTTTTTTCTTGGCATTTGATCTCCATGTTACGGGAAGGAATTGATAAATTTTTGTTGATTTTCAGTTGGTTTTTATTTCCTAGCCCTTAAAGAAGGGTCGATTTATGTTCAATTGATTGATGGGCATTTTCTTGCTAAGATGCAAAATAATCCCAGTCCATTTTGGTTCAATGAATTTAAATATAACACTTAGATCTTCATAGGTAGCAGAATCAATGAAGTTATTGGTTTTGTTTTATTGTCTCATAATGAGTGCTTATTTGCTTGAGTGAAATGGCTTGTCAGAATGCAATGTCAGCTATTGGCATGTTCATTACCTAGTTAAGTCACAAATATATGTTGTACTTTCAGGATTTTAGTTACCACAGGCAACACATTGATAGTTGGATTTATTTCTTTCAGCAAACTCAAAGCATCAAATCCTAGTGGAGAGTGGAGAAGTATTAGAGGATTCAAAATCTTTGGCGGATCAGAAGGTACCAATGTGACATATTGCTGTGACCCCTATCCTTCTCATTTTCTCACCCGCCACAACAAAGCACACACACAATCTATAACTTTTTAATATTACAAAAAATTTAATACTCCTACTGATTAGTTTCTAATAGAATTGATGCCAAGTAATCTTTTTTTTATTACTTTTTTAATGTAAAATGTGGACCCCAGGTACAAACTCCAGAAGATATTTTAAATGCAAATTGCCTTATCTTTGTTGGTGTTGGAGCATTTACACCAGCCATGGATGTGTTAAATAAGACCTAGTACATGTTTTTCATAGTTGTATAATCTAGTAGTTACTTTAATCTAATAATTCATGACCTACTTCTTTGAACAATAATAGTGCCTTTAATGTTTTTATCTGAAATAAGCACAATTAGGCTACATAATTATTTACTTCCAAGTTGGTAAAAGATATGCAATTTGTTTCTTCTATTACATGAATTCAGGTGTTGAAAGATGGATTGTTAGCTTTACACATGCCTTATTCGTATGGGATTAGAAACAGGTGAGAGTTTCTTCGTACTTGTTCAATTTGAAGATGAATTTGTTGGATGGGATTAGAATATGATGCTAATCTTATAGAATTCACCAATCTTTCAAACTTTAGTCTCACTGGTTTAGGAGTGAATAAACTGGTTTACTGCACTATGGGGTTTGTTGATAACATGGTTTGACTAAGGTCTGACTTTTTGATATAAGCTTTGTTTTGTCTAAAATTTATGGAGTAAGCTAAAAATCACATTTGAATTATGTTGGAGATTAACTCTTTTTTTTAGGTCCTAATTCATGTTCTTGATACTTGAATTCAAGACTACAATTTTTTTTTTAAACCAAGTCTCGG